>CAJNDT010005874.1:147500-242500 GCA_905221615.1 Symbiodinium sp. CCMP2592 | reverse complement strand
AGTTGGGTTTGTATAATAACCCCGCGTGGTCGATTTATGTAAGCACTTGCCCGCGGTGTTCGCGATGATGCGTTTGACTTGTAAAACGATAAGGAGGAAAAAAACGATAACGTCATTTTGCACAACAAGCGAGCACGATCCAGCCAGGAGCCGAAACGAGGCATTTCCAGTACTAAAGTTGTACTACAAGCGAGCACAATCCAGCCAGGAGCCGAAACGAGGCATTTCCAGTACTAAAGTTGTACTACAAGCGAGCACAATCCAGCCAGGAGCCGAAACGAGGCATTTCCAGTACTAAAGTTGTACTACAAGCGAGCACAATCCAGCCAGGAGCCGAAACGAGGCATTTCCAGTACTAAAGTTGTACTACAAGCGAGCACAATCCAGCCAGGAGCCGAAACGAGGCATTTCCAGTACTAAAGTTGTACTACAAGCGAGCACAATCCAGCCAGGAGCCGAAACGAGGCATTTCCAGTACTAAAGTTGTACTACAAGCGAGCACAATCCAGCCAGGAGCCGAAACGAGGCATTTCCAGTACTAAAGTTGTACTACAAGCGAGCACAATCCAGCCAGGAGCCGAAACGAGGCATTTCCAGTACTAAAGTTGTACTACAAGCGAGCACAATCCAGCCAGGAGCCGAACGAGGCATTTCCAGTACTAAAGTTGTACTACAAGCGAGCACAATCCAGCCAGGAGCCGAAACGAGGCATTTCCAGTACTAAAGTTGTACTACAAGCGAGCACAATCCAGCCAGGAGCCGAAACGAGGCATTTCCAGTACTAAAGTTGTACTACAAGCGAGCACAATCCAGCCAGGAGCCGAAACGAGGCATTTCCAGTACTAAAGTTGTACGACATTCCGAGCTTACAGCGTACAGCCGGCAGGACAGACATGGCACACTCACTCGTGCATCGCTCATTTTGGCAGCACACAGCAGGAGGCGTTGCATGTCGTCCCGTCCGCACCAACAAACAAAAGGTTGGGCGGACGGCGACAGAAACCCCCACTGTTTGAAGGGCGGAGAGGTTGGGTGTCAAAATTCTCAAGGAATCGACACTACACAAACAGGCAACAACTTAACAACTGCGGCATGCAGCGAACAAGCTCTCCCATGTCATTACGTGCACCCGTGCACTGACACTACAAGCGAGCACAATCCAGCCAGGAGCCGCAACGAGGCATTTCCAGTACTAAAGTTGTACTACAAGCGAGCACAATCCAGCCAGGAGCCGCAACGGGGCATTTCCAGTACTAAAGTTGTACTACAACCGAGCACAATCCAGCCAGGAGCCGCAACGAGGCATTTCCAGTACTAAAGTTGTACTACAAGTTACTACAAGCGAGCACAATCCAGCCAGGAACCGAAACGAGGCATTGAGAGGAGAGGATTTTAGTCGCGGAAGACTCTTCACAAGAGCAGGACCCCTTTAGCGCGCGCATGATCCAACAAGAGCCCTCCAAGAGCCTCGGAGAGCCCTCAGAGGAGAGGAATCTAGTCGCGGGAGACTCTTCGTAAGAGCTAGAACCCCTTTAGCGCGCGCATGATCCAACAAGAGCCCTCCAAGAGCCTCCGAGAGCCCTCAGAGGAGGGGATTTTAGTCGCGGGAGACTCTTCCCGAGAGCAGGACCCCTTTAGCGCGCGCATGATCCAACAAGAGCCCTCCAAGAGCCTCCGAGAGCCCTCAGAGGACAGGATTTTAGTCGCGGGAGACTCTTCCCGAGAGCAGGACCCCTTTAGCGCGCGCATGATCCAACAAGAGCCCTCCAAGAGCCCTCGGAGGAGAGGATTTTAGTCGCGGAAGACTCTTCGTAAGAGCAGGACCCCTTTAGCGCGCGCATGATCCAACAAGAGCCTTCCAAGAGCTCCGAGAGGAGAGGATTGTAGTCGCGGGAGACTCTTCCCGAGAGCAGGACCCCTTTAGCGCGCGCATGATCCAACAAGAGCCCTCCAAGATCCTCCGAGAGCCCTCAGAGGAGAGGATTTTAGTCGCGGAAGACTCTTCGTATGAGCAGGACCCCTTTAGCGCGCGCTTGATCCAACAAGAGCCCTCAAAGAGCCTCCGAGAGCCCTCAGAGGAGAGGATTTTAGTCGCGGAAGACTCTTCGTAAGAGCAGGACCCTTTAGCGAGCGCATGATCCAACAAGAGCCCTCCAAGAGCCTCCGAGAGCCCTCGGAGGAGAGGATTCCAGTCGCGGAAGACTCTTCGTAAGAGCAGGACCCCTTTAGCGCGCGCATGATCCAACAAGAGCCCTCCAAGAGCCTCCGAGAGCCCTCGGAGGAGAGGAATCTAGTCGCGGAAGACTCTTCGTAAGAGCTAGAACCCCTTTAGCGCGCGCATGATCCAACAAGAGCCCTCCAAGAGCCTCCGAGAGCCCTCAGAGGAGAGGATTTGAGTCGCGGAAGACTCTTCGTAAGAGCTAGGAACCCTTTGGCACGCGCATGATCCAACAAGAGCCCTCCAAGAGCCTCCGGGTCCGAGAGCCCTCGGAGGAGAGGATTTTAGTCGCGGAAGACTCTTCGTAAGAGCAGGACCCCTTTAGCGCGCGCATGATCCAACAAGAGCCCTCCAAGAGCCTCCGAGAGCCCTCGGAGGAGAGGTGTGTTGTGCGTATTGTGTTGTGTGTGTTGTGTTGTGTTGTGTGTGTTGTGTTGTGTGTGTTGTGTTGTGTGTGTTGTGTTATGTGTGTTGTGTTGTGTGCGTTGTGTTGTGTGTGTTGTGTTGTGCGTGTTGTGTTGTGTGTGTGTGTGTGTTGTGTGTGTGTGTGTGTTGTGCGTGCTGCGCGTGGCGGGGCGGGCTGGGCTTCTGCTCATGGGGCGGTGCAGCGCAAAAATAAAAACCCCACAGTGATGTGGGGAAAAAACATTATTTCGGCACTCCTCCATTTGTGTCTGATTCTAATCCTAGTCTGGAAGAGTACTGAAGTAATCGTTGTTTTTGGTGTTTTATGTCTCTTGGTTTTGGTGCTTTTGTTGTTTTTTGCTTTGTTTTCTTGTGATTCGTGGATTTGTTTTTTGGTGCTCTGATTGATTTTGGTTCTGTTTAGGGAAAGGGGTTGTTGTGTTGTTTACGGTAATGATAGCAACGTCCCTAAGCGTAAGAGTTGATAGCGATGTCGTCCAGAGGCGTTCCTGAACTGCGCAAAACGCAGCGGTCGAGTTCGAGCCCCGAACCGAACAATCTAACCCGCCACGAAATCTCTCATGCTGACCTCCGTTTCCTGCAAAGTTCTCTTGTCGAAGGTGGCCTCATCCACCTCGACATTTCTCCAGTTCTTCGGGTTGCCACCGAAGAGAACGGATTTCTCAGCCCCCTGCACGTAGCCTTTGCGAAGAAACAACAAGCTCTTGTTCAGCTTTTGAGGGCCTTGTGTTTCATGTGGGTCAAGATGTGGATGTCCGCCAACGGCACATTAACAACTCGGAGTAGAAGCGCAGCGGCCCGCTTTTGAAGGGAATGGCCTTCTGGCCCCATGGTGTTTTGTGAAGAGCGGGTGCAGCTCGACGGGAGAGATGTAGCGCTGGCAATGCTTTCGATGGCATCGGTGCACGAGGCAATCTAGCTTGGGACGTGTCATCAGCGAATATCAGGGAACCAAGCTTTCCAAAGATGCAGTGTGGACGTACAGCCACCCCAGTCCAATCTGGCAAGATCTTGTCCTTCTGCAAGAGTCGAAGGAAGCACCGGTCTGTTTGGGACCAAAGTTCCTGGAGACTGCGATGACACTTCGTTTGATCTTTGCGGACAAAAGAAGGGCCCTTGGCATCTCTCTGATAAGGCACCTGATTCCAACCAGACTTCTTCTTGCAAGCTGGACGCTTGCTTTACCCCACGTTTACAGGCCGGGAAGGGATTGAAGTTTTTGCCCATGATGTTGTCGACGGTGAGGCACAAACAGTGCGACGACCAACTACAGTCACTACTTGGGTCTTGATGGCAGGACAGGAGCATGTAAGTGCGTTATGTGCAAGGCCAACCTGAGCACCTACCTTTGGCATAAAAGCAGACGTGCGCTGTTTCCTCTGCATTCCTGAGACAATGTGACGGGTTGTCTAACGATGCAGACGAGTCATGGTGATAAAACGTTGTGTGCATGCGCTACACAACTTCACCAGCTGCTACAAGAGCCCCCATTATGTACTATGTGGACAAGCAACAATCATGAGCAATACTTTTTCGTGTCAGTGCGGGTTGTAGGAGCCTACCGCCGACAGAACAAGAACTGCTTGATGACACCACTGTAGAAAGTACTCTGGAAGTTAACATACAAGGGGTAGGAAATGATCCATTGTATTCGTCTAGAGCTTCAGAGCCATAGGAATCTGCTCACCTCACCGTAGTTGCTGCTGGCTTTCAAATGTGCTGGATGCCGGGTGGATCTCGAGCGATACATCCGATAGATCAATCATAGGATCGTGGATAGGCGACGCGATGTCCATCTAACTGCTGCGACTGGAAGGTGTAGTGTAGGATTTGGAATGCGGGCTTCGTTATCTTTCGGCAAGGGTGTAGCCGGTGGAAGAGAGTTCGTACCGTCCTCCATCAAGTCCCGAGCTTGGTTGCAAACAAGGACAGGGCCACACGGATCGGTAGAAGTTGCAGATGTCCTTGGCGAGGGGACCATCGACTTGGGAGAAGGTCGCGGAGATGAGGACCTGGGCTTTGCACATGTCGCAGGAGATGGTGCAAGGTCGAGCTGTACATCTGCCTCTGCCTCTTGAAGACTAGATGCAATCACAGGTCGGGGAGATGCTTTGGGGGATGCCTTTGGCCGGAATGCAGCTGATGATGAGTCGGAGATGTTAATCTTCAGAAATCTGTTGCCAGATGTTTTGTTTAAGCTTGGAAACTTTGCCTGACATCCCCCGGCTCTTTTTTATGGTGACCTTAGTGCAAAAAGTCATACACAACCACAAGAAAACAAAAGAAACAATTGAAACAAACATAGTAAAACACCTAGAACCGCAACCCCTCACCATACAAGCCTCGGCCGAGAAACGCTTGGAGCGCACATCTGGGCATTGAGGGTTGCTGCATGAAATTCCTGTCTTGGTTTACCTTCTTCCTGGTGGTGCTCGTCATGACTGGTCTCGTTGGTGAACAGAGCATTGGAAGACCGCACGGATTTAAGGCGCTTGACAGGCACGTTAGCCGGAGCATCTTGGCAGAGGTCCGGATAGAAGACGGTCGATGTTGGGGAGCTTAGGACGGCACTCACGCACAACTTTTCTACCAGAGAAATCCTGTTGTAGAATTGCGTAGCACCAGCCAAATTCTTCACCGTTGAGGGCGGCTTGCAACAAGTTTAGCGACCATTGCAAGTTGACGCTGTGGTTGGGCGGCAGCTTGGAAAGACTGCCCTTCTTGTAGGCGCTGAACATTGGCCTGGCACATGGCGACACCATGCCGAGGTCATCGCAAGGCCAAACATCCCGTTTGACGGGTGGTTGCTGCGTGCCTGGAGGACGAACATAGATGCCCATGTCTGTAAACACGTCGATGGCAAACCGCTTGAGAACAGCAATCAAATCTTCCTCATTGAAGTCTTTGTGAAATGAAGGACGGACCAAGTCGTAGCAGGTCTGGAAGTCAATCTTATCAGAAGATACATTCTTGTCCATGGGCTTGGCGGCTTGGTGGTTGCAGGGATTTGAGTGCACCTGACAAAAATGATTCTTTTCATACGATGACGCGTTGTATCACATGGTTTTGCGATCCACACCCGACACTTCCAAAATAACTTTCACCGATGCAGGCAGCTCTGTGGGAAGCTTGCCATCGTCGTAGACGCGTGGCTTTGTCCGACGGCCAGTTTCCTTCCGGAAGTAGTCCAGATGATTTGCCGTCTGGAATGCAGGCCCCTGGTCGTCACAACCCTCTTGGAGCAGCGAATAAGCAAAACGCAGCTTTGCGACGGTGTAGGACAACGGGCTTTTGCCAACATAGGTTTTACCAACCCAGATGACACCGTTCTCGATGACATAAGGCAACACCGGTGCGATGACTAGGTTGATGGCCCACGGAGTGAAGTCTATGGGAGGGAGGGGCCAGTCTGCAATAGTCTTCGCCTGGGACCCTTTGTCCGCCAAGCAACGAAGATATGCTTTGATAGCGCCCATGTCCCACCGAAACAGTGGTCCGTTTGCATCATTGACCTGCTCCTGTCCAAGATGTGAACTCACCGTTGCAGTTGTCTTGCGGCCGTTGCTCCTTGAGGAAGGTGAAGCCTTTGCGGATGTCTTCCGTCTCCACCGGTTTAGAGTTGGTGGAACCGAACTTGAAACCCACCCATGCAAGCCTTCCAGTAAATATTGTAAGGCACGGGAACCTTCGTGGAAATTCTTCTGGTAGTCAATCTCCAAATGCCTCCCCGCGCACATCGTTTTGATAGTTGAACTCATCATGCGGGCGCCGTCGGCGAGCCTAGCATGCTTCACAATATCCCTTTCGGCAACTAGAAAAAATGCACGGTGCAGGGATGGAGATTGTTACTTGTCATCTTGATTGGCTCAGGGAGATCGCTGTACCTCTGCTGCTTGAACATGGTTTCGATGATTTTGAAGTCTAGGTCGCCCTCGACGTCCATCGAAACGTCCAAAAGCTGCACCTTTTTGTTCATACTGTTCACAATCTCGTTTTGCAGGCAGGTCCCCGCTTTTGAGCGCACCAATGGGCTTATCCACCACCAGCGGTTTGTCCAAAGTCATGATTTTCATGCCATTCTGTGACGCCAATGGCCCATGGCCTCTTCCCACGTAACCGTGCCGTCCAAGCTATTTTCATTCATGGACTGTGCAAGTGACACCGGCCTCTGCGGTGGCAACGACGCCACGAGCGACACAAGATGGCAAAAGCTACAGCAAAATAACTTGAGTGATTAGTCTGCATCATGAACATTTGCTTCTGCCACCATCATTCTGCACAAGACTTCGTTTGATTCGTGAGATTGTGCAACAGACCCATAGGAAGCACTGGCAACGCATCGGTTTCCACGGGTATGCAAGTCAGGCTGGCCTTTAAAGGCAAAACTGTTCAGTCGTCTAAGACATTCTAAGACGAATTTAAACATGTCATGAGCTGTCAGTTCCGCTTCATCGTTTTCAGGTGTGATCTTCCAGAAGATGTCGCGGCAACGAAAGACCACTGATCAAGAGCATGGAAATGAAGAAAGCAAACGGGGTTCCAATACGTCTGTGTTTCGCAGCAGTCCATGTAATGTTGATTTGCAAGCTAGAGTCTGGTAACGTCCCAATGCGCTCCCCCACTCAGTGCGGGCGGATGGTACTGGCGGTCCTAGAAGATTTGTCGCGAAGTCAAAGATGATTGGGATGACGTCGGAAAGCAGCTTTCCCGCGAACTGTGCTGACATGGTCAAGCTGTTACTCTAGGCTCTAGCAGTAGGATTGAAAGTCCAGCACAAGGCGCCACGGAAACACACATGTCCAAGCAAAGCTGAAGCGATGCATTCCTTCAGACCCACACATGCACGACTCGCGGTTTGGAACTTTTTTTGGCGATCTGCCGTCTGCTCGTTTAATACTTGGGAGTGTGACACCGGCAGCGGCTCAATTAAAACCAATGCCTTGCTGTCGAAAACCCTGAACGTGTCTCAACGAAACCTGAAAAACCAGCCGCTTCAAATCTTCAGGCTTCCCAGTGTCTGAAACAGTGTTTACTCGACTCTCTCGATACTTGGGAGCTCCAGGGCCCTCAAACCGTGAGATGGTTTCAAAAAACCAATGCTTCTACAACAAAATAGCCCAAACCGTGGGAGGGTCGAAAATATCTTAAAAACCGATCGTGGAAAGTATTTTGGCTTACCGGTGTCTGAAGCCTTGTTCTTTTTTTGAGCCCCTCTCGATACTTGGGAGCTCCAGTGTTCTCAAACACTGAGAGGTTTTCAAAAAAGGCAGTGCTTTGCTACAAAAATGGCCGGAACCGTGCTGGGAGGGTTTCAAAAAAACCATAAAACACCAATCGTGGCAGCCTTGCCAGTGTCTGAAACATTGGGCTTTTTTGAGACCCTCTCGAGACTTGGGAGCTTCAGGGCTCTCAAACACTGAAAGGGTCTCCAAAAGCCAATCTTTGGAAGATCCGGCTTGAAGAGCGTAAAGAATTGTTTCTTGTGCTTCTTTCGAAACCCTCTCCAGGCTTCGCTATTCTTCGATATCAAACCAAAGTCTTTTTGAGACCCTCTCGAGACTTGGGAGATTCAGGCGCTCAAGCACTGAAAGGGTCAAACTACATAATTTTTGGAAGATCCGGCTTTCTGAAAAGTGTAAAGAACTGCTTTTGGTTGAAACCTTCACAAGGTTTCGCCGTTTTTCGATACCGAACCACTGGTTTTCGTGAGACTCTCTCGATACTTGGGAGCTCCGGCGCCGTCAAACACCGAAGGGGGTCAGAGTGCGAACGCGAACTGCAAGCTCATGATGCTGAAACCGCGAGATGCGTTCCCACGATGCGCTAAGTGCAAACATGGTCATGATGCTCCGGGGGCCTCCAATATTTAAATTATTTAAGGATTTGCATTATTTAAATTTAGGTAAATTCTGTGAAATTTAAATAATATACAAAAGTTAAAATTTAAAATTGGAGGCCACCGGAGGCCACCAAACATTTAAACTATGTAAATTCGTTGGAATTAAGTTATTTAAATCCTGGGGACGGCCCTGGGGAGGAGAATTTCAATAATTTAAATATTTGCGGGCCTCCGGGGGCCTCCAATATTCAAATTATTCAAATCCCGGGGGCAGCAGACCCACCCCGCAAGCCCCTTCCCCAGGATTTACATATTTAAGTTATTTAAATTAATTACATAATTTGCTGATTTTTTTTATATTGTTCTTTTTATTTAAATGATTCCAACATTTGGGGGGCTCCGGGGGCCTCCATATTTGCATTATTTATAATATTTAAACTCACCAGTTTTCCAATAGTTTAAATACTTTTTATTTCAGTGCTGGGGAGAGGGCTGGGGGCGGTCTGGGGCTCCAGGAATTTAAATAGTCTAAATACTGTGGCCCCCGGAGGCCCCCAACTTTTCAAATTGTTTAAGTCCACCCCACCCCACCCCACCACACCCCTCTCCCCACACCATCGCCCACCCCACCCCACCCCACTCCACCCTCCCCCTTATTTGTCATAAAAACGTTTAGGGGACACCCCTTGCGATCTGTGGTTTTGGGATGTCAGATTGCATAAAAATGTAAGGGGGACACCCCTTGCGATCTGTGATTTTGGGATCTGATTTCTTACAAAACCTCAGGGGGACACCCCTTGCGATTTTTATTTTGGAACTTATCTGTCATAAAAACCTTTAGGGGGACACCCCTTGCGATCTGTGGTTTTGGGATCTGAGTTTTCACAAAACCTTAGGGGGACATCCCTTGCGATCTGTGATTTTTGGGCCTGAGTTCTTACAAACCTTCGGGGGGACATCACTTGCGATTTGTGATTTTGGAACTTATTTGTCATAAAACCTTTCGGGAGACACCCCTTGCGATCTATATGATCTATGATTTTGGGACCTGGGTTCTTACAAAACCTTAGGGGGGACAACCTTTGCGATTTGTGAACTTGGAACTCATTCGTCACAAACCTTTAGGGGGACACCCCTTGCCATTTATGGTTTTCGGACCTGAGTTCTTACAAAGCCTTAGGGGGACACCCCTTGCGATCTGTGATTTTTAGGTCTGCATTCTTACAAAACCTTAGGGCCGACACCCCTTGCGATTGGTGATTTTGGAACTTATATTTGTTGGGACAACACTTGCGATCTGTGATTTTGCGATCTCGAGTTGTTACACAACCTATGGGAGACACCCCTTGCGATAGGTGATTATGGGATCTATTCTGCGCAAAACCCAGTAGGGGGACACCCCTTGCGATCTGTGATTTTGGGATCTGCGTTTCACAAAACCTAAGGGGACACCCCTTGGTGTGTGCTTCTGCAAAACCTATATAAGTGGGCTCCCCTTGCGATTTATGGTTTAGGGATGTTTAGGGATCTATTTTCGCGAAAAAACCTAAAGGGGACACCCTTGCGATCTGTGTTTTCGAGATTTGCATTTCTCCAAAACTTTAGGGGACACCCCTTGCGATTTATGATTTTGAAACTTGTTTTTATACAAACCTGTAGGGGGACACTCCTTGCGATCTGTGACTTTGGGATCTGCCTTTCTACAAAACCTAAGCGGACACCCCTTCCGATTTATGGTTTGGAGATCTATTTCGCGAAAAAATCTGTAGGGTGACACCCCTTGCGATCTGTGTTTTCGAGATCTGAATTTCTACAAAACCGTAGGGGGCACCCCTTGCGATTTATGATTTTAAAACTTGTTTTTATACAAACCACCCCTTGCGATCCGTGATTTTGGCATCTGCGGTTCAACAAACCGCAAGGGGACACCCCTTTCGATTAATGATTTTAAAATCTATTTCGCGAAAAAACCTGTAGGGAGACACCCCTTGCGATCTGTGATTTTGGGATCTGTGTTTTTACAAAACCTACAGGGACACCCCTTGCGATTTATGATTTTGGGATCTAGTTTGCGCAACACCCTTTAGGGGGACCCCTTGCGATCCGTGATTTCGGGACCCTTGCGATTTGTGATTTTGGGATACCCTTGCCATTTGTGATTTCGGGATGTATTCTGCGCAAAAACCTGTACAGGGACAACCCTTGCGATCTGTGATTTTGGATTTCGAATTTTTACATACCATAGGGGGGCACCCCTTGCGATGTGTGATTTTGGAACTTGTTGCTATACAAACCTGTAGGGGGACACCCTTTGCTATCCTTGATTTTGGGGTCTGGGTTTTTGCACATAATAGGGGGACACCACTTGCGATTTATGAGTTTGGGGCTTTTTTCTCGACAAAACCTTTGGGAAACATCCCATGCGATCTGTGATTTTGGCATCTACGTTTTTACAAAAAAACTTGAGGGGACCCCCTTGCGATGTATGATCTCGCAATCTGAGTTTTTATAAAACCTAATGGGGACACCCCTTGCGATTGAGATTTTGGGGTTTATGCTGCTCAGAAACCTGTAGGGGGACACCGCTTGCGATTTATGATCGTGGAACTTGTTTTTTGCAACGAACCTTTAGGGCGACACCCCTTGTGATCTGTGATTTGGGGATCTGTTTTTTTTTTGACACTCACACTCGGATAAGCCTGGCAAGGTCTGCAGAAGTAGGTTCGACGCGATTCGTTATCAACCTAGCAAGCGTTTTCACTTACCAGGTTTTGCTGTCAGACACGACCCTCGATACGCCAACACAAACTCAGAACCTCAAGGAAAAAGGTTTTTCTTGCCGACTGAGGGTAGATGGAGCTTCTTTGTTTCTCGTGAAATTGAAGGGGCCTGTCTGCTGGGCTGAGATGGAGCTCTCCTGCGTCGCATTACATGGGAGGCAGCTCTCAGTCATTTCTCGTGGAGGATGAGGTAGAAGACTTTTCTTTCTGGAAGCTAGGGGAGCTCTGGCTTCTCTTGCTAGACGCGAGGTCTCTTCAGTCTTCTTAAGATAGGCTTACCAAGAGGTAAAGGCTCTCTCTGCTAGAATGAAGCTCTCGTCTCTTGCCAAGAATAACTTGGAGTGAGCTCTCTTCCTGTTTCATAGGGCAAGCTTGAGGGCTTGGGCTTCTCATTTCCTTTTGAAAGCCGTGGAAAGGACCTTTCTCTTGTCCAGGTTTGAAGTTTGGAACAGCTCCACCCTTTCTTCTTGGTCGTAAGCCCTCTTCCATGTTTCTCAAGAGGAAAAGATGGTCAGGAGGTGTCGCTCCTGACGATGAGAGAAAAGAGTTTTCTTCTCATCGCCATAGAGGCAGTCGGAGCACTCTTCTTTCTCGTGATGCTCTGCTCTTTTGCCACGAACAACCCGGGGGGGACTCTCTTCTTGTTTTGGAGCATGAGGCCTTGTCTTTTGAAGGCTGGCGACTGAGAAGAGGTATAAAGAATCTTCTTTAGAGCAATCTTCTTTTGCCAAGAATAACTTGGAATGAGAGAGGGCTGTCCTCACTTCTTGAGAGCTATCTCTCTTCTATCCCTTGGAGAGGAAGTTGTGGCGACAAGGAGCTCCTTTCTCTATTGTCGACAAAAGGCAGCCGGAGCTCTCTTATTTCTCTTGAAGTTAGAAGGGTGTCTTTTTTGATTCACAGGATGGGGTAAATGGCTGCTCATGTCTGGTTGAAGGCTGAGGGGAGGATCAGACTCTTCTTTTGCAGATTAAGAAAGCTCTGTCCTCACCATTTGAGAGCTGTGTCTCTTCTATCCCTTGAGAAGGAAGAGGGGAAAATGAACCCCTCTCTCTAATTTTCGATTTTCTCTTATTTCCCGTGAAGTTGGAAGGGTTCTCTGCTCCTTTTTTGAGATGCTGCGGTAGAGGGCCTGCGAGGGGATCTCTTCCTTACCCATATTGGGAAAAGAAGCTCATTTCTTGTCGATGAATAGGTAAAGGAGCTCTCTTGTCTCTCGTTCGTCTTCTTGAAACTGGAGGAGCTTTGAGCCTTGTCGTCTTCGACTAGAAGCGAGCTCCCTTCAATTCTCTTCAGGGGAGATGGAGACTTACCAAGATGTAGAGGAGCTCTCTGATCCCTTTTCCATCTTTTGAAAAGGTAAAGGAAATTATCAAGATCTCTTTCCCCTTGCCAAGAAAGAAAGGATCTTCTTCTGGTGCGCATGCTCTTTTCCATCTTTTGGAAAAGGTAAAGGAAATACTCAGGATCCAATCCCCTGATCAAGAGAGAAAGGGGTCCTCTTCTTGCCGACCGATGGGTAAACGGAGACCTTTGAATACTCGCGAAGTTGGAGGGGCCTGTTTTGTTGCTGCTTGCCGCTTTCTTCGTGAGAGCTGATCTATTCGAGATGTTGTTCCGAAACAAGAAAGGAAGCTATATTTGCGTTGTTGGGTACTTGCTGCTGCTTACCGCTTGGTTCGCAATTGCTCTTTTATGCGGATTCTTGCTCCGAGACAAGAAGAGAAGCGGTATTGTGTCGTTGTATACTTATGCGTGAGTGCAGACTTGGCATTACGCTGTCAGTTTCTTGTTAGTGTTACTTGTATCTTGCTGTCCGCCACAGGTCTTGTGACACAAACCTGACATTAACAGAATGTTGCTCCAATACGTACTTTAGCTCGCTGGTATCAGCTAGCCGCCGGCCTTCGTGGGAGAGTATATGCCAGCTTCCAAATAGACCCTATTTAAGCCACCCAGAGGGGGGTACCATATATAAATATAAGTATACATATGTGTATATATATATATACACATGTATATTGCATGCATATATTTGTACATTTTTGTATCTATATATGTATATCTATATTGTTTTATATGGACATACACAAACATATACAGTTACATACTATATACATAATATAGCCTGTACAAGCCCAGAGGGAAAGGGAGGAAGAGACAGAGCGAGAGAGAGAGAGAGAGAGAGAGAGAACAGTGCACTTGCCAGTGCAGAGCAGCCGGTCCGGGTGGTGTCCTGGTCAACCATGTCTACGACTTTTGTGATCGCAGTCTTTACTCCCAACCTCAACCCTCCCGGCGGCTCGGAGCTGATGAGTCAGCACGTTGGGGGAGTCCGGGCCGGGCCTGCTGGCTTGCATGTTGAGAATAGACGGAAATCAGCACTTACCTTCACTGTACTGGCAGCAATCCCGCACAAAGTCGCCCCACTCCATGGCAGTATCCGTTTCCGATTCGATGACGTGCAGCCCTGCCAGTTCTTCGGCCGATGCGGGAGCTCGAGGATCAAGAAATACTCAAGCATGCTCCTCTTCTAACGAAGGTATGGCTGACGATGGGACACTCAATCGGTTTCGACATCTTTGCCACTGCCTTGTCAGATTATGGAAAACTGAACGAAACCCGTCCAAGATTCTTTCCACTCCGCACCAGAAATCGCGGCATCCTTCAATACCTGGAAAGGAGAGGGTGATCTTCAATCAGCTAACCTCTGGACAGTGGCTTCCAATCGCTCCCTTTTGTTGACTAGCTCTCAGCACCCTGTACTCAAGACCAATGAAACTAGGATAGAAACTACGATATCTGATGCAACCTTGTTTTTTGCTCCCACGACCTTAGCCTCAGCTTTAATCGGCTCAGTCTTACTGTTGTAGCTGTCCCAGTGGTAAGACGGACTCTGTCACAATTCTGTTTGCAAGTACCGCCAGATTAGTTGTGGTACTTTGGGCCTGCACGCCGGACAAGCCCGGCAAAGCCCTCCGAACCCGACATCCATCCCGGCCAAATCCACATGACGCCAGCCGTCGCCAACAACAACACGGAAGGCACACGGATTCCGGATGGCCGATGGCAAGGACAGGTGACCAGTCCAGATACGCTGCGCTAGAACATGCAATCGGCCCAAGCTGCAAAGGCGTAGCGTGACCTCTAAGACCAAGAAGAAATTGAAGACCATCTCAACGTAGACCCAGTGCGGCCAGTCCTCAAAGGTCCTGGCCCGCAAGTAACAGCGACATGAAGTAGATTTGTATCAAGAGCCATGCCGCGGTAGCCACGATTTGCATGCCTTCATGATCTAATGCTCAGTGCTTCAATAACCCAAAAACACTGAAGACGGTGCAACCATAACTACACGAGGGCATCGTAAACAATCGTACACACATATTGAAACAAGAGAGGCGTTTGGGTCATTGCTTGGTTAGCTGTTCCACCAAGTACGAGCACAGTGATTTCAGTTGAGGGGCTGCAGGGTTTCGATATGCTTTGGACTTAGCACCCTCGTGTTTTCGGCTGAGCTGCGGATCAGTCTGCAAGCCGATCAGGATACCGTTCGCCAATATCAGAAAGCCAACGAAAGGCTCCATGTACATCAGGAAGTTCACCTGAGGAGGGCAAATCGTACGGTTTGGCTGGTGCTGTCTCCAATCATGCCGTCCATCAAAGAGGCACAAGAAGAACAAGTGATGCATTGCTTTTTGTGATATTCGCATGTGGGACAAGGCCACTTAGGAAATGCATTTCCACATCAAGCCTGTAGTGGCGCTCCGGATAAATAGATGGCCCAAAAGTGGTATAGATGTTCATGTATTCATTGCTTGCCATGTCAAGGTCGCAGTCACAGCATATGGATCTTGTTGGGACGTCAAGCCCCCTAGCCTCTGACGGGGAGGGAGCATTCAATTGGCCGCTGCCATGCAGCGTTTTGCCCACTGTAAAGGCGTTTCTCTCCAAAGTAAAAGATGACCACCTAGGGGTGTGGAAAGAGCTCCGTACCGCTCTGTAATCCTTGCAAGCATCGCAAAGAAGAGAAGGTGACGGGTCAGCTGTCTGAGCCGCACTGCGCACTCGCTGTTAATGCAAACGTACGCACATGGAACACTCCCCGTAGAACTCTTTCCCGCATTGTATATGTACATGCGCCTTTGGGTAGGTGATTAGAAGTCAGATACTTGACACAAATACAATTCAGTCATCGTGGCTCATAACAAGATCGATCGACACTCGCACCGAAAAGCCGGACGGCATTCACTATATAGACGGTTTCGATCTCAGAGATACCTGCCGGTGTAATTACGGCCTCACAGTGGTAGGGGCACGGGAATAGTTTGGCACATCTCTACCCATCGTCGGAAATCTTCGTGCACAACAATGCTGTCTGAAAGCCAACTGCAATTCTTTAGATTTTGTAAGCGACGAGATGTCCAACAAAAGCGACAGCACACCGAAAACGAGCGAAGCAAAGCATGTGGTGGTTTTGCCACGGGACATTTTCCGGAGGAGCAGCCAGGTCGTTAATGCGTACAAAGGTCAGCTCTGCAACCAATCGATTCCTCGAGCTTTCAGATTTCAGAGAGTACTCGATGTTCAAGCAAGGTGGCACGGAGAAAACCAGAATATGTTTGAAATAGCTTAGGCAAGGTTGACGAGCCAAGCCTGAGGCCAGGTTTCGGTTTCGCAATCTCAGCATTTAGTTTATGGGTTGCCTACCCGGGCCTACCCAGTATCTCTCCACACTTTTGCTGGCCAAAGAGCGTGTCACTTGCGAGCAAGATCTCTCTGATTGCCTTAAGTTCAACTAGCACCGAAACGTCGGGCTGAGCCTAACACACAAACTGGGCTTTTCTTTTGCCAGTAGACATGCTGTCGTCTATTGGGAACAGGCTAGGACGACTCTGCTATGAACGGGCAAAAAACCACTGCACCGTTGTCTACCAGAAACAACACGTGAGGCCATGAATTGCCGCCCAAGATGCCTTAAATTGTTGCAAAATCCTTGAACCAAATATCTTCTTCTGGATGTCTCCTTCCTGTGCTAGGAGGAGTTCGATAAGTGCCTCGCACCAGCTGATCAAGCCACAATATTCAATTCAGGACATTCCCCACTCAGGGCTTTCACACCCCTACACCGCGGCTTACATATGGAGGATGACTCCAGGCGGTTCGAGGTTTCGACCGCTGATTCTGAGCTTGCTGAACTCAGGAGGCGTTTCGCACCGGAGCAACCATTGACTTCGGCCGCAAGATGGACCATGATGGACCCATGAACGATCCGCAGTTTGTGTGATGCTGGGTTTGCACGCGACTTGGGGAATCTGTCGTGCGAAGCCGTGAATACTTGGCATGGTGTGCAGCATGTGGGCTTGTGTGTGGTTGCTACGGGAAAACAACGCGATGATCGCGACAGGGGTGCGATGACATGGTCAGAGCGACGACTCACCCTTATTCTCCCCTGCTTAAGGGGCGAGTCAGGCCGCCCGGCCATCAAACCCGTCCGCTTTCTGCGCCTCTCTTTGTCTCTCTCTCTCTCTCTCTCTTTCTTTCTGCAGGGCGTAGGGGTCGTCCTCCCTCTCTATCTCTCTCTCTCTCTCTTGCTTGCTTACTTGCTTGTTTTGGGCAAACTAGACCCGCGCCGAGGCGCCGCCCTTCCCTCAAGCGTTCGTGTAGGTAAAGGCTTTGGTGTCCAAGAGACTGCTTTTCAGTCCAAGGTCAGAAATGTTGGTAGAGTACGGTTGCTGCTATCCCCGCAAAGCCTGAACACTAACGCGCATCCCGGCCTCATCCCCGCACCCTCTATGGCCAATCCTTATAGTACCTACAGCAACCCAGCTCCCCCAAACGACAAAAGCTTGTGGCAGCGTGAGGACTCGCAACCTGTAGACTACAGCAACATGAAGTAGTGCACGATTACACACATGATCTCCCAACCGTAGCTGCAAGGACACGACATCTCACCCAGCTTTCGGCTTTGGTTTATGGGCCCGTTCCCCACCGGATGTCATAGTATGCTATGCAGGTAGAGGGCAGTGAGGCTCAAAGTGCAAAGTAAACTTCGAAAGTTAGCTGTAAACAAATGATGCTGTTTTCGTCGTACCCTGACTCCGGGGTGTCGACGAGGAAGACGCCCACACGAAAGTGTAGGCGAGGAGATAGCCGAAGCAAGGCATCTCCTTAGCTGAGGCTGAAAGCCTGTACCTTAGCGGTAGACAACGTCCTAACCAGTGTGCCACACGAGGAAGTAGCCAGTCAAGGCCAGCCAAGTCCTTAGCTGAGGCAAAAGCCAGCACCTTAGCCAGAAGGCCAGGTCTCGAGCACCCTCTCACTCAGAGAGATCTGCCCCGCACGGGAGCACGCCAGTGCTGAAAAACAGCTAGACAGCAGGCACAGGCACCAAAAGGGGCCCCAGACTGTCAGGCTCACACGTCAGACTGCGGAGCCCAAGCCTTACGCTTGGAGCGCGAGGCCGCCTCAGCTTCACGAATGCTGCCCATTTGCAGCAGTAAAGCCTCGTCGCGTCCTCTGCCTAAGGCCCGAGCGCGCCAACCCAACCTACCTCCAAGGGCGGAAGCCGGCTCCGGGATGCTTCGCAGGTGCGCCAACGCAGAGCACCTCCACAAGATGTGCTTGAGACTGGGAGTCTCGGCCTTGCCACAGAGGTCGCACCGATCTCGAATCGGGCATCTGTACTGCACCCCCCAGCCATGCAAGCGACAGCATGCCCAGGAAGCTTCATGGCCAGCTTATGCAAGCGGGCAACCAAGTGCCGGGTAATGACGAGGCCATCCGCCCTGGCTACCTCAGCATCAATGCGGTCTGACTGGAGCCAAGAGCGAAACTGCGCCAGCCTCCAGGACTCCCGAAGAGGTGCAGTCCTCGGGTCCGGACCTGAGCCGGACTCATCAGCGACAGTGTGCCAGCCTCACAAGCGAAGACTCCCCACTGCCTGAATCCGCACCCTGGCAGGTTCTCTTCCTGCCATCCTTTCCCCATCAGCCCACCGGCCCAGAGCAGTGAGAGCCCGATGCGCACTGATGAGGAGCATGTCACTAGCATGACCAAGCAGCAAGACCCGTTGCAGGGGGCTGGAAGCTCTGTCATACTGAGCATCACTGCCTTTTACAGCAGTCCGAAATGTCGTGGCGTAAGTCTTACATTTCCGATCGGTGGGGAAGCGCCCATTCAAGAATGAGCCCCGGAGCCGCTTGGCAGCAAAGAGAATCGTAGCCAAGGTGCACTTGAATCTCTGAGAACACGGGAGGCATTGAAGCCTGCTAGCCACATAAGTGGCCTGAGCTTCCCTCTTGAGCCCCTCCTAGGCAATTGCGATCGGACGAACATCGCTCGCTTTGGTGGTGCATCCTTTAGACTTGGGAAGGAAAACGCACCGCCAATGAACTTGTGACTCTGGGAACCTGCCTTCCCGTTCACACTGGCAGAGAAGAGCTGCCAGGCACGAGAGTGCCGACTCAGGCAACGCTAACAGCATCTCAGGGTCCACCCGTCCGTGCTGGCAGTTTTGCCCTTCATCCGCCCCAACTGGCGCCGCAGCTCCGGCCCCGTAAGCGCCTCAAGCCGGGGAGCCTGCTGCGTAGATTGGCGGATGAAACCGCCGAACTTGTCCACAAGGCTTGGCCCTTCAGTCACAGTACAAGTGGACCCGAAGATGCCTTTCCAGGCGTCGTAGAGAGCCTTGGCAGCCTGAGGTTTGGTGGTGTAAACCATGTGTAAACCTCAGCTTCATCAGATGAGACAAGAGTCACAGGGGGAGGGGCCTGCTGTTACTTACACCACGAAGCAGCCCCAGACACCGAGTGAACCCTGTGAACCCAGTCGCTCTTCAACTTCCGTTGTCTTTCAACTAGGAGAGTCTCTAACCGCCCTTGGGCACTCTGCAGTGCGACGCCCCAGTGTCCGGACTGAGCCGCCTGCCGCTCTGACTGAGGGACACTTCGGTTCACGAGTCTGCCTTGAAGAGGCCCCGGCACAGGAGCCCCCGCGTCTGGTGAGAGTGAGAGCCTCCTGAAGTCTGCGAATGTGTCTTCGCAGCTGACGTTCCTCAGCATGCTGTCCAGGGCCCGCTGCATGAGTCCCGGACTTAAGGCGTGGGACAGATCCCAACCTTTGCTCAGCCTTAGTACACTGCAAGGCACCGGCCTGTCTGAGCCAGTCCTCAGCACAAGCATGCCACTGACTCCAAGCGGTCTCAAGGTCCTGAGAGAGCTCATGTAACGCGAGATTCCACGGCGGTGCAGTAAGCTGGTCGGCGTCCTTCTCACTAAGCCTAGGAGTCCTAGCAAACCGAAAAACAGGACCCGGTCTCGTAAAGGCAAGAAGGAGACGAGTAGAAGCGACCGTGTAGTCCCCTCCCCAAGTATACTCAGAAGAGCCCGAAAACGGAAGCGCTTGAGAAGTCTAGATGCAGTCAATCGGCTCCCTCGTATGCCTAGCCACCGCCGCCAGGCTAGCCCCGGTGGAGGACATGCTCTCAGAGAAAGTCCCACTAACCTGATTGCAGTTAGCATCAAGAGCAAGGCACCAAAGCCTACCCCTAAAGCCCTCAAGTTCCTGGAAGAGGCAAGTCAGGTTAGACGGTCAGAAACATCTTCTTGGTCAGGGACCCAGTATGCCGAGCCAACCGTAAAGCTTTGCTGAGCACCGAGCACCTCAGCGAAAAGCCATTGGCAGTCAACGGCCGCGTTCTGGACGACAGGTCGGAGGGCAAGAGGGGCCCTAACGAGGAGAGCCACTCCCCCTCTACGACGGCCGGTTTGTCTGAGATGCAACATGTTCCATCCCATCCGGCGCGCCAGATTAAGCGCAGCGGGCTCAGCATGTGGGCCGAGATTTGCTTCTTGCAATGCCACCTGCCTCGGTAGCATCACTCATAAGGCTAGTGGCATGCTTATGCCACGAGCCTATGTTTTTACTCCAGAGCAGCAGCCCCTCTGGCCCTGGGTGCTGGGCCTCACCCACGCGCTGCGCGCGGTAACCGCACCTGATGATCATCAGGGCCCCAGCCGGAAGCAGGAGATCAGCAAGCTGATCTGCATACCTCAGCGGGGCCCAAAACCGTCAGCTCGACTGCCGAGCAGCTGGCTTCTTCCGAAGCCCGCCGAGCATCCCGACACCCTTAGTCGAGGCGACCTTAGCAGCATCACGGGCCTTGCTGAGGGCTTTGTGACATCCCAACTCTGTGGAGGCTTTCTGTCTCCATTCTTTCCAACATTTCTTTCGCTCAGCAACACTGACACACTTGCGGTCAAGCTTGACCTTAGGACAGAGATAAAGAGGAAGCGTCTTTCTCGCAATTTCCATCCCACAAGCCTTGCATCTGTGGCACGCGTCGGACTGAGTTTTGCCCTGTTTGTTGGTAGTCGTACGCCAGCTAGTGACTGCCTCTTCGATGTCATGCGCACCCGGCCACTTAGCCTTGGAGAAGGCCTGAAACACGAGGGCCCAACGTTTGTCATAGGAGGCCTTGGCAGCACATTCACGGGAGGCCGCATGAGTCAGACTCGTGGTGTGGCGAAGATCAGGGGCTTTCGCAAATCCATGCACTTTACTTAGGTGCATAGATCCGGGCGCAAAGCTTCGCCCGGGCCCGTATACACTCGGTAAGAGCAGTAGGGGCAAGGCCACCAAAGTTTCCTGCTCCCATCTCCGTCCTGAGCAACCATTGGAAGGCCGCTTTTCACCTTCGTAAACGCAGGGTTGTGGCGGACCCTCGTACGTGCCTGCCTAAGCCGCAAGGTGGGCAAACGAGAGATATGAGGCTGGATTCCTTTCCTGCTCGCAGCATCTCGGTTGCCGCCTCGTGCAGGGATCGCGGTATACGCCGCCGTGGGGGCTTGCTTGCCCTGCATACGAGAGCGCTGAAAGAGGCCCTGCTTGGACCCTTCAGCGCACAGCCTCGCAGCCTCCTCTTAGGCAGACTGACCCTCGCCCGCTCCCACACAGGAGTGCGAGTCCCACGGCGCCACACTCGCAGCAGAGGCCGCTTCGTCCTGAGCAGCTTGTTGCACGAAGGTGTGCACTGACGGGGTCGAAGGCTCCTTGTTCTGCGACTGCTTACAGGCACAGGAGGAACCACAGGAGGGCACAGCGCTTTTGCCCACTCTCCCTAGGAAGCCTCGCCGGCCAGAGCCCTTGGCGGAAGCAGCAGCCGAAAAAGCAGAGCAGAAAGCCTGAGACTTAGAACGTGACAACTCACTGCCGCGACACTCTGAGGAACGTGCCTTTTTGTTCGACCCTTGAGCCCCTTCTGAAGCTTCAGCCATACGCTTGGTGTCCGCACTCTGCGCGCTCCGCTTGACAACCGAGTGCAGTGAGGGAGTGGTGGGGCCCTTAGGAACAGGCGACTGGCCCTGGGGCCTAGCAGAGGTCACACGCTTCGACGGTGTGCCTGAAGGCAGAGACAGCTCGCCTGCTCTCCCCGCCCTGCGGCCCTTAGGAACAAGCATTGCCAGCACAATGGCAGAGGCTACACTTCGAGCAGTCCTGGAAGGAGTTCGTGACGGTAGAGACAAAACACCTGCACCTCTCAGCTCTTGGCTTGGCCAACTAGGGGTCTCATACAGCCAACCAGCAGGACACTTCTCGGGGCCCCATACAGCTCTGTAATGACGATCCTTCAGCAAGAGAGCTATAGGGAAGGCCTTGCGAGCGCACTGCGCCACTCCGTCAGTGACCCATGGGGCCTGCACCGTACGTTGCCATACCCCTTGAGACCAGACCCAAATCACAATCGGACTTCCCAGTCTCTCGGCAAGAGCCGCGAGGGTCATGCCATCGGCCCAAACCGCTCGTTTGGCCATAGCCTGTAGATAGTCGTCAAAGTTTGCGGGCCCTGCTTCCCCCGCCCAACACTCCTGAGGAGCATCTGGGTCACCAACAAACTGCGGTTCGAAAGTAGCCCTGTGTTTGCTCAAATGGGACACAGCCAACAACCTAAGTTTGCTGGCTTCACGTGTGACTTCATCTGGTTTCATTTCAACCCCCTGAGCATGAGCAATCGCGGCAGCTATGCTTCTGAACGCGCAATCGCCTGACCCGCCTTGGTCAGAAATGACCCAGTCAGGCAGGTTGCGGAGGAACTGCTTGTCTGCATCCGCTGTTTCTTCAAGTGGCACTTCAACATCGTTTGACACTTCAACGTCCGGGTCCGTTCGTTTCGAGCCATGTTTGCGAGGCGAAGGAGGGGAGTCGAGCTGAGTTGGCGCAATCTCCGCATCCGGGTCACGCTTCCATTTCTTTCTGGGAGCTTGGAGGCTAGTACCTTCGAGTTTGGGCCTGGGACGCCTATCCTCAAGAGCTATACCGTGATATACAACGTTTCATCGGGATACGTGAAGGGTTCGCGCGCAGGCATGCCTACTGGGGGACTGGCCTTCACGATCCACTGAGGCCCATCACCTTTTCGCCTGCCCCTTTTTCTGGTGACGATCTGAGGTGCGAGCCACTTTTGCGCCTAAAGGAACGACAACACGTCGCTCTGGTCCCAAGACACTGGGATACCGAAGACAACCCAGTTCGATACTTTGGCCGGTGCCGGATAGTCGCTGGGTGCGGCTCCCACCAAGCCTAAGTCGGAACCACCTCCTTGCCGAATGCAGAGGGGCAGACCTCTAGCCTCCGCCTGCCCAAGTGCAGAGCGAAAGTATTCCTCATGAGTGCATTCCTTGGACTTCGGGCAGGTTCTCGAGAGATGCTTGCTCCCGCCGCCCACGGTGGATCGTGCTCTCCGATCCAATCTTCCCCCATGGCACGGGTCGCAACCAGGGGAGCCGTCAGTGGAGGACGCAGAAAGGGTGGAAGCGGTCGAGAGCCACATCACCGAATCCATGCAACTTACGGGCGCCAAGGACTAGATGCTGCCTCCAGCCATTTGGCAGCGGCTTTGACCAGCCTCCAGCTCGACCAACCAGGGGGACAGTACAGGAGGGGGAGAATAGCACCACCGCCACGATGAGGCGGCGAAGGAGGTGGCAGTACTAGTGGGTGAGGACCCGTTCCGGGGCGAGGCCGAAGCACTGATAAAGCGGAGATACATGGCGGACTTCAAGCTGGAGGGGAGAAGGCGAGCACCCGGAGCGGGGCCGACCGACCCCAAAGTGGTGTATGGTGTCAGCCTTTTTCGTAGTGAAGTGGAGCAAGCCCTGCAAGAGCTGGTGACGTGGACAGTCCAGCACTGGGGGGAGGAGGTGGGGGACGCGGCGGCCAGTACGACGCCGGGGACTACACGATTCGCCGCCAGCCCGCCTGACAGACCGACGCCTGAATGGGGAGAAAGAAGGCGTAGTTTCACGAACCCGAGCCCCCTAGACCAGGACGACTCAACCCGCAGCGGGGGTTGAGCCAGCAGGCCAGTTTTGCTAGTCACCTTGCCTGTGAGCAGGGGAGGTTTTGCTGAGGGGTCCTGGGGCAGTCGCCAGCAGAACACAGACATACCCTCAAGTAGCTGGAGCTGTGGATAACGAGCATGCCCGGTGTTGTTTGCCCTTGCCAGCAAGTGGCGGAGAGACTGCCGGCGACAACCAAAGTAGGGGAGGATTCAGGGAGGGGGTGGGAAGGTGAAGGCAGTGCTGCGCAAGGTTCTGTTCGGGCTAAGGTGGGGAGGCAGGTTAGGTGGGGTTAAGCAAGTAACCTTTGTCGCTCGGGGACAAGACCCGCAGCAATCAGGAAACGGAGCTTGGGAGAATGGAACTGTAAGCCTATCGTCAAGTTGGCCGTAGGCTCTTAGTCGAGTTGATGTTTTGAGCCCTGGCCGTACGCTTCGGGGGGCAGGACCACAAGCTCCGGGCCTGAGTAGGGGGAGTGGAGCTCACCCGCACTGTTGGAGAGACCTCGGATGACCCGACTAGAACTTGCAGGTTTCATACGGTCATGGTCTTAGCAGGGCTGTTTTGGGGGAAGGGTGAACAAGTTCAGTCGGGGGAACGAGTGATTCTTTCAACCCCGGAAGGAGCCGTACAGACCTTGGAGCGCGCGGACCGTGGGGGGGTAGGCCTTCGGGCCAGGGTTCTCCAGGGAGCCCACACCCCTGCGCAAGCAAGCAAGCAAGCAAGCAAGAGGCGAATGTCCATTTTTGGTTTGAGGACAGAAGTCCGTGCATCTCTGTATGGAAGCGTGCTGGAGCTCTTTGTTTTCGGGTGTTGGGCAGCCTTGCCTGACGGACAGACAGCAGCGAGCGGGGTAAGGCTCACGATGTATATCTAGAGTAGATGTATATACACATCTACTCCTCGTCGGGGCTCCGGGTGTTCAAACCGGATTCGCAGGAGTCAACCAGGATCGAACAAAATGCCGTTCACAGTTGTCGTTTTGCTTTCCTGCTTCCGCAGTGGCATCGGAGGCAGGGTCTGCGGCGAGCCAAGAAGGTCCGCCGAAAGCAGACGACTGGGCCCGTCGAGAAGGGGGCTACAACAGTGGCGAACACTGTCGCGACGACAATCACAACAACCACCGACGAAGACGCGCTGGTGCGGAAGGTTCTGCAGGAGATGGATGCCGATGCGGCCAACACCTTCAGGTTTGGCACAAACGGTCCTACGCTTCGCCAAAGAGGCTGATGCCGTTGAGCGGCGGGGGACAGCTAGCTCCCGGCCCAGTCCAACGCAGAGTGGTCGGGGGAAAGATGCGAATACAGACCGCAGAACCTCCCCGGCGGGGGGCCAGACCAGACAAGCCACCGCTCCCGCGGCGCACATGAACTGAGCAGACGTGCAAGGTTGCACTGCGTCTTCCAGCGGATGTCCGAACACAGTGAAACAGCTTTGCAGCTCATGCGGCCAGACTTGCAACGGTTCGCACCCACCTAATTTGTTTGAGTAGGGGGAAGCAGGAGCGTCATTTTTGTTTACAGGTAAGCCGCTACATTCACGCCTCTACGTGGCTGCGGTGGGGCGCGCTGCTGCAGGCCAGCAGCGGCGCGCAGCTGAGTGAATCAGAGAATGTGAGCCGTTCCCCGTACGGCCCAAAGAAAATACAAGAAAGAAAACAAGAGCTCCAAAAAGACTTGAAAAAGAAAAGTAAAAGCAAAGCCCAGTGGGGCAGGAGCCATTTCCTGAACCTCCTCCCTGTTGCTCTGTGCTTCTGCTGCGGCGTGCCTGCGTGCGATGCTTCTTTTGTCCTGGTCAAGGACTCCAACTCCACTCTGTCGTGTGGCTACAACACCAGGCCCTTCGGGCCCCTGTTTTCGTTGTGCGACCGCGAATCTCTAGCCATGGCCTATGAGCTCGGGATCGTGGAGAGCAAGTTCACTGCACCGGCGCTTGGTAGTGAAGGGCCTCGCTTGCATGAAAGTACTAGACTTGTGGGCTTACCCATAAGCAGTTGTGACCCTTTTTCTAACGATAGTGTCGTTGGCTTAACCACGAGACCTTGCTTAGAAACTGGGAATCGCAGCGTCGGTTCCAGCTTTTGGCTGTCTGAGGATGCCTGGTTCAGGTTTTCCCTTGGATGTATTTCAGTGCGTTCCGGGTTTTCCTCTCTGTACTTCGGAGGGGCTTGCCTTGTGGCTTGGGCTTGGTTTGCGTGCCTAGGCTCCGCTTGCAACGGCAAGCGTAACAAAACAAAACAAAACAAATGCCAACAAGAGGCAAGAAATTCAAACCCAAACTGCAGTCGCGACCTCAGTTCCACTGTCTGTGCTACGAAAGCAGGAAGCTTGGCTTAGGCAAGGGTCGAGTGCAGAGGGTGAAAGTTGCAAGAGTCAAAGCCCGAACGAAAGCGTGGAAAGCCACTTGCTTTCGTCAGAGTCTTCACCTGTCGCGTCTTGGCGCCTCTGAGGAGGTCTTGCGCCTGTGGAGGACCCAGTCGGACCAGAACGTCTGGTCGCGCAGGAGTGCTGGTCCCAGCGGTTACTGCAAGGCAGAGGCCTGGTGCTTCTGCTCACACGCCTCTTGGTCAGAACACACCTTCTCCCACTTGTTAGGATGTCGCATAGGAGAGGCTTCCAAGCCTGGTCCTGCTGAGGCCCAGTCGGAAGCGGCACTTGCCCATGCACTCCTGCAAGTCCTACAGTCATGGAAGATGAGAGATATTCAGAAAAGTGAAGCCCCGCCTCACAAGGCTACGAGGCCCCAGCACGCTCAGAATGCAGAGGTGCCTTCTGTCTCCTTGGCTTCGAGATTGATGCAAGTGCTGCAGTCTGCGATTGAGAACCAGTGGCAGGATGACAAACTTGCCAGTAAACTTGTTGAAAAGCTTCAGCCTTGGGTCTCTTCAGGTACTGGACAGACGGGCTTCAACAAGGCTTACGCCCCAGAGGTTCCTGCGAAGGGTCCTGGGAAAGGAAAAGCGAGTGGTAAAGGGAAGGGTGAAAAAGGGAAAGGGGGTGGTGGTGGTGTTGGTAAACAAGGAAAAGGCAAGGGAAACCGGTCTGAGGTTGGAAAAGGTGGAGGCCCTGCCCCGGTTCCTGCCCCAACTCCTGTCAGACAACCACCCAAACAGCACCCGAGACAAGTGCGTTTCGCCACGAAGATTCGTCCGTCAAATTGGGATTGCAGCGTTACTCTCACTACTTTTCAGGCCGTCAAGAAAGCTGTTGAGAGTGGCAGTGAACTTCCTGGTAACCTCAGAATTGCCAAGGAGCTCGGTACGTTACAGCAAGACCTGCAGGACCTCTTCAGAGCGTACGACATCGATGATCCTTTGACGGTCGCTGTCCCAGCCCCTGCAGGTGTCTTTGGGCCTACAGTGGCGGTGTCATGGAATCAGGGCAAGGACAGTCGCTTTGAGCTATAGATTTTGGCAGATGAGTTCCATCAGTGGGCCTCGAGGTCAAGGCCCCAACCACAGTCACGCTTAAGCCAGAAACTGGTACGGTCATGGTTACCCTCCGCATCGTGGCCCCAGCGGCTTACAGATCTTTCATGAGGTCGTCGGACAAGCCAGATTCGCCCTCGATCATCATAGCTGATCTCGCCAAAGCTCTCCCATGTCAGGTCTCGTACTTGACGGGTGGCAATTGGCAACAGGTTGAAAGCAAGCAAGGAAAGCAAATCATTGGCCACGTCAGGATCTCTAAAGAACTTGCGGGCAGACTGATCCAACTTAGCGGTCGTCAAGGCATTTTCCTCACTGCTTTCGAAAAAAGCGATGAGAAACCTCCGGTAGCATGGCTGCCCCGACTCCTTAGAGGGGGAACGAGACCAGCCATCCGAGACCAGCAGCGAAGGGGGCGAGCACGAAGACCCGCAAGGACGACCGACCCACGTGCCTACGGCGTTTCGAGAGCAGCGAGCACAAACAGAGAGAAGACAGGGATCAAGCAGCGAGAGGGGGAGTTCATGAACATGACCAGGAACACCACAATGTGCATGGCCATGACCACGAGAGCACCACATTCATGCCACGACCATGACTGCCACATGAACATGCATGACAGGACATGTTGCGATGCTGAGGCAGCCGGGGGGCTTCAATGTATGGCCGTCCGAAGCTGCGACAGCATCAAGACCTTTTGCCCACCTAGCCTTTCTGCACCCAGTTCCCCGTCATGGCGATCATGGGGACGCGCGGCAACGGGGGGCGCGAGCACTACGGCATCCTCAGCTTCTACGCAACCTGGGGCCGGAACGCCTTTTTAATCAAGGGAAGGGGCGCTGCCGCCGCGGCTGCCCACGCCAGCCGCAGGCAGGAGGCGAACCCGAGGCCCGTGTCAAGCAGGGCGCCTGGAGCGACTTCCGCGGGCAGGGGCCACGCGGACGAAGACGACCCCCGGAACCCCCGCCAGGGCACGAACACCGACTACCAGACCGGCGCGAACGAGACCAACGCCGCGGGGGAGCAGGCTGCGAGCACGACGCGCATAGGGGCGTGGGGGGAAACGCGTGAGGAGGGCCACCGCGACAACGACCACACCGGCACCACCGCCGACGACCCGAACAAGCAGGGCAGGATCGAGACCGAGGGCAAGGGCACGATTCACGGTTACGTTGGGGCGACTGCAAGCAGTAGCAGCACTGCTGTGGATCGTCGGAGGGGGGGCCACACCTATGCCACACGTACCAGCACCACCAGACTGGGGGTGCCAACGACCACCCAAACACCATCGGAGCAGGGGGCCACCACCTGCGCAAGGTTCCACAGAGCAAGCCGGAAACCGCCTCGAGCGCCCCGTCTCCGTCGTTCTCTGCTCTTACTCGCTTCGGCGGGGATCCCCCTGGCGGGGTGGAGTCGACCTGTCCTGGCAGGTCCTGGTGAAGGTTGAAAAGGTCCATGGATCTGACCCCCTGAGCGTCCCCCTGGGATGCCGGCGTGCTGTTGGGCGTCGTGGTCGCGTGAGACGCGGCTGGGGTGACTGGGTTCCCCGCAGGTCCAAGCATAGTTGTGGATTGCGTTCTCGGTGTCCCCCAAGTCACGGACTTCCCCTGCAAGTAGTTCGCCGCCCAGCGGTGATCTTCCGGCGGTGGATCGCGTCCCCCTCGTTCGTGAGTAGGCTCGCCGATCCCGTAGCAGGCGTTGTTAACAAAGTCCCGAATGGACAGCACGGCTGCGGTCGCCCTCGTGCTGCGTTGCACACCTAGGTCCCCTTTTAAAGCGGTGTGCTGGTCCTGCGCACAGATCACGATGCCCCTTTCCAGCAATCGCAAAGAGAGAGGCGGCTCGGAAGAAGGGAGTCAGGCGCCCGGGTTGGAGGGCCTGTGGTGGGCACAGCAAGAAAGGAAAGAAGAGACAGGCGGAGCCTTTACAGGCCCTTGAACCACTCACGGCTTGAGCCAAAATGGCTACGCCTCTCTCTCTCTCTTCGCTTCGCTTCGCTTCGCTTCACAGGGGTCAGGCTTCGGCTGAAGCCCGCGCCAAGGCGCCCCCTTTCCCCCATTGTTGGGTGGGAAAGAGGCTTTTGGGGCTGTTGTGCACGGGAATTTTTCCCCGATGGTCGGTTCAGTTGGAAGCGTCTGCCTGTCGGTTACCCCCCCCAAACCCTGTACACTATCGCGCTTCCCGGCCTCATCGCCGCGCTCTCTATAGCTAGTTCCTTAGACCCTCGACAGGCAGCAACCCCCAGCAGTACCTACGGTTCGGCATGCGCTCCCCCCACGACAAAGCAACAAAAACACTAGGGTACCGACTATGTGTACTGGGAGCGTTGGGGATATAACTGCGCAGACAGCTTGCCAAGTGTGAGAGAACAACATTTTTTCCCCATGCCGTGGTTTAGGCGTACTGTTTGGCTTTGCTCCCCTTAAAGCAACAAGAAGCTATCGTAGATGGTTTAGGGAGCACTGGGGATGCACTGTGCAGAGACCTAGTAGAGTGAAAGACGTTTTCCCCTTTGCCAAGTTTGGTGAACTTTGGGCTTTGGGAGTCAAGGTGGGCTTGGGCAGTAAAACAAGGAAAAGCAACCGATCAGCAAACCTTAGAACTGTCCCCTTGTGCTGCTACTGTTCTTCCCCCTGACTCTCTGCTTGCTGCGATGACAGGTTGGCTCGGGCTGAAGGTGAACAGCATTCTCCCCCTTAAATTGGGCCGTGCCTGTCATAAAAGATAGCAAGCATTCTTCTACGCCGGTGTCCCTCAGGGCTGGGTTCGGATTCCTCCTCCCCCTCACTGGGTGCTAGGAGGTCTGCGGCTGCCCCCAGCGGCTCCGGTGCCGGCGGTGTCCATGGCAGCGTGGCTTGTTGGCTTTCCCCAGCTTCCCCCAGCTCCGGCAAGGTAGGTAGTAGTTCCACTTCGGCAAGGTCGGCCAGGAAGCTGTCTGTCTCTAGGGCGGCCATGTCTTCTTGGTTGACCCCCGGTGAGAGCGCGAACCAGCGCCGTTTTGTTCCGGCTGCATGCGGCGCGTTTTGCTCCCCCATGTCGGTCTCTGGTACTGGCTCTGTTTGCGTCTCGTCACTCACAGCTTGCATCCCCCCAAACAGGGAGTTCTGCCAAGCTTCGATTGCATGCAGGACAGCTAGGACTGGTGCGAGGTCACCGTCCCCCATGAATGCAGCCGCTTCTCGTAGCTCGGCTGCTGCTTCCAGCAGCTGCATAGTCGCCGACATGGTAGTGCTCGTTCTGGTTGTCCACTCTTTGTCCCCTTTGTCGAGGGCGATAACGTCAGCTGGGTGTGCTTCTTGGCGTTCCCCCTCCTGCTCCGCTATGAGTGTTGCTGGAGCGAGGTGGTCAAGTAAAGCGTCCCACCATTTGAGGTCGTTCCACTGTCGGTCTCCCCCCATGGTGCGCAGGATGACCGCGTCCAGCATCTCGTAGGCTTTCTGCAGGCGGGCGCGGGCTCGTAGTACTGCATGGCTGGCTGAGCTAGCTTCCCCCTGTGGTAGGTCCTGGATGCCTTGTTCCACCATGCTGCGTAGAATACTCACATCTGTGGCATACTCTTCTGGGGTGAGGCTGTCCCCCCTTCTCACTCGCATGCTTGTGGCGCATCGGTATGCTTCCCCCACTGCCGATGGGAAGGCTTGTTCTGTGTTTTTTCTTAACACTCCTGCTGTTGCGCTGCTTTCGCTGAGCATGCGCAGGGCATTGGCACAAATGTTCGCTATGACGGTGCTTTCTGCCCCCTGCATGTTGGTTGTTACTTCGTGTATGAGCTGGATCTGTGCTGCTGTGGCTTGTATACCCCCACGTAGGGCTGCGATGGTGCTGGCATGTGACAGTGTGCTGGTGGAGCTGCTTGGCTGTTCGGGTGGTGGTGGTGGTGGTGGTCTGCTGGTGGGCGGCGGACTTCTGCTGCGGCTTCGGGGCTTGCCGATGTGTCTGCTGTCTCTTCTGCGTCTGCGTGTTAGCCCCACTGCTTCTTCGTCTGTTGTGTTGCCTGCAAGCTCGCTTGAGTCAATGCGGCAGTCTGTGGGGGTGGTGGTTGTGGTACTGGTGGTCGTGGTGGTTGGGGGAGGTCGCTGCCACAGCTCGGTGTTGTCGTCTGGGTCCTCCCCCTTTTTCTTTTTGTCATCTCCTAGTCCACGGTTGTCTCGTATTATCTCGAAGAAGTGTTTGTGGGGTTGCTGTGGCTGCTGTGGCTGCTCCTCTCTCGTGGGTGGCTCCTCTTTGGTTTGCCCTCTGAGGGTTCGGCTGTCGCGGAAATCGTTGTTGGGTGGTGTGGCTTGTGGTGTTGGCGGTGTGGCTTTGGGAATGGCTTTCCCTGCTGCTTTGGAAGAGGAGCTGGCACTGCTCGTGTGTTGCTGCTGTTGTTGTCGTTGGGTGGTGGCTGTGTCGGTGCTTCCGGGCTTGTTGCCACTTGACGGTGGTGGTTGTTGTTTCGGGGCTGCTCCCCTTTGTGGGTCGGTTGACCCGCTTGCTGGCTGTTGTCCCCCTCGGAAGGGTATGCCTGGGTTCGTGCTGTTGCCAACTGCGCGGCCTTCTCCAGGTGGCGGAGGGCGGTATCCCCTCTTGGGTGGTCCATGGCGTGGTCCCCCGGCAGGTCTAAGCATCCATATGTCTTGGATCTGCTCCAGCATAAAGGCCTGCCCTGGTTCTGCGATGAGGGTTCCCCCCTCTTGTCGGTGCGGTGCTGGGACGCTGAGTATGGTGATGAGGTATGCGTACCCCATTGTGGTCTCGACCTCGAGGATGGTGCCGTCCCCAAAGGGAGGGGCTGTCCACAGTTCCTGACCTGTTGGGTTGAGTCCCCGCTGCGGCTCCTCCTTGGGCTTAGTGGGGTTTGCTCCCCCCGGTAGGGCCTCCACTCGAGCTACCCACTTGCCTTTTCCGGCCGCCACCCATAGCATCTCTGTTCTTGCTTTGTGCGGTAGCTGCGGCGGGCCACGGCGCTTAATGTGGCTTTCTCTGTTGGCATGTTCGTCCAAGTGCTGAAAGTGTGCCTGCGCGCCTTCTGGTGTAATCCCCCCGGCTGGGTGCTGTGGCTGTTGGTTGGGGTGGTTCCCCCCGCTGTGCTGTTGCTGCTGTTGAGCAGGTGGTCTTGCTTCCTCTGGTCTGGTGTTGTGCTGGAGGTAGGGGTTGCGCCGGAGCCGCTCCTCATGGTCCGCTGCAGCTTGGCTGTCGCTTTTGCTGGTGCCGGTGGTTGTGTCTGTCGCTGGGTTGTTTGCTCTTGGTTCTTGTTGTGGCTGTGGTCCCCCGCTGGGTGGTTGCTGAGTGGCTGTGTCGGCTGTGTTGCTGCTCTGTGTGTTGTGGTCGGGCTGTTGCCCCTCTGGTGGCTGGGTGTTCGCTGGTGAAGCTCCGTCTGTCGGCTCGGCTGGTGTTGGTACTGGTCGTGGTAGCAGGTGCCTGTTCAGCATTTCGGCTAGGCGGGCTGATTCTTCTGGGGATACATACGGCCGACCTGGTCTGGGCCTGGGGTTTTCCCCTCCTTGTTGCTGCTGGGGCTGCCGTGGTTGTGGGGTTCGGGCTCGTGGGCCTTGGGAGCTTCTCCTGGTGCTGTTGGCACTCCACCCCCACGAGTAGCCATGCCTGCGGAGCCAGGCCTTCAAGGCAGCCTTCTCCCGTTTGTTTCGGGTGCGTTGTTCGCCCCCGCCTTCGTGTTTGTTTTGGCTTGCTCTGGCGGGTTCCCGGCGCCTGCCTTGTGTTGCTGCTGCTGGTGGCTCTTCTTCCTCCTCTTCCTCCTCTGCTCTTGTCGCCAGGTCATCCGGCAGTTGTCCCGTGGTGGCGTAAAGGTATGCTTCCCGGACAGTGAGTCCGGGTGGGGCGTCTCCCCCTCTGGCGTCCGTGGTGTTTGCAGTCGGGGTGTTGTTGTGGTCGGTGCTGGTGTTGCTTGGTGGCTGCGGTGGCTTTGCTTTGGGCTGCGGCGGAGAGTGATCGGTCTGCTGTTGCTCTCCTCCGGCTGTGGTGGCTTGTGGCTCGACTTGTGGGTGTGTGTCTGCTGTTGTGGGTGGTTGTTGTGGAGGTGCAGTGTTGTTGGTGGGTGGTTTGGCTGTTCTGTGGTGGGGTCTCTCCTCTGGTTCTGGGGCTTCTGCCCCCGCTGCTGCACTGGCTGCCGCTTGCTGCCTAGCCTGTCGGTGGGCTGTGGCTGTAGTGAAGCGGTTGGCTGTCTGAGTGACGGGGATGTTTCCCCTGCCTGTCTCTGCTTGAGGTTGAGGTGGCTGTGTTTGGTGGGCCTGTGTGTGCTGCGGTGGTTGGGTGGAGTGTCCCCTCTGTGGAGGGAGGTTCAGGTTGGGTATGGGTCTCTGTGGCATCCCTGGGTACCTTGGGATGCTTTCTTCTGGTGTCAACTGTCCTGCTTGGTGCCATGGGTCCGTCGCAGCTTCCCACGGAGGTGCATAGTAGCCGTTGCCGTGTCGGCGGAATCCCCCCTGCGGCTGTGGTTGTGTTGGTGGTGGTGGTTGTTGGGCCTGTTGCCTTTGTGGTTGTGGTGGTTGTTGGATGGGTTGTTCCCATGGTGGTGGGATCTGCTGGCTGTCGGAGTCGTCGGCATGCCATGGGTCGTATTCGCTCGTAGCTGCGGTGGCTGCTGCTTGGTAGGTTGGTGGCTGTTGTTGCCCCCCGGGTGTGGTAAGTGTCAGTGGGTTGCGTCCCGCCTGCGTGTGGGCAGGTTGCTGTGGCCACTGTTGTGGCTGCGTGCTCACTTGGTTGTAGCTGTGGCCATGGCTGTGGGGTGTTGCCGGCAGGCTTCCTCCTCCCCCTGGCGGGGTGCGTGCTCGCTGGTGTGTCTGTGCTCTGGGCGTGCGCCCCGCTCCGTCGGCTGTCTCCTCGCCCGCTGCGCGCGGTAGTGGTCGGGCTCCAGTTGCCGGCGGCTCTCTCTGTCCCCCTTCTTGGCTGCTTGGGTTCGTATTCATCCTCGCCCCCGGCGTGTCCTGCGGCGTCGGCGGTGGGCCTTGGCCGCCTCTTTGGGCTCCCCACAGAAGCGCTGGAAGCGCCCCCATCAGGAGCGTCAGGATTGTTAGCGACTTTCCTGCCATGTCGCTGGAAAGGAAAGGCTGGTACTGAGCTCTGCACTGGTTCGGGCCGAGCTGCAAACGGCAGCATGGCTGTGTTGTCGTGGTGGCAGGTGGCAACTGAAGGTCATGCAACTGTACTGCTGGCAGGCAAAAGAACATGTCACAACTGTCATGCATGTGGCTGCAGGTCTTAGCACTCTAACTCTCTCTGCTCCTCGCTTTCTCCCTGTGTTGAGGGGTCATTCGCGGTCGCTGAGGCTGTGGAATGCTGTGTGGGTGTGAGCGTGTAGCTCTGCGTGTTGGGGCTCGGGTTTGACAGTGGTATTGGTGTCCCCCCGTGTTGTCTCCCAGGGGCAAGGTTGGTAAGTTGTGGCTGCTTGCCTGTTGCCCATTCTACGTCGAAAGTGTCGACGAAAAGGGGTTCAAGGTTCTGCCAGGTTTTGCGGTCGAGGGCTTTGGTTGGCCAGTCTTCTCCCCCTATTGCTGCAATCTGTCTTTCGGTGTCAAGTGCGCTGCAGAATCTTGTAGCGTGGCGGGCTCCCTGTGTCGGGCTTTTTTGTTGTTCCTGTCTCCAGAAGGCTAGCCCCCTCCAAAGCAGCATGTCCTTGGTGACGCCACCCCCTCTAATGACGTGCCCCCACAGTCTCCAGATGTTCTGGAGTATGTGTGTGGACCATCGTGTTGTCTTGCTCCTGTGTAGGTGCACTCTTGCTTGGCGGAGCGAGCGTCGATTCCAGTGCTTCCACTGCTCGCCTGGTTTCCTGCGTCCCCCGGTCATGTTGCGTAGCTGGGTGAGTTGCTGTGTGTTGGCTGCTCGGAGCAGGTTGTCTTGCACCGGCCATGTTTCACTCCCCCACAAGGCGCTCTGTCTCACTAGGGTGTCATGTAACTGGAAGCGTGGTCCGGCCGGCGTGTCGGCGCTGAGGATCCGTCTGTTCTGTGCGTAAGCTGCCCTAGCTCTGCTGCCCATTTCGGCAATGAGTTGGGGGGTGCTCCCCCGAAAGCTGACTGGGGAGCCTAGTACGCGGAGGGGTGTGTCTCCAGTCTCGGGTTGTACTGTCTGTCCCCCCACTGTGAAGGTGACTGTGCTGTGTGGGTTGTTGCTGATGATGTGTGTTTTACGTGGGTTGATGCTGAGCCCGTGCCTGTGGAGCACTTGTTCTAGCAGGGTGAGTGTGCCTTGGAGGTGGTGAGGGTTTTCCCCCCAAAGGTAGGTGTCATCCATAAAGGATCCCCCGTGGTGTGGTGGGGGTGGAAGGAAAGGCAATTCCCCCTCTCGGTGCATGGCCTGGGTTCTGGTGAGGGTGTGCTCCAGGATCTGTGCTACTCTTGCTGCAAAGAGCACGGGGGAGTCTGGGGAGCCTTGGCGCACCCCGTTGGTTTGGTCAACCGTGACTTCCCCCTTGTCTGTGGCCACGTGGATTTGCCGAGCGTCGAGCAGGGCAAGCCATAACCTGGCTTCCCAAGGGAGCGTGGGCCCCACTTCGTCGGTGACGATTCTCCCCAAACTGTCTTGTGCTACGGAGTCGAAGGCCTTTTGTAGGTCCAATTTGATGATCCCAAAATCGCCTCCCCAGTCCGCCCCCGCCCTGGCAACTCTCCTGAGCGCAAGGATGAGTTCGACCCCTTGCTTTCGTGGCGCTGCCCACTGGTAGGTGTAGAGGTGGTGCAGGCAACCTCCCCCCCGGTGGAGTAGTAGCTGTGCAAGGGTTTTGAGCACGGTGCTGCTCAGTGTAATGGGTCTGGTCTCACTCCAATTGGCTGGTTTTCCCCCTTTTTGGGAGGAGGACTGTTAGTCCCCTCTCAACCAAGGCCGGCAGTTTGCCTGTGTAGAGTGCCTCATTCAGCATGGCTAGCACGCGCTCCCCCCAAATGGGGTGGTGGATGAGGAGCTGGAAAGCTTCATGCGCGATCCCGTCGACGCCGGTGCTTTTGTGCTTCCCCCATCTGCTGCTGACTATCAGGAGCTCAGTCAAAGTAAAAGGGGTCCAGGGTGTGGCCTTGCATTGGTAGGAGAGTCTGAGGTTCATATCCTCGAAGGCCAGGGACTTGGCTGTCCCGTCTGCTTTTTTGAAGATCCCTTCGAAGTGGCGTAGTAGGGCCTGCTGCCAGTCGTGTGCGTCGGTAAGGAGAGCGATCCAGTCCCCCTTTTTGTTGTTGTTTTGCTTGTGTTGTCTGTACGCTGGCCAGTCTTTGGAGCTGGCCGGACGAGCTCCTGGTTGTGCTGTTTTCGCTCTGTCTTGAGTTGGTGCTGGACGGTCTTCCACGCTGCTCTGCGTTCAGCCCCCGGAGGTGTGGCATGTGCCTGGCGGCGCATGGCTTTGAGCGCCCGGCTTTCCTGGAAGAGCAGCTTTTCCCCCCGTCCTGGCTTGGTGATGCTCTTGCAGATTTCGGCAATTTGGTGGTGTCTGTCTGCTGGTGGTTGGCTGGCTTGGGCTTGAAGGTAGTCTGCAATGGTGGTGTTGGGTGGTGGGTGTAGGTGCCTCACCCCCCCTGGTCTGTGCGGTCTTGGCTTGCTGATTGCTTTGGCTTTGATCTGTGCCAGGATGGGCTCGTGATCCGATCTGGCCATGTCCCGGGCTTGTATCGGGCCGATTTGCAGGCTGTGTCCTTGCTTGAGCAGGATGTAGTCTAACCTTCTGGCTTCCAGCGCGGTGTTGTAGGGGAAGTGGCTGGGGACGTGCATGGCTTGGGGTGGTAGTCGGAAGCCGTTGGTGCTCCCCCATGCGAGGAAAGCTTCTCCTCTACCTGTTCTGGTGTGTGGGTGGCTCTCGTCGCTGTGTTGGTGGAATTGCTCGTTGGCATCTAGGCCCAGTATGGCCTTTGTGGCGGTGATGGCTGGCGTGGTCCCCCATTCGTATAGTATGGTTAGTATGGCTTCTGTTTCTGCAATGGTGCTGTGATGTGGGATGTGACCGCTGAAAGCTCCCCACCTCTCACCCGAGTGCAACCGCAGTATAGTGCTGACCCCTCCTTTTGTGAGGCGGGACTGGCTGTGTGTGGCTAGGTTGAGTTTGTATGCGACTGCCTCTCCTCTGAACTCTCCCTCCATCTTGCCGTGGATGAGCTTCCAACCGTGGCCTGTCTTGAAAGAGAGGCCTGGAGTGGTGATGATCTCCTGAAACAAAACTGCCTGCATCATGCATAAGTGCTTTGCCCCCCCGAATGCCCGCAGAAGGTCTAGCGTGGCTTCCACGCCAAGTCCGCCGACGTTCCAGGTTGCTACGTGAAAACAGTGCTCCCCCTTAAGGGGTCGGAAAGGTGGCGACTGCGGGGCCTCGTTGTCCCCGTCGTCGCTTTCCTCTGTGCTCCCAGTGGGTTCTTCACCTCAGCGGAGTGCCTGCTTGAGCTCACCCCACTCGGTGGTCACTTCTCCCACAGCTCTTCCCAGTCCGGTGGCTATGGCCGGTAAGTCGATCCAGCCTGCACCGGCGGTTTCAGCCCCCGTCGTTGGGCTGGTGGTAGCGGAGCACACGCGATTGGCAAAGTACCAGACTGTTCCGGAGGGCCACTCGACCTCAACGGCCCCCGGGTTGGCGCCCAGGGACAGTAGCAGCCGTTTGGTCTTCCCCGCGAGTTGTGCTCGGCGCCGTCGTTCGGGAGATTGGGAGAGCTGCATCCATAGGTATCTTGTTCCCCCATCTGGCTTGGGGCCCATGGCGATGTTGGCGGTCCTGACGCGCTTGAGGGCTTGGCGAAGACGATCACGTAGTGCTCCCCCCGTCTCCGCTTGACGGGCTTTGTAGGGGACTATGACGTATCCCCGTCTCACGCCTGGGCAGAAGGCTTGGTCCATGTCGATGTCGACCCTCAACTGCTGGATCATGTCGCGTGCCTTTTGCAACGTTTCACTGGCTTGGGTGTCATCATCCCAACCGCCAAGGATGAGGGCCGGCTGTTTTCCTCCCCCTTCCGTGTCTGCCGTAGAGCTCCCCCCATGGAGTTGAAGGTGCTGGACTTTCTGTTCCAGCTGCTGGAGGCGCCCCCCGGTGTCACGTTGTTCTTGTTGTACCGCTGCCAGGGCTTGTCCTTGTTGGGCTTGCGCGTCCGTGAGCTGGGCTAGCTTCTCGATGGTTTTCTCCAGCTGTGTCCCCACTCGTTCCTCCACGGCGTCCATGCGGCGGTTCACTGACTGGGAGATCTCATGCTTGAGGGTGGTGGTGCTGGCGGTGAGCTCCCCCTTGATGACTTCGCGGATGGCTTCCAAACTGAGTCCCTCGCCTGCCTCTGGGGCTCTGCGCTTGTTTTGCCCCCCCGGCGCATCTGATTCCATAGGTGCTGAGTGCATTCTCGGTCGGGTTGCCAAGTCACGATCACTGAGATGTGGTAGTCCCCGTTCGAGGTAGTTGGTGTCCCGAATCAACGTGAGGGAGCGCGGCTCGCGTAGGTTCGCCGACCGCCGTCACAAAGTTGGTGACAACGTCCCCCGCACGCCTCCGCAGCGGCACCGTACTGGACCGAACCCCCCGAGGTCGCCCTTAGGAGCGAGGAGGAGGAGGTCGCGTAGTGCAGCAAACTGGTAGTTCACGGTTATTGCTGCGAGGTCCGACCTGCTACCCTGGAATGGTCGGGTTGTCACAAGCTCTCTCACCTGCCCCCCTCTCCGGTTGTGGTGCCTGGACGACGGGCTGGCACCTTGAGCACTCGTGGCTTGTAGCCATCTCTCTCTCTCTCTCTCTCTCTCTCTCTCTCTCTCTCTCTTTCTAATGTTCTACCTCGCTAAGGCTCCCTTCCACTGTCCATGTATCATTCAGATCTCTCCGCGAAATGCACCCAAGTGCCCGTATAACAGTTCTTTTCTTCTCACTTTCAACAACAGGGTACACAGATGCAAGAAAGCTCTAGCTTCCACCTGCACCGGTACGACGTTGTAGGCGCAGCTTCGCTTCCTGCGCAGGCAGCAAGTCGAAAAAACTGCGCTGCATTTACAAACACCTGTCCCTCCGTGCACCTACCTATCGGTACAGCACTGGACATCAGAGTGACAGACCAGAGGTGGTCTTCGGTGTTCCATCCCCTTTTTGCTTTCCCCCGATGTGGCTGCATTCACTAGGGATGCATCTGAAAAGACAGCCGACTGGATCCAAAACTCTTGGTGATGCGCACCTGCCCTGCTTTAGGACCGGCCCCTACGCTGCTTGTTTCTGGTGTTTGTTTGGTTGTGTGATGGCAGTAGAGGCCTGACAAATGCCCGAAGGAGCCGAACCTCCCCATCTGCAAAAAAAGTGCTGTTCTTCTTTGTAGCAGAACGAACAACCTTCGGCGAAACACCTGAAACAAACAGAGCGTCTTCTTTCGTAGTGCAGACCCTTTTGGCGTTTTGGTAGAGCAGAGTGCGAGCATGCAGAACTTGATGTTCCGTCGGGGGCTCTGGGGTGTGCGTGCCGCATGCGCATGATGCCGGCACTCAGGCAGGATACGGCTTCTGGGTCCCAAGGCTCACTTCCCGAAGACAGACAAGAACATGGGAGGCCTGTGCGCATTCTTCCGGGAACCTTCGTGGCGTCAGTATAAGTTCGGCACATGCCATAACAGGCGTGACGGGGGCCCAAATCCAGAAAGCCGTGGCAGTCGATGCACTCGAGATTGAAAATGTGAGAGGCTCCCAAGGCTTGCCTAACACCCTTGCTGTGCCCATGGCCTTTCCGTCGCGACGTTGTGGCTCGAGCCTTCGCAGCAGGAGCTTCTTACTTCCGAAATCTTCCATGAATCTCGCCGTCGCCCTTCGGTATCGACGCAAAGGAGTCTTGGACCCTTGGCCGACGCCTAACGATCCTCCCCGCTCCGGCTCCGGCCGGGGGCTGCCTTCGTGATGGTGCTTCTCTTTGGATTCTTGAACACTCGGCCATTCCTGGGCGCAAGCAATCTCACCTACCCGCACGATAATGAAAGCCGAACTCAAGAGGCCTCTAGATGGCATGATTTATCTTCGTCTGCTGGGCTGCAAAAACAGATCACTGCAGCAGGTGTTCTTATTATATGTTTTCCTGCGGCGGTGTCCACACAGCTTTCATGCTTTACCCTTTTGATGCAAGTTGTGCACCCTCTTTCTTTCTAGATCTCTCCGTCTCTCTCTCTCTCTCTCTCGCTCGGGGCTCGAGGCTCTCAAGGCGGATTGCCCACCTGCCGCCGGCAGCAGGCTTTGTTAGGACAATGAAACACGAGCATGTGTGTGAAGGGGCACCTTAAGCTTTCAGTCATACCTCCCCAGGACATAAACTCACTCGGACATGACTGGAACTACTGAGATGCGCCCAGATTCATTCTCAACCCTTTAACTTCGAGTCCAATCCTCAACTTTCTCGCTCCGTCCGTCTCTCTCTCGGGCTGAGTCACCTGCTAGCCACGACACAGCATGCATGGTTGCACAATGCTTACGGTCCTTGCGACAGTTCTTTTTCCGCGGAAGCCATTCATTCCCTCTCCCTGCCCACCATTCCTCGTTCTTGTGCATAAGCCCTGCACAGGCAAGGATACCACAGCAACCCTTGAGTGCACAGAGGCATAACCTCCCGCCTTTCTTATGCTAGTTGGGTCCAGCAGACCGATAAAGCGTGCCTTGGCTTACGCAGAGTGAAGTTGGAAAAGGAAAAGCTCAAAATGCGCAACGCCTCGTTGACGATTCTCTTTCTGCATCCAGGGGATCTAGCAGCGGCTGAGCCCTTCAGGCCCCTGTGAAGCAGTGAGCGATGCGGACAAAGAACGATTTAGCTGTAGAGGAAGCCTATAATGTCTACAAGGCCTCATGCACGTGAGTTGTCAGCAATCCTGGTCCACCACGCGTCTACTCAAAGCCGGGCGAGCTGCCGCTGAAGCTGAACATGAACGCCAACCCACGAATGTTCCGAAAAGGACACAGAATGGGCATAGGCAAGGCTATATGGCGGGGCAGTGCCAAGACTCCCAGGAAGGCTCGCCGGAGAACTTTGGGCCTTCCTGGATAGGGCTGCGGTGCGAGCGGGCGGGTGCGTGCGCCTGTGTGTCTTTGTGAGTGTGCACACGTGTCTTTTTGTCTTATGCTTCGGCTTCCGTTTCTAACCTCCCATGTCCCTCTGCAGCCGATTCTGCGGGCAATCTGGGGGTAAGTAGTGATTGGTGGCGGTTGTTCCGTTGGAAACTCCTTGCAGTTGTCTTGACAGAGTGGGGAATTTGGAACATGACTACCCTCAGCCACCGAGGAAAGAAGCCACGCCGAAGGAATTCAAACTGAACTACAATTACATCAACAGGGTCTTGGCGAAGGCCAAGCCCAAGGCAGTCCCAAATCCCATGGGGCTACATTGAAAAGAGCGGCATTCGCCTGTTAATGTCATGGTCGCGGCCGTCCAAACACGCGATGTCGATTCAAACGCATGCACATTTTCAGGGGTGTGGGGAGGTATGCCTCCATGGCTAGATGCATTGCTGCCGTACCTGTACCGTGCAGCCAAGTCTCTCGCTCAAACAAGCCCAACCTAAATTCTCACGTTTTCGTCATGCTGGCTTCTCAAAGCAGTCGACAAGTCCAAACGCTCACCGGCACATCTCCTTGCGCCAGCATACCGCTGAATCGTGCCAAGAAAGCTCGTCAAGCACCACTTTGGTTCCGCACTCTCAGCCCCATTGAGCTAAGCTGGCTGAGCTCACACTGAAAGCTCAAGAGCCATCGCAAGCACTCAGCAAACACGACGAAATGCGAAGTTCGCTGCGTCCATCACTGCTTTCAAGCGGCATGGGCAAGCCCAGCGGCATCTCCCACGACTTCTCCATCCTCAGGCCACAAGTCGGACAAACATCCAGCAGCGTGTCCTGGTATGAAGCTTTGTTGTGTAGAGGGACCCCCCTGCGCCGCCCAGCATCCTCGATCTTTCATCGGAAAAACGGGACAGCCACAGGCAGGCAACCTTGCATCACACAAAGGCTACGGACTGCAAATAAGCAGCTCCGCTTGACCATCAAAGGTCAGATTGATCCAGGTGGCCAACTGGTTCCTTCCGCTTCGGGGCTTCAGGCTGCTGGGCTGCTGGGTGTCATCTCTGACATGCTTGCAGCTGTGAGGGTTTGGAAGAAGCGAAATTCCTCCATGCACGGAAGGACGACTCAGTAAACTGCACACAAGGCTTTGTCGTGGAGTACGGCACGGGCGAGGAGCATCTACCAATCCTGGGCTCCTATCCCCAGGTCCGTCAGATCTTCCAAGGAAGTATGCCCCTGTTCGCCACTTGACCAGCTCAACACAACGCCAAAGTGCAACAACCTGCCGAGCTTCAAAATGTCGTTCGTATCATCCTCCGTGTAGCGTGTCAAGCCCAAGGAGCAAACCTGGGCAAAAATCTTCCTTGCTGAAAAGCGACCCTTGTGCAGCATGTCTCGGCCCCGAACCCTAGACTCACCAGACCTCGACGACTCATCTTTTGTTCGTCACATCCCAACACGTTTAAATTGCATCCCACTTCGCCCAAAGGCGGCACCAATGCAGCAACTTGTGGGAACTCTGCAAAATACCAGTGCCCGAAGGTCTGTGGCTACGGCTCGGAATCCATCTATGGGGACTTCGCGTATGTCTTGGAAGTGATTCAACTGCGGCCGAAGCTTGCAAGCCTGGGAGACCAACACCGGCATCCCCATACAAAGCCCTACAATCACTACAAAATAAAGAAGGCTTGTACACTCCAACCGGGCCGCGGCATCGTGAAGCTGCTTGCCTGATATAAGCTTCTCTTTTCCGAGGATGCCTAAGCGAAGTCGAAGGCGGTGCCGAACCTCACGGCAGCAAACCATGCCCACTCAGAGTTGTGCCTCACTGTTCCCTTAGCCAAGTCTTGCTACTAGTAGATTCTGCAGAACGCTTTGATCAAGGAAGTTTGCCACTGCCTCGAGTCCCTGACCCATGAAATGGTCTCTCTTCGCGTGGACGAGTGGCAGAAGGACGTTTCGCTGGGAAGCCAAGAGGACACATCTACATCGCAACACTATGTGTGACACTAGTCAACCCAGGAGCGCAGGTGGAATACTCAAGTACTGTATCGGTTTCCGTGATGCACAACATGTCAGCCATCGTCCCCAGTCGCGGCAGTATTTGCAAGCCTAGTCAGTCAGTGACTCATACGCCACGTGGCGCGTGGACAGATGTGGCTTGACGCACCGTTCGATACCAGACAGTGGGGTCATGTACAAGTCTGGTTACTTCACGGTGGCCGCCAAAATAATCAAAAGCTCTACTGCTTACTTCAGAAACCCATTCCCGTCTCGGCCGACCTACTCCTTTCACGTACCTGCTGGTAGCGGGCTGAAGAGTTCCAGGTATGAATGCAGATACATGCAAAGGGTGGTCCAGTGGAGATCTTAAGACCTTGCCATACAAAAGCAACTGGCGTTGCACGAGCATGTCAGAGGCGGCACTGCAGCGTGCCCGATGTAAAACAGCCGTTTGCAAGCCTAGGGCCTATAGGCAAGCAAGAGCCTCACACGATAACGAAAAAACACAAAACCAGCTCCCTGGACTCTTGACCAAGGCCCAGGTGCGGTTTTCATCTCTTGGGGGCTGAGCCCCCGAAGCCCGGACGGCAAACCTTAGTCTGAGCTCGTCTTACACAGCCTCGCCTTCGCCTGCAACCTTTCACTCCCTTATCCCCGAACGGGCCCAAACACTCAAAACTCTGCGACCCTTCATCGGAGACGCGAGGGGGTTGCTTGGATTCTGGGACATGGAGTGTTCAAAATCGCTCTTGAAAAGAGCCAAGGGGCACATGTCAGAGCTTCCATGGTTGAGTCCGCCTTTGTCGTCGGATTCTTCGGAGGAAACCTGCAGAGAAGCAAAGCCAGCGGTTTCACTGCTCTGACCGGGTTCTCAGCTCTTGAGGGCCACTCGAAAAAAACAGGGAGCGCCACATCTACAGAGTCCACTTGTGTAATGATTGACAAAGGAGTGGTCGCACTACGATGGACGTGCATTCTTGGAAAGTAATCCGCCTTCAGCCCATCTTCGGTTTGACGCGGTATTGCAGCGCATTCTGACTATATGTGCTCCTTGACTCGCGCTGTCCAGGACGGTCCCTGGTGACTCCTGACTCTGACTTTCATTCTGCACGGTTTTCCTCCGCAGGACTCGAACCCTAAACCACATGCTCCTAGCCGAATGTGCTGCGCGTCAAACCAAGAAACTGCCTCAGCTTATTGCGTGGTCGTGCAGTCGTAATCATCGAAGAGACCATGGTTTGGTGTTTGAAATGCGCGCTGACACTTCTGGCCTCTCCCTCTCCCTCTCGCTCTCCGTCTCCCGCTCCCTCTCGCTCTCCGTCTCCCTCCCCCTCCCTCCCTCCCTCCCTCCTTCTCCCTCCCTCTCTCTCTCCCGCTCTCCTCCGTCTCCCTCTCCCTCTCCCTTCTCTCCCTTCTCTCCCTTCTCTCCCTTCTCTCCCTCTCTCCCTTTGCTTTGCTAGGGGCTTGAGGCGGGAGCAGTCCTCCCTCTCTCCCTCTCTCTCCTTCTCTCTCCCTCTCTCTCCCTCTCTCTCCCTCTCTCTCCCTCTCTCTCCCTCTCTCCCCCTCTCTCTCCCCCTCTCTCCCTCTCTCTCCCTCTCTCTCCCTCTCGCTCCCTCTCTCTCCCTCTCTCTCCCTCTCTCTCCCTCTCTCTCCCTCTCTCTCCCTCTCTCTCCCTCTCTCTCCCTCTCTCTCCCTCTCTCTCCCTCTCTCCCCCTCTCTCTCCCGCTCTCTCTCCCTCTCTCTCCCTCTCTCTCCCTCTCTCTCCCTCTCTCTCCCTCTCTCTCCCTCTCTCTCCCTCTCTCTCCCTGCTCTCCCTGCTCTCCCTGCTCTCCCTGCTCTCCCTGCTCTCCCTGCTCTCCCTGCTCTCCCTGCTCTCCCTTCTCTCCCTGCTCTCCCTGCTCTCCCTTCTCTCCCTTCTCTCCCTTCTCTCCCTTCTCTCCCTTCTCTCCCTTCTCTCCCTTCTCTCCCTTCTCTCCCTTCTCTCCCTTCTCTCCCTTCTCTCCCTTCTCTCTCTTCTCTCTCTTCTCTCTCTTCTCTCTCTTCTCTCTCTTCTCTCTCTTCTCTCTCTTCTCTCTCTTCTCTCTCTTCTCTCTCTTCTCTCTCTTCTCTCTCTTCTCTCTCTTCTCTCTCTTCTCTCTCTTCTCTCTCTCTCTTCTCTCTCTCTCTCCCTCTCTCTCCCTCTCTCTCTCTCTCTCTCTCTCTCTCTCTCTCTCTCTCTCTCTCTCTCTCTCTCTCAGTCAGTCTCTCTCAATCAGTCTCTCAGTCAGTCTCTCAGTCAGTCTCTCTCAGTCTCTCTCAGTCTCTCTGTCTCTCTCTTATTCCACTCGGCCGCGGCGATCACTAACCCTCCGGGCGATGTGGCACACCGGAAAAGAGACGAGTGAGACAAGAAGAGAGCTCAGTCACCGGACCTCCCCCCGAACCCCCTATGCCTAACACCCCCAACCTGCCTGAAGGCTAGCGGCTAGGACTGAAACCCCCAAACCGTTTGGTGGAGAATCTCGGCTGTCGGCCCCCGTTGGGCATCGGGCTCTGGAGTCAGTGGTTCTACTCCCCCGACAAAACGCGACATGCACAGTATGCTACCGGTATGAAGTGTTCTTCCACCGACAGAGTCTCCACGACACAAATCTACAAAACTGCACAGCTCGCGACCCTCGGCGACCTTCGGCACCCGGCAGGGAGCCGCCGCTCCCTCTCTTGCTTGCTTGCTTAGGGGTGTGGGTGCATGCAGGCACGCACCCTGACCCGAAGGCTTATACCCCCCGTGGCGCGCAGCTGTCTGTCCCCTTTCGGGGTTGAGGGGTGAACACGTTCTCGCGAGTGTACCTTGTAAGCCAGCCCCCAACCGCACGAAAACCACGACCTTGGAAAACCTGGAGGCACATCTCGCGTCATCCGTGGCCCTTCCAACTTCAACAACTACCAGCATAAATAACCGACCGCATTCCACATAGATGACTCCCCCGCCAAGGTAGAGGTATGTAATCCAAATAACCACCGACAGCTGCGAGTGACATCAATGTTGTCGGTCCCTTGTGTGCGGCCCCGCCTCACTAATAGTGGGCAGAAACAGAAGCACAAGATGAAGCACCAGGGAAATGCTGAAATGTTGACTCGTTTGTGATCATGCTCGCATGATTGGAAAACGCAAGACTGAGACAACAAGTAAACTGCCACCCCATGAGTTGCAAACACAGTCACACCCCTGTTGTTTTCTCGGATTCGATCTTGAGCAAACATCAGGAGCTGCAATGCCTCTGCGCGACTAGGGGGGGCGGGGCGGGGGGGGCTGGGGGTGCTGGGGGGGGCTGAGGGGGCTGGGCTGGAAGCTGAACGGACGGGGGGGTGTGGGGGGCGGGCTGGGGCCGGGCCGGGGTCTGGCCTCTTCGACCAAGTTTAGTACTGAGAGGCGTACCCGGGTGCGACATTTCGATCACAGAAACATCTTTTCTGTTGTGCTTTTCTTGCGCTCGACGCGGTCCGATTGTGTTTTTTGTTTTGTGCTTTTCTTGTGCTCCAAGAACCAAACGTGTTTGTATGTTTGTGTTTTTTTTGTGCTTTTCTTGTGCTCGAAACGACCCGGCTGTTGTGCTTTTCTTGTGCTCGACGCTCCGATTGTGTTTTTTTTTGTGCTTTTCTTGTTTGCTCCAAAAACCGGTCCGAAAAAACCAAACGTGTTTGTATGTTTGTGCTTTTTTTTGTGCTTTTCTTGTGCTCGAAACGCTCCGGCTGTTGTGCTTTTCTTGTGCTCGAAACGCTCCGATTGTGCTTTTTTTTGTGCTTTTCTTGTGCTCCAAAAACCAAACGTGTTTGTATGTTTGTGCTTTTTTTTTGTGCTTTTCTTGTGCTCGAAACGCTCCGGCTTTTCTTGTGCTCGAAACGCTGATTGTGCTTTTCTTGTGCTCTGTCTGTACTCTTTCTGCAATCTAGGCAGGCCTCCGGGCTCGTTTCCGCAAACGTGTTTGCATGTTTGTGTTTTTTTGTGCTTTTCTTGTGCTCGAAACGCTCCGATTGTGTTTTTTTTTTGTGCTTTTCTTGTGCTCCAAAAACCAAACGTGTTTGTATGGTTGTGCTTTTTGTTTGTGCTTTTCTTGTGCTCGAAACGCTCGGCTGTTGTGCTTTTCTTGTGCTCGAAACGATCCGATTGTGCTTTTTTTTTGTGCTTTTCTTGTGCTCCAAAAACCAAACGTGTTTGTATGTTTGTGCTTTTTTTTTTGTGTTTTTCTTGTGCTCGAAACGCTCCGGCTGTTGTGCTTTTCTTGTGCTCGAAACGATCCGATTGTGCTTTTTTTTTGTGCTTTTCTTGTGCTCCAAAAACCAAACGTGGTTGTATGTTTGTGTTTTTTTTTTGTGCTTTTCTTGTGCTCGAAACGCTCCGGCTGTTGTGCTTTTCTTGTGCTCGAAACGATCCGATTGTGCTTTTTTTTGTGCTTCTCTTGTGCTCCTTGTGCTCGAAACGCTCCGGCTGTTGTGCTTTTCTTGTGCTCGAAACGATCCGATTGTGCTTTTTTTTGTGCTTTTCTTGTGCTCCAAAAACCAAACGTGTTTGTATGTTTGTGCTTTTTTTTTGTGCTCCATGATTTCAAAACACATTGGCGCGCGGCAGTTCTGGTGCAAAATTGTCTCTGTCTGTTGTGCTTTTCTTGTGCTCGACGCGGTCCGATTGTGCTTTTTTTTTGTGCTTTTCTGGTGCTAGTTTTGCTCTGTCTCTCTGGCTGCCGGGCCAGTCCAGTCCCCGCGTCCAGGCCGTCTGAAAGAAGGTCTCCGGGCCCAGGTTGCGATGGTAACGAAACCGTGGTTCCAAACCTCTTCGCTGGTAAGTTGCAGATAACTCCTCCCAACCTCTTCGCCGGCCCGACCCCATCTCACAGCCCTAATCGCCAAACTATGCCAAACATATTTGGATTCAAAACACTGCCTGGCCCTGGAAAACCGAATGAGATCAGATTTCCTTGTGCTACTTTTGGCCTGTCTGTTTGATAATAAACCTATTTTTGAACTATTAGTGGGCCGGGGCCCCATCTAATCGGTCCCCCTTTGGCAAATATTTGTGCGGAATGCAGGCTATCGTTTTGGAGCAATGCCCCCTCTCCCTCTCCCTCTCCCTCTCCCTTCCTCTATCTCTATCTCTATCTCTATCTCTATCTCTATCTCTATCTCTATCTCTGTCTCTCTCTCTCTCTCTCCCTCTCGCACCCGCGCTAAATCCCGGGCAAGAACCTGCTCCATCTCGTCCGAGTCATCCAGCCCCAGCTCAAGCGGCTGTTGGCGGCCTTGTAAAGCACAGGGCACAGTATGGACACGGAAACGGAAACTGATTCAACTACACGCCATGCAACTAACTCTGTCCGATCCTCGATCGCTTTGACACGTGATTTTCTACCAGTCTCTTGGGCCACGATTAAACACGCCGCTTTGCCTTTTCAGCTTCATCGCAGGCTACGGCCTTTGCGGCGTTGCACTTGATGTCCGGCATGTGCTTCATTCTGCAGCAGAGCCAACGCGTGAGGCCACCGCTGTAAAACTCTGTGTTTGACCGGTTGACAGGCCCTTCAGCACACCTGTTTCTCGGCCCCGGCTTTAAAGTGGCCCCTGGCTGTTCCTCTTTCACAACAGCTTGCCTTCAGCTGGCTGTCCGTTGCACATGATATCCAAGCCGACCGAGACTCTGACGGCCACTCTGACATACACATCATGTCAGGCCGGATGACAATGTCCCACATGACCATCATTCACGTCTGCCCACATGATGATAAAATCCGACCGTGCGCGTCTTGCCGCGCATCCATGCTTTGTCAAATGAGAACTTCTATCCGAACAAACTGCAATGCATCCAGGGGAGTGTAGTGTAGCCACCGCCAATAATGTGGTCTCCTGATTATTAAACCCGCCCTCCCCCCAAACAACCAAAATGCGTAATAATGATGGCGTGTTTGCGCGCCGGGGTCGAAGTTGTTTGGGGGGCCGGGGTCGAAGTTGTTCGGGGGCCGGGGCTCTCAGTAGTAGTACACCTATAGTACAGTATCAAAATAGTATAATCGTATAGTACAGTAGTACAGTAGTACAGTAGCACAGTAGCACAGTAGCACAGTAGCACAGTAGCACAGTAGTACAGTTGTACAGTAGTACAGTAGTACAGTAGCACAGTAGCACAGTAGCACAGTAGCACAGTAGAACAGTAGCACAGTAGTAGCAGTAGTAGTAGTAGTAGCAGTAGTAGTAGTAGTAGTAGTAGTAGTAGTAGTAGTAGTAATTACACTCTTGTTTTACCGGCCTTTCTGAAGCACCCTGGGCTCTGTCCGCTCGCCCTCTTTCGCGAACTCTCGACCTCCTCCTCTCGTGACTTGAACGAGTATTCAGAGACTTGAGGTTTTTATATAGAAGCCTTATGGTTTTCAATGCAGCAAGGGATTCTGGTTTGCTCCCCGGCAGGCCGCTGCACTATTGAGGGGGCCTTTTCATCCGAATTATTGTGGGGTCGGCAGCTATCGTATACTACCCCTTAGAAAAGTTGCTGGGATGGCTGTTTTAATATGGGGTTGATATAAGAAACCTATAGATCTGGCAGCCGTGCAAAACCAGAGTTTGGAGCTTTGGCCTGAATCCCTGAAGGTTGCAGGCTTTAGGTTTCTATATAGAAGCCTCATGGATTCTGGTTTGCTCTTTGGCCGGTAGTAGGAGTGCTTATTCACCTAAACCTTAAAAATTTTACACCGGGACGGGTTTTAGCACTATTGAGGGGTCTTTATTATTACATGCAGGCCGAGTTTAGCTCTGTTGAGGGGACCTTTTATTATTGTGTGACGGGCCGAGTTTAGCTCTATTGAGGGGACCTTTAATAATCACGAGCTCACATTACTGCACAGTCATTACAAGGACACGGGACAATCGCACTCTACCGGACAAAACCAAGCCCGGCGTATGTTTGTGGTGGTCGTGCAGCGCTTGATCCACCTAGCCTCGTCGCGAGGGGTGGGGTAGCTGAGCATGGGAAATGTCCCGACGAAAAGCCCCTTGAACTCGAATTGTGCATAAATAAACGAGGCACTTGATGGCAGATCCCAGCGCAGCGGAGCATCGCTGATGGGGACTGAGTCCCCCCCCTCGTGCCTCGTCTTCTCTCTCGCTTGAGGCTTTTAGGCTGGGGTGAAGTATAGTTTGGACAAAACCAGCATTGTCAGGGAGCGTGCTCCATGTGTGGACATATCTGCTCGAAACTGGGGCGAATCAGTGGCGGGCAGACGGTGCATGAAGTAGTCTAGCCGCCTACAATCACACAACCTCGGAGGTGCTTATTGGACAGCTGCATGCGTTTCTTCTCTCGCCAAAATGAGTCATCGCCTCGCCGGTCTAATATCCAGTGCCATGAATCCCTCTTACACCAGCACAATCTCGCATTAGCTTGTGCATGGAAGTACATACCCTGTTTCATCTCTCCATGTAAACAGAAGTATTTCGTAGAAGTTGCCAGGGGTTCTCGCTGCGCATAGACAGGTTCCTGACCTGCACACGCTCAGCAAATCTGGTAAATGACTTCGCGCACCTCGATTTCTTGTTGAATGTCAGTGTGTCGTGAAGTCAAAGCATCAAGACTCTTCGGCATGGGCTGAAACATCACAGGTCCCAGAACCTCAGATCCTGAACCCTGCAGCGGGACTCTTTGCAGTAAAGGCTTCAACTCGCGGCTTCCATTCTCTGCCGCACACAGTTGCGTACAAGCAGGCTTCCGAGTCGGCATAGTCTCCGACCCTAGTAAAAAACGCTAACTCTGTTGGCTTCACATCGCGGACGTCCTTTGTGGAACATTCATGGAAGTGAAGCAGGGGTAGGATAGGGAAACGACAGGTCCATCCAGATCTGTGTGTCAGGTTCCATCTATGCGGCCCCTGGTCAGAATACATTCACAACACACAAGAGCCAGTTACCAGCAGTAATTGATGGAGGTTGTATCGTGATATAATGCTACCATGCAGGATGAAAACTTTCTGGTATTGCACCTGGCGCTCCAGCTCTGAAAACCGTGGCTCGTAGGTTGTCCTTAATTTGTTGGAAGCCAAGACATGGAGGTTCAAGGATGGATCTTGCAGGGATCCTTCCTGCTATGGCTTTCGTTGAAGAACATGGCATTTACCCTCCGCAACGCATGTCGACAGCTGCTACCTTGTGTACCCGGATGCCATGGGCATACGCTGGCATGCACATTGCAGAATTGGCTCGACCGCGGCGCTTGCTCGCGTCTGCTTTCAGAATAAACATCCAGAAGCTGCCGTCGCAGCAGCTCAAAGGACTTGTCCAGAAACTGCGCGAACCTTGCCCGAAGGAGTTGCAAGGAACTTGTCCAACTGGCAGCTGGATCGCTCTTTGTCTCACTATATGAAGCCCATGTGCTACAAGCTCATGTAACAAAGAGACACACACATATGTCTCTATACATACATACATACATACACACATACATACATACATACATACTGTACATACATACATACATACATGCATGCATACATATATATATATATATATGGCCACCCCGAAGATTTACACCCGCGTCTTCCACACGACTGCACAGGTTGCTTCTCTACATTGGTCCACTACTTTTCTTTGTCACTCGCACTCGAACAAGTCAGGGGAGGTCGCTGAAGCACCAGCACTGTACTGTTGACCTCCATTGCACATTGGCATGTGGTACGCATTATCCTATCGACGATCACTTCCGACCTTCCCATCCCGTATGTCGTATGGTTCACGTGTCAGGCCTGGTCCACTCCTTACATATGCCAGAACACTGTAAATAGTGGTGCAATCGTGCCTTTCGCCATGTGCATGCGTGTGCATGCAAACCGTGCTGCCGCATGTCGCGGGGTTGATATGTCTGTGAATCTGGCACCGAGTCTCGGCCGCAGATTTGCAATAGTTTATGTCTTGGAGAAGCTGAAAATGCTGCAGGGTGTGCTATTCTTGTTCATGTAGTGCTAAAACCCCTCGTGTTTTTTGCGTTTTATAAGTGTTTTATGGTGTGTTATTTTACAACAATCGTACATCACGGGCACTGCGTATTTCGGCGATTGAAGGCTGCGCTCACACGTGGACACATGTACTGAATCCGAAAAGTCCAAAAATCTGGCATCTATGGCCAGGTCAGTAGCAGATTTCTTCTAAATGTTTAATTTGTTGAGCATTTACACTGTTTCGCGAGATTGCTGGCAGGAAATGTTGGACGTTTCATGACGTTTCTTGAGCATTACAGTGTTTCGTAGCTTGGACCTCACAAGACACTGTAATGCCTTCAAACACAACTTTTTCCAACCTCGAAGCTCACGAAACTTGTGTTTCGTGGCTTACACCTCACCAAACACGGTCATGCTCCAAAGATATCCAAAAATTCAAATAATTCCAAACCCTGAAACTCACGAAACACTGTCATGTTCGAAACATTTCAAAATTCTGGCATCTACGGCCAAGCCGGTGACAAATTCCTGCAAGATTCCGAAGTTTGTTGAGCATTACAGTGTTTCGTAAGTTTGATGGTTGGAAATGCTTCAATCGTCACGGAACATTGTACTGCTCAAAAAATTCACAAGATCCAAAATTTTGGCATCCACGGCCAGGCCTGGGCATATTTGAGCATGTCAGTCTTCGCGTCCTAAAGCTCGGGGCCAACAGGGCTGCGCTCTCTCGGGAGGGGGAAACCCGGTTGCCCCCCCACCTTGCTGCAAACGGTGTAGGGTGTCGAATGCATCTAGACAAAATGAACCATCGCAAATACAAGTGAATTTGGGGTAGCCGTTTGTGCTTGTACGTTGTACACATACGTGCGAAGCACCAAAACCGGATGTACACTTGCACGGAAGTTTCATGTCGTACGTGTTTGAAACGCATTGATGCGTAAATAGCCGCCCGAGCGGCTGAAACCTAGTGTTAGAGGACACCTGTATTACTGCAGCAAGGTCTGATCCACAATTGGCAAGAGCAGCTGGATGCAGCAGTACACGCGTGAGCAAATCCAGGAAAGGGTGGAGCTCCCTCCCTTTTTGCAAAACAGAAATCTGGTCGTCCCCCCTGCCTTCAAAAAGAAAACGGAAATCCTTTACGTCATGTCGGAGCCAGCAACGTACGAGTTTTCTATTTAACCATCGAAAACAAGAAGAGAGCTTCCTCCATATCACGAGAAAGGAGAGGGCTCCTCTACCTTTTTGGTAGACTGGCAGGTCCTCCACCCCAGCAACTCATAAGAGAGAAAAAGCTTCTTCTCGAGAAAGAAGAGAGTTCTGTTTACCTTCTTGTCGACAAAAAGAAATTAAACTCCTTTCTTTCTCAGTCAGAAGCGAAAACTCGTGACCATCTCCTCCTCCTTTTCAAAATGTGGCAGAGAGCTTACGATCAAGAAGAAAGGATGGAGCTTTTACAAACCTCAAGCCTTGACAAGAGAAGTCTGATTTTCCCGCGGCCGTCAAAAGGAAATGAGAAGCCCGTTACCTCATCTTCTGAAGCACTCCAAATTATTCTTGCTAAGAGAAGAGAGAGTTCCTTTCTAGCAGAGAGCTCCGCTACCTCTTGGCAAGTCGCCTTTTTAGCCTTAAGAAGATGGAGGCGACATAGCTCCTAGCAAGAGCAAAAGGAGAGCTCATCCTCGACAAGAGGAGACTGAGAGCTTGCTCCAATCTGATGGTACAGAAGAGAGCTATATCTCAACAAAGCAGACAGGCCCCTCCAATTTGACGAAGAAGAACAAGAGAGCTCCGCCTAGCCCTCAGTAGGCAAAAGCAGACTTCTTGTTTCACTCTCTTGGCAAGGCCGAGAGAGAGTTCCTGACTGTTTCCTTTTCCTCTTCAGAAGATGGAAGAAAGCTTACGCTCAAGAAGAAAGGATGGAGTTCCCCACAGACTTCTTGAAAGAAAAGTCTGGTGCTCCTTTTTTGGGTTCCTCAGACGTAAGCTTCAGCCACGGTGCAGTCTCCGCAGGTTGGCCTTGTCACGCATGGAGCTTGACCTCGTGGCTGGGCCTGCCTGTTCGTAGGAACGTAAACGTCCGAGAGGTCCAGGTCCAGACTCGCCTTCTTGACCAGCCACCGAAGGCACGCCAGGGATCGCGCAGGAGCTGGAGTCCCGTCTGCCAGGAAGGAGTCCACGTCCACCAGCTCCGGCACCAGGGGCCTGTCACGAGCCCTCTGCCATGCAGCCAGCTCGGCCCATGTCTTCACCACCCCATCGATGGTGGAACGGTCCGCCCTGTCCACGAACCTGGACGCCGATCTCTCCAAAGTGCGCGTCCATTCTTTCGTAAGTGCATCAGACAGGGGCCCCTTTGGCCTGAAAGCACCAATCTGGAGAAGAACCCGGCAAAGTTTGGCCTTCCTTTCGCGACGTGCGTTCTCTTCCATCAATTGAAAACGTGGAGGGGGTAGTCAGGATCTCTTTCCCTGACCTCGAGAGAAACAATGTCTCTTTTTGTCGACTGTGAACGGAGCTTTCTTCTTTTTCATGAACTTGGAGGAAGCTTTCTTCTTCTCATTGTTTTTCTGCAGGCTGGGGGAGCTCTGTCCTTTCGTGCTCGGAGTGGGAGCCTTTCATCCCTCTTCAGATGGAATGAAGACTTACCAAGATGTATAAAAAGTCCATTCTAGAAGTTTGTTGTCTCTTGCCAAGAGTAACCTGCTGGGGTCTCTTTGCTTGTTTCAAAGGAAGAGGTAGAGGGCTGCTCATTTCTTGTTGCAGGCTGAGGGGGGGACCAGAATCTTTTATTGGAAATTAAGGAGCTTTGTCCTCATTTCTTGAGAATGATCTCTCTTCTAATCCTTGAAGAGGAACAGGGGATGACAAGGACTTTTCTCTATCTTATTGTCGACTAAAAGACGGCAGTAACTCTTTCCTTTCTGGTGAAGTGGGAAGGGCTCTTTGCTTCTGTGGCAAAGGACCTGCCACTGGATCTTCTCCCTTCCCCAGAAAGAGAAAAAGTTGAGAAAAAAGGCTCATCTCTTGCCGGTGACGAGGTGAACTCATCTCTCTCGTTCCTCTGTTTGAAACTGAAGGAGTTGCGTCTTCTTTGACTAGAAGCGACCTCCCTTCAATTTCATATTCTTGCACTTATACAGTCAGGGTGAGGTTGTTTGGACGAGCGACCATACCAAAACACGACTCTCAGCTTCCAAATAAACCCTATTTAAGCCACCCACCTCCCCCCCTCCCCTGTGGTGGTGCCTTTGGTGTTTGCCATTTGTCAATAAGGATTTAATACGGTATGCAAGAACACTGGCCCTCTCTACAAGCTTGCGTCTAAACGCCCCAGCATGCAACCAAGCAGAAGCTGCAATCTTGGCTGCCTTGTCGCATACGATGCTATTTTACTTACATTGCATTGGCTGCTCAGCAGCTAGCAAACCTACACGGCTTACAGCGATTTGTCAGTAGATGTACTGTCATGCTTGTGGCGATTGCTACTACACTGGATGTAATTAGCAGTTTTCCTTGTTTTCCGTGTCGTTCCCTCCCCTTGTTGTCTGCGGTGCCAGGGCAGGGGGGATACCATGAAGAGGGGTGGGGGTGCAGCCCGGCAGCCGAGGTGTGTGCGTGCGTAACATGGGCATTCGAGCGAGCGCGATGGGATCCTGCATTCAGTCTTGCGGGCCCTGTGCCGCCCCACCACCGTGCATGTGCTGACCGGCAATGGTGCTGCAATAAGAGTAAAGCTGCAGCGTGCTCGTGTGAGCCATTGCAGTGGAAGCTGAGTGGAAGTGGTCACACGGTCAGATGGAAGCAAAGGTACCTCGCAAAAAGAAAGGTTGGCAGCACATGCGTAGAGACAACCAAGGCAGCAGGGCAACTGTTACTGAGGAAGCGCTAACAAGAGAGCGGAAGGGCTGGCAGCATCCAGGTCTCTGACGATAGCCAGGCTGACATGTTCATATAATACACAAAATCGAATGACTAGCATGACGGCAGCAATAACAATAAACACCGAGTTGCATCTGCAAGCTGTCCACATATGGTTGCTCTCAATTTCGCGTTGCGAGCATGCCAAAAATCACGCTAAGTTCAGGCCTAAAGTCTGCAAAAAGCATCCGGATTTCACGGCTCTTGCGCACCAAGGCTTCTGCAGTCAGGGAGCGCTTCGGGCTCCATGCTCAAGCTCCAGGATGTGAGCCCATGCGGCGACTATGCGTGATGATTCCTATACTTGCAAGGACTTGCAAGGCATGCATTTGTCCTTCACGTTCGAGGACCTGCTTCCACAAAAGACTTCCTTCTGTACTCCGGCTATGCTGCAAACCACGGTGTAGCGATATCAGGTTCCAGGGCTCCTGATCATGGGCTGTTGACTTCAGGGCACCCACAGGAATGCTCAAGGCTAGTGGTCTGGGTCTCGACACACTTGCCTAGCCGCATTGAGAACAAAGGGCAGGACGTATCCTGATCTGCATGCATCTGATCAAGGTTACGAACTGTTGGCGGGTCTTAGCCAGAACGACGCTGCTGCGAGGGTAACGCAGCGGCGCACATAGGTACATCCCTGAAGCATGCTTGAGGACCAGTGAAGAGGCTGAGACGGGCAGGTTCTCCAAACCACGTCATGGGACTTATAGAATGTGGGACAGCAAACGTACCGCTTTGAGCTGCACCCATGTTCCATGATGCGTTGGCTTCGGGAGACACGGCCGCCGGTAGGTTACATCTGCATCTGCGAGGCTCCAAGACCGCCCAGGAACTCGCCGCCCTTTGCCTCCACTTCGACGCAAGGATGCGGATACACAGAACCTTAGTATTGTAATTGTCATGGCTAGGTCTTGCGGCCGTTCAGTGTGGTGCAATGCAGATACACATGCGGACGGCTAGAACAGAACAACTCTAAAGGTGTATCTCATCGAAGTGTATGTTTAGGCCGCTGATGGCCCCTGCAAGCGAACATCATAATGGAACGGTGGCGAAGACAATGCGGGCACCCGGGCAAACGCGCAGGAACAAACAGGGGGTGCAGACCACACACAAACGCCGGGGCGGGACGAACGGAGGGGGGGCCTTTGCTGCATGCCCGCCCGCGCGCTCCCTGTCGCACGACGCTCGTGTGCCTGCACGATTCGGCGCGTACGATATATGTTCTTGGCTCGTTTACATATATTACAGCTCCTGCGCCGCCACAGTGTGCGCTATGACGAAGAAGGCCAAAATCACACCTCGCTTCCTCGCAAAGCCCACAAGGCTGAAGAAACTGAAACTTCAAGCAAGTATGCATCAATAGCTTCAAGCCCACTGGCGGACAACAGAATCGCGAAGAGCGAGCTGATGGGCCTGCCAGTAACTGTTCCAAGAAGCCGTCCTGTGCTGTTGTCAGCTGGCAGCCCGCCCCCTGATGGAGCATGTCGAAGCAGCTGTCGCCAAAAAGCTCGATGAAGCTGACCTGTGCGATGATGCAGCCTTCGGTGGATTCGCTTGTCAATGCATCCTGTTACAATCATGGCCTGCCAAGAAAACGACATGAAAGCCTCGTCTTCTCAGACTCCTGAGAACAAACCTGGGAAACCCCCGAGCATCGAAAATCCATTCGGACACAGAAGTGCGCGAGCATATGCCGCGCACTGAATTCCAACTGCCCAACCTGCAGCCTGCCTGATCTCGCCATCCCCCTGATACTTGGACTCCAAATTTGTGCCGGGACGCGGTGACGGTACGCCCGGCTGCCCCTGCGAAGATATCCTCTGCAGCCTGCTGGTAAATTGAACCTGAGCAGTAGAGTCATCCTCTTGCTGCACCACTGATACTGGTAAGCTTCGTCGCAAGGCCAGTCTCTATAAGGCACGGGCGCATGGTGTATGTCTTTCCACTGCCCGTCTGCCCGTACCTTGCGATCTGGAGTCTGCTCTAATCGCCAGCAACAAAAGGAACCACAACGAAAACTACAGCCAGCCGCCGCAACCACAGAAACAAATGCAACAGCGAAAGACGTATTGCATTACTGGTCTTTCGTCATGCGAACAACACCTGAATCGTGTACCCGGAGCTCTTCGGATGGCTTGTGGTTGGCACCACGTGCAGGACCCCTTGAGCATGGGACATCATGACCGTGCCGTTCTGGCCCTCCATTGCCGCCTCGACGATGGCCTCATAAGCGAATGGTCAATAGTCCGGTCGTGGTTGGTGCTATAGTACTAGTAGGATAGAAAAATCCTCTAACAATTCTACTCTGGTGTCGCTTGCCTTCAATTGTCGAAAACGATTTGCTCATAGCACCCGCCTTGGCTGTGCCTTCGTACACCATTCGATTATCCGCTGCCTGACCAGGCCGTCGTGGATGTTTTAGCAAGTGCTATCAACGTCACCTGTAGGTAGACACTGCGCAAGTCCTGGAATGGCAATTCAATCGTGGACATCCCCCTCCCACCCAGCACAGCAAACTGCATTGTTATCCTGGGCCGCGGCAAAATGCCAAGACGTGCTTTCTTGCTTGCAGTTCGAAGATTTCATTTCTGCTTCCCGAAGCCCACAGCTGGCCTCGTCAAAAGCTTCATCAAAATCGAAGTCATGGTGATTCATGTACCTCGGGACAGAATCCCAGCACTTTGGACAGCTCTGCCGCCCATAGTCTGCATCAGTTGATTCATTGAACCAGGTAGAGGCGAAAACGGTGTCTGCGGAAGCGAATGGCCACAGCATGGGCAGGCAAGGTGCAGCTTGACCATGTCCGGATGCATTCGTGCGTCCTCGGCAAAGCTTGACTGAAGGCGAAACGTTTGTTGCAACCAAAGGCGACATCCCGGATGTGGCGATCAAACCTGACAACCCGCCAACCTGCCAGAGTCATGAGTGAGTATTGAACCAATGCACATGTCCAAGCAATGCGCCGGTCATTCTTGTGCGGTTCCCGTGATAAACACCCACATCATTCACCCCTCAGCACGCGAACAAGGAGCATGCACGACGACACGTCCAGGATCTAGGCAGGTGATGGCATCAAACTCACCTTGCCAAAAAGCTGGTGGACTGCTCATGACTGGTCCAATATGAAAGTTCACGCTCGCACTGTAACCTGTGACAACTTTCTCTAGCTACGATTGGCTTCATCTCGCTGCACATGCTCAGCAGGCAAGATGGTCTGCTGTGGCTGCCAGGAGGGCGACTGCCCTCATCAGGTCAACACCGTATGCTTGTCTTCAGGGTTCTTGTACTTCATCGTCTGAGAAGTTCAACTTCTGCGAGTCGAATCGAAACGTAATCTTCAGGCAGCAGGTGCCGAAAGCGTGCAAGGGAAGCAAGAACTAGATTCGATGAGTCTTTACGAGGGTTGCGGCCTACACTGAATTGAATACCTACAAGGTACCAGCCCACCTGTGGAAAACCGACTATGTATACGGAAGTTCGACTTCGGCTCGCGGCGGCAGCTACGCCCTCGCGAGCATACTTTCAAGTTTCCGACGAGTCCAACGCTTTCAGATCGCAGGGCAGGATACCTGATACCGCTTCTCCTGCGTTGGACAACCCGCATCGGCCAATCCCTGCTTCGATTCAGGAAAGTATTTCGTCTGCCCTGAACCGAAAGACCACAACCCGACCCTGTCTGCCGGCTGGCCCCTCGGAATGCAAATGTCATTGGAAACTCAGCTTGACAGCACAAACTTTAGGCGCCTTGTTCTATCTCATGCGGGAAGATCGGCCTCTTCCGGACCTTGGTTGACAAGCTGAGTTACGACAGCCCCGGATGCAGAACAAAGAAGCATGCCCAGAGCTTTCGACCAATCAGCGGCCACTGATAGCTGCTGCAACAGACATTAAGAACTTGCCGGCGATAGCTGCGTGGAACAAACCCTGGCCAAGACGCACAAACACGGATACCACGGGCTTCTTCACATCCGCCGCAGCGCGGTGGTGCTTGGAAAGGCGCCTATACATGATACGTGGGAAGTTTGGGGTTCAGCTGGACGCAGCACCATCGGAAATTCAACTTTGCAGGGTTCACTGTGCGTGCGTGGATGCACTACTGCATCCGCTAGTGTCCGCTATGGTAGAATGTACTTGACCTTTCAGTCACGCACCCTTCGTTGTCCGTGAATTCCTGCATAGCTGCTTTGAAAGTTGCATTCTGGTCTAATCCCATCCCTTTGATATCAAAAAGGGGGGCCTATGATTAGGGGGGTTTGCATCTGTACTGTCGTCATTGGGGATGATCTTGCTCCGGCTATGGCTCGTCTTGCTCCTTCCGGCCGCAGCTCTTGCTGTTGCTCCTGCTGCGGATCGAGCTCTTGCTCCTGTTCATGGATCTTACACCCTCTTAATTCAAAATACGCTGAAAAAGCCTGGGATGATCTCACGGGGTACTTCCATGAAACTGCTCTTACGACTAGTGACTAGAGGGTGTTCGAGAGCTTAATAATATATGGGGGAAGTGATTAGCAGCTGTCCTCATCGCGCCCAAACCCCGACCCTACACGCTGACAAATGCACCATTGCTGAGAACGCGAAGTCTCTTGCCCGTGCCTGTCGGAAACGCTGTGCTGCTGCCTGCCCGATGACACTTCTTGGGCCAGACTTATCAAATTGTGGCATGCGATCTACAAAAGCATGAAACTCAACGGCGCCTGATATCACCGAAAGACTGACTCACATTGCCGTCGTTGTGGTAACTTATCACACCAAGCGAGCCTCGAAAATGGCACGGTGCTCCCGCCGCGAGGTCCTCAGCTGTCGGGTTATACGAAAAGAGTGTGAGGCAGGGGGCTCATGATGTCCAGGTCTGTTCTGGTGGGTGGTTGATCTTGCAGCAAATTCAACACAGGAATGCAAACAACCAAACATCCGTTTTCTACGAGCCGTGAGTGTGTCAACCGTGGCTTTGGGAATATGCAGCCGCAGCGTCCGCTTGTCTGCATTGCGCACTAATGGTCCCGACTGTTCATTGCCCATCGGTGAGACAGTGCCCGACACGAAAGTCTTGGAAATAGTGCTATAGAAGCTTCCATTGCCCGAGGGCGACCCCTCAGCTCAGTGATGGAAGCACCGAGGTCCAACTGTTCAGGACTGAGAACTTAAGAGTGCTGCTGTGGGACTACGGCTGCACTACATTCTGCCTCCGTCACGGTCTAGTCTAGTCTTGACTTCGCGTCCGTGAGGCAGCTGTTGCAGTCCACTATGCTACACCATCTCATCTTCTCAGCTCATGGAGAGATTGGATCCAAGGTCTTTGCGGCGAGACGTGAACCGGCCTAGCCATGTTAGCATGCTGGCTAAACCTGAAGGATGCCTGAATCCAAACCGTATGTTTCTCTGCACATGTCCCTGCATCTGGACTAGACCCGGCCCTATCAGGAAGAAGCCAGTCAACACCTCCGATGAAATGGCACATCCGGCTTCTCTTCCCGCCCTTTCAACAGATTATGGTCACTGTAAAAGTTGTGGGTTGCTTGTGCTTGTTATAATTACTCCCACGTGCACGTTGCAACCACTGGACTGAGTGGTGATCTCCGCGAACCACACATATGCTGAGCCTGACCCCTCTGGAGTCGAAACCCTTAAACACTAGTGCCAAGGGAATGTCATCGTGCGCACATGTTCCGCCGAACTCTTCGATGCTTAAGAGGCACATACTTCGGATCCCATTAGCCCGCGCAGCTTGCAAGGCCCCACCCCCGGCCCTTTTCCACTGGCAAGGCTAAACGGACGACCTTTCGGGTCCGGCTTGCATGCTGTCCTTTCTGCGAGATTTTGTACAACGCGTGGCGACGATGCCCTCCAATGCCCTCTGCGTCCTACCTTCCACTAAGATCATCGTGCTCTGCGATGTTGTGCAGCGAAAGGTGTCTCATCTGCCTGGTCTGATCTGTGGCTGGCTCCTGGCACTTTAGTAGGCCCTTGCACACACTGTTATCATAGGGAGCTCTGGCGCCAAGCCGAAACGGTAATGGGGCTAGTCCTCAGCCTATAAAGGCTGTGCATGAAGAGGTCTTGGAATCTAGGAATCTATAGGTGCAGCTAGGCAATCGAGCGATTTGCCACGAGGCCATTCATTGGCAAACACTCAGACTTAGTGGGAACTGTCTTGACTACAGATCCCTGCAATGAAGTCTGCAATTAGGTTCGGCAAAGACAGGACAAGCTCTACGGCGTCAGGCGCTTTGGATCACGAGGGAACCTTGCGCATGCAGGACTGCATGCAAAAGTTCGTGCCCGCGCACCTGCTTGTGTGAGTCTGCATGCTTTTGCATGTGTACGCACGGATGCAAAGACACACATACATCAAGACACACGCACACTCATGGTAAATAGATGCTATCCAAACACGCGTGTTCGTCTAACTATACCTGTAAAAGAAAGTCACGAAAGCACGTGCGCGTGGCCCCTGGTCCTCATCCCTGAGGCCGAGGCATGGATACCTTCCGGATGTTGTTCAGATTCAAGAAGAGCCTGGCTTCCGCGGACCGTCGAATTCCCATGCTCTCGCCATTCTTATACTGCATGTCTATGTACTGCAAGCGCTAAAGATGGAAGGCTCTAGAGTCTCTATAATAGGTGTTTCGCCGAGGCAAACCCTTTGGCGGCCCAGATTGCAATGAAGTCTTCCCACGGTTCCCTTGCGAAGGAGATGAGATGCAAGCGGTCAGGTGGGTTGGAAGGTCCGGCAAGCAAGGCAAATCATTTGTCAAGTGGGCCTTTGATGCGTTAATTCTGGTCTTGGGGTGACGGTGGTGTTCGGCGACCCGTCATGAGGAATGAGTTCGCAGCCCCTCCCGCCTTCACGAACATCAAGTCCACATCACTATACCCTCAGTTCATGCACCCTAGATCAGCAAACCCTGATGCCTCTTGAGCTTTGAGGCCTTGTGCTTCGGCTTCCTTCGCCTATTGGCCCGTGAAGCAATGCGTCGCTTCGGATCTTGTCGCTTTTGCTTTCTCGATGGAATTCGCTGAAGCGACGCTGGAGACGTCGGCGGCTGGGAGTCCGGGAGTCTCTCAGTCTCGCGTTGCTCCGTGCCACCTACATCTTGCAGTCGACACTCCGCAGAGCCGGTTATCAAGTGGCTTCAAGTGGGGACGGCAGACAAAGGGTAAAGGGTGCTGATCTTGCATTTGGGCATAGATCCTGCGCACTGAGGCTATCGAACGTGTGCTGCTTTTGGAGTGTGTGGGACTGTTCAGGTTGTGATTTGTTGTGCACGCCGTGTGACGGCTTAGTCAGCATGCAGCCGACGTGCAGTACGACAGCAGGATTCTTCACAGTGAAAACAAGCCCCGATGGCATGAGGACGCGCTCCATGCCAATGCCAGCACCAGCATGTGGATAGGAGCCATACTTGAAGGCATCAATGTACGACCTGACGTGATCTTAGTCTCCTAAACAACGTTTAAAGTTTACACACTAACACTCGGGGCTGGCAACGATGGCAGCCACCACCGTAGCTGCAGTAGTGAAGTTTCTTATCAACTTGGAGCGAACCAAGGCCCTTCGAGTTCTGTTTGACAGTTCTCCGAACTATCTGGCCCCAAAGCCAATGCAATTCTGGGCTTCAGGACTTCAGGGCCTGAATCTCTCGTCGAGCTGCAGACAATTCCTAAACCTCGCCACAAGAACTCCATATGTGACACCATCCCAGGTTTGTGCTCCCAACTCTGGGCAACCTATGTACCGATGTATCATGCATTGCTGAAACAGATCCTGGCTGCACGTGCGGGCCACACAAATCTGTCGATGCAAGCTCGACTTAGGGTGGCACTGTATGGACGCTGGAGGCACCTGAAAGCTTCTTGTCACCGGCTGCTTTAACTGATGCCTTCGTGGACTTTAATCCGACAAATCAAACAGGAAAGACCCAGCATTTCAGGAAAACTCTGCCTGTGGCCAACTTCGAAGTTACGAGGCCCGGCGCCCGGGGCCCCCACGCCCCAAGCTTCAGCTTTCTTGGTGAGCATCTTCGGGTCATGGATTCGCTGTGCCTCTGACGGCCCCGACTCCTCTTTTCACTGTCTACATCTACTCGCTCTGCTGCTCTGAGCTGTGAAAAAATCAAGAATCCACGGGCTTCAGTTCGTTCTCTTCAATGATTCTTTGTGCTTGGGATTGGGCGGATTCGGGAGGCTTGGGTTTATGGCATCGGGCAGTAGGCTTGGGCAAAGGAGGAAGCCCAAAGGGGTATTCGAAGGGAAGGGGTCTGGGTTGTTGAGGGCCTGGCTCCGCCCCAGATTTGATAGAACATTCCACCTAGACGAGTAGTAGCTAGACCTTCGCTGCTGGAAACAGATTGCTTATCTAATAACTCAGCCATGCTGAATGATACTTATGAGTTCTGAGCTATTTGATACCAGCTAGTTTACTTTCTGCTTGCCGCTTTTGCTGCTGGTGCTACCTCCTCCTCCTCCTCCTACTCCTGCCCCTCCTACTCCTCCTACTGCTACTGTTCCTACTGCTCAGCTACTACTCCTGTGACTCCTATTCCTTACCCTTACCGCTACTACTACCGCTACTACTACTACTACTACTACTACTACTACTACTACTACTACTACTACTACTACTACTACTACTACTGCTACTGCTACTGCTACTGCTACTGCTACTGCTACTGCTACTGCTACTGCTACTGCTACTGCTACTGCTACTGCTACTGCTGCTGCTGCTGCTGCTGCTACTGCTGCTACTGCTAATGCTACTGCTACTGCTACTGCTACTGCTACTACTACCCACTACCACTACAGTCGCTACGTCGACTTCGGCTGCTACTCCTGCTACTCCTCCTCCTCCTCCTGCTACTCCTGCGGTTGATGACGGCTGGAGCCCCTAGTGGTACTACTGCTGGCGCAGCCACTGCTACTATGCCTGCGACGATTAGTACTACATGGCGCTGCCGTGTTTCCATGGGGCCTCTGATTGGGCAAGAAAACGCGGATGCGGAAATTTTGGGGCCGAACTCTCGTCTTGGCTCTGGACTTGCCATCTTACATTCCCGACTTGCTGGGGGGAGGGCTGGGAGACCCAGACCTACCTTGCGTTGACTGGCGGGTGTTCGTAAGCCGAGATATGCCGATTTTACATCACAGTCAGCAGGCTCTCATACTGATCCGAAGCTGTCCGGCACGTCGACGCAACACATACACATTTAAAACTCGTGATTCCTGATGCTCAAAGTGCTACGCAACGTTAGGGTTGTAGGCGTGAGCATGCCGATCTCAGCCGGTACTTGCCCTCATCTGCTATGGATCGGCCCATGCAGTTGTGATTTCTGCCAGCCAGGAGATCTCGGCACCCAGCACCCGAGGTGATCTCCTCGCCCCGAAGAAAGACCTGGGCAACTTAACGTGGGTTGGAGACCGTGGAAGCATCCCCCCCGCTGCTCTGCGAAATCTTGGCCTTTGGCATCGTAGGCGTTGGTCCACTTCTCGTCGTGAGGGTCCGGCATGGTGTAAAAGGGTCTCACTTCCTCCAGGGCCCCAACGCGTGGAGCTTCAGGCTGCCGTCGGTCTCACTAAAAACAAGGTGATCTGAGAGACATCACAATATACTCAGCTGAATACTCTCGAAGCTTCCCTCACTGACTTCAAGCACAGGTCCTTCGGAAATTTGTCGATGATATACAACTCTTCACCGTGGGTCTTGCGGATGATGGCGCCAAGCAACTGGCAAGAGGGAAAAGCAAGTCCTCTACTCTTTGCACAGAGCTTTTGACCCGGCCAGTGCATCTTCTGCTGAGCTCGACATTGATTAGATCAAACGTCCTTCTACTGTCAACTACAAGAGTTCCTTGTCCAATATAAACGTACCTGTGCAACCTGGCAGACTCAATGGTTATGCGATGGCCAGCACGGAAACGTACTGGAATGGTCCATGAACTCGAGCAGAGTACACCGTAGGCATAAGTGACAAATGGCGGATTCGTTAGTGCTCCGACTCGTCCTTGCATTATTCGGATCAGTGCCCACTGAAGGCCTTGACCATACAAGTGCAAATGCCCAGCCCCACACAGGCAAACGCGAAACAAAAACTGCAGGTGGTGTTGGTCGAGAGTCCGCCCGTCACGATGAGTAAGTGGTGTAGACACGCTACCGACACAGTGTCGTTTACATCGTCCGCTAAGTGCCACTCTGCATGCATCATGAGGCACAACCGCAGGCACATTCTCATTCAAGCTGCAAGCTTCCGCCAATGTCCTATACGTCCTATACTTGCGACTCCTGACGACCTACGACTCTACGAAAGCCAGGAACACCAAATGATGCAACGACCAGCCGACCAGCAGGCTGGCCGCGAGCTTGCCTTCTCGTCCTCCGTGCTGATGTCCTTCAAAGCGGGACTTCACGATGTAGCAACTGCATTGCAGGACGCTGAAGGTCGGCATCCCAGGTGGGATGGCATCTGCGGCTTTGCCACCGACGAGGGGCCAGAAACAAAAAGAAGGGAAAGAAGAGTATCCGACCACCGCCACCGCACGCGGGTGTCCTCGTTCTCCTGGTGAGCTTTCACCGACCTTCTTGCGTCAGAATCTTGAAATATCTGGGTAGCTTGCGCAGAGCAGATCTTTCAACACGTTCTGAGCCAACAAGCGGATGGTTCGGCTCGGATTGAGTTATTGTTTACATGTGAACTGGCAGACTCGTGCAACATCGGAACAAGTATATGTTTGTAACCTGTCTTTTTCTGTGAAATTCACATTTACAAATATGCACAAGACATGGCCAGTGAAGCTCTTGATGCTATGCATTTCAGCCAGGCCAAGCAGTATGTACGTAAGCCACTGTACAAAACAGATTGCGATAGCTAGCTCCAGAACTTTGAGCGATATGATGGCTTTATAACAAAATATTCCAGCCAGCTGTATTGACCCACAATGCTTCCTTCCTTCGGCACCAACCATTCAACTGCTGGGCTCTTCTGTTTGCCTGTTCATCACCGTGGACATGTGCAAGGCTGTCGGAACCAAACAAAGCTGACCAAGTCGAAGCAGGATACATGTTGCTCGAGACGCAAAACACAAGCAACATGTCTACGAGTCTACGCCTACCCACCTGAGTTGCTCAGATGAAGTACGACGTGTGGAATGATATGACGAGCTTCAGCAACCCAGCCAGGTGCATTGAACTACAGTGCTTCCGTCGTACCAGTACACTAGCAGCAGTTAAATACATGCTGGACTATCCTGCACACTGTATCATCGCAGCGAAACGATGTAGGCCGTTCAACTTTTTTGAATTTGCAAACCCACTGAGATTCTACACGTGGAACGTACAGGTTGCACAAGTACTGTAGAGCCCTAGCTGAATGTAGAAATCAAAGCTGTGGATCTTCGGAGTTTAAGATGCTTCTGTGTTGCTGCTTGTCCTTCGTGCAGGTCACGTACTGAGGACCTATAGCTGGAATGCTGAAGTGGACAGGCTAGCAAAGTCGTTAATCATGAACTACATTGCATGGCACCACCTGGCTTCACGTTACGTTTCCTCACCTCGCCTGGCCATACTCCACCTTACCGTACATACGCTTGTCATGCGTGGATCGCTTTTCCAATTCTCCATGTGGCAACGTTTGAAGCCGACAGCATCTGCAGCAAAACAGAACTGCATGAGGATCACGCTCCAGATGCTTCTCCAGAATCTTCCGCTCATAGTCACTTTCAGCGGCCTGACTTGTCCGCCAGTGTAGCTAGCTTATCTTTCCGGACTGGTGGAATGTGAAGACTAAAGACCCTTCGAACCCCTTCGAGATTAGATGCGCTCGAATGTGCACTCACGAATCCTGAAGACGACGAAGAAACCTAAGTCAAGCCAAACAGCGTGCGAAAGACCCACTGCAACTCAAGGCGCCAAACTGTTTTCGGTGTTCAGGCCTTCAAACCCGCCTGACACGAAAAGGCTCGGGTCTGCTCTAAGAGAGTCCATCGTCCACGTCTGGGACGGTCTGCTTGTGTTCAAAAGACGGCAGCCGACATGTCTCAAAGGCGAAGAGCTGTCTTCTGTAAGCTCAATGATGTACACAACTATGGCTGTGCTGCTGTAGGCCCATGCCCCAATGCGCGTTTCAGAAGAAATCTCCGCGCATCTTCGAGTGCATGCTGTACATATACTCGAATCCAAGAAACTCACGTCCCTGCGCCCGACCATCCAGCAGTCAGAATTGTGCTCGCCATTTGCTACGATACTGCGTATTTACATATTCTAAGTCCTGCATGTCTGTCATGTCTGCATTGTCACGGCTGAAGATTGAAGATTATGACGAACATGATGCCTACGGTCCGATAAGGCCAGCATATCACTTGAGAATATTGACGTCCATGTACTCTCGTCTGCTTGCTACACACAGTCTCGACCTGCCTCGATACTTCCTCACTAGACAAGTCAAGCTTCAGCGACACAAACAAGTTGAATCAAGCTTCGGTGTAACAGGTGCATGTTCTGACTGGGGTCAGGCTCCTGTGGACTCTGAAACAAAACATGTCAAAACTCTGCCCGCGTACCCAAACCAATTGGGCAAAGACTCGGCTCTCTGTGCATGCGCATGGCAGGCGTCAACGTCTGGGTTTGCAATTTAGGGCTTTCCTTCTGCATGAAGACCTCAAACTTTGGTACTGAGCTGAAGCGCCGAATGTTGCCCCACCGGTTCATACCCAGCGGTGTCCAAGTTGGTCTTGAAATCGTATATCAAAGGGATCCTTCGCCGGCATGATGTTCCATCTCAGAAATTTCGTGCGGAACTTCAAACAACAGCGTCAGTTAACAGCCATTGCCAAGGGAAGGAGCACAGGCCGGCTAATATCCCATAATTTGTGTGTCTTTGATTTTATTCGTAATAAAAAAGATGGCTGTGCACCCTGCTGCCTGCATGCAACCCCCAGCAAGGGTTTTAAAATCTTATGAAGTTGAACAGTTTCCAGGTCCGTACGGCACGACTGTGCAAGCCATCTGTTTGTCTGGTGTTGTGCCAGCTTAGCTGTGGCAGTCGGGTGCATCCTGTGGCCAGTGGCTGGATATTAAGTTCGGCCTTTCGTGCCGCTGCAGTGATCAACACAGCTTCTCAGAGCCTCGAGCGACCACCGAACTGCTCTTTCACCGAACGCCGGGCCTCGTGCAAAGTGTACCTGAAGAGCAAGAATCAAGCTACTCTGAGGTAGCAGTGACAAGCATGCTCGAAACTCAGAATGGCATGCTATGGCATGCTGCGAGTCTTTGCCCAGGGACTCTGTGTAGCCATTTGGCGCTTTCCTTCCCTCCAATACCAGCTTCATGGCTGCCTCGACGAGTTGTTCAACAAGTTTCGAGAGTCTCCAGGTTTGCGGATTCGGCACTTCTTCCTCACCAACGCAAAGAGAGCTAGTAGCGATGGCTCAACCTTGAAATGTTAAGAATGTAGAGGTCAATTTCATAGGAACTCCGAGAGCAGGTCGGGGCCTGGAAGGCCGGGCTGTGCTCGGGGTTCAGAGACATGGGGATGTAGCCGGGCTCGCGTGCATTTTGCTGATCGACCAGCTTTGCCATGTCCTTAGACACCAACGGCTGCCCTGGAAACGAACTCTCGGAAAAACCTGTCAATTGGTGAAAACCCGCCGTAAGTGGTGGTGGTGGTGGTAGTACTAGTAGTAGTAGTAGTAGTAGTAGTAGTAGTAGTAGCAGCAGGAGCAGGAGCAGGAGGAGGAGGAGGAGGAGGAGCAGGGAGCAGGAGCAGAAGTAGGAGGAGCAGTAGGAGTAGGAGTCAGTCGTCGTAGTGTAAGGAGTGGTAAGAGCGGTAGGAGCAGTAGTAGGAGTAGTAGTAGGAGTAGTAGTAGGAGTAGTGGGAGCAGTAGTAGCAGTAGTAGCACTAGGAGTAGGAGTTGGAGTTGTTGGAGTTGTGGGAGTTGTGGGAGTTGTGGGAGTTGTGGGAGTAGTAGTAGTAGTAGTAGTAGTAGTAGTAGTAGTAGTAGTAGTAGTAGTAGTAGTAGTAGTAGTAGTAGTAGTAGTAGTAGTAGTAAGTAGTAGTAGTAGTAGTAGTAGTAGTAGTAGTAGTAGTAGTAGTAGTAGTAGTAGTAGTAGTAGTAGTAGTAGTAGTAGTAGCAGTAGCAGTAGCAGTAGCAGTAGCAGTAGTAGTAATATTAATAGCAGCAGCAGCAGCAGGAGTAGTAGTAGTAGTCGTCATCATCATGGCGGTGGTTGTAGTGGCAATGGAAGTGGTAGTGGTCGTAGCGTCGTAGTGGTAGCCATAGATGGTAATAGTAACAGCAGCAGTCGCGTTGGCAGCCGCAGAAGTCGTCAGGGGTCGGGAATAGTGCGATACGAGCTGAACAGATCGACTCTGCGATTGATTGGTGACGGTGAGTGCAAGCATAACTGAAAGGCCGTTTTAAAGGAGGACCCAGTCTGAAATCAAATCATAAGCATGGCAGTCACAAGGCCATTGCTGGCCAAGGCGCCAAAAACACATCACGCACCTGGTCCTCCGAAACAAGATCGTGCTGCAACCTCGGGGTGGCGTCGGACCGCTTTGAAGAGGGAAGTCGGGCTGATGGAAAGGAAGCACGTGCCCCCAAAGGTTCAGACAACCATCACATGGTGGAAGTTGTGATCTGGTCTGCGTCCGGAATTTGGTCTCAAACTGCTGTTGCAGGTTCGTCGAGAGGTTTTCAACTTCTGCGAAGCTTCTCCTGCGGCCGAGCTTCCAATTTGCCAACAATTGGGAAGAGATGCGCAGGGTGGCCCGATCCTCCATGAGTCCCACCTGCGGGTTGACCAAGCCTACTCATCCCGACCGACTTCTGCACATGACGCACATCACACCGTCACGCAGTCTGAGAGCCGACATTCGAAAGGTCCGGCACTTTGGAGCAGCCGATGCCCAAGTCGATCCAGCGCACGACGTAGCCCAAAATACTCTGAGCATTCTCCTTCAAGCTCAGACACTCTGAGGCGTTAATACCTATGCGAACACACATACCTACATGCATACATACATACCTACAGTACCGACCTACCTGGACCCACCGGCCTACGTACATACACACATACCTACGCATTCTTACATTCATGTGCGTATGCATACACAATGTCTTTGTAATACGTACATGACACCCTCCGCCCGCAAGACCCACCCGAAGCAACAATCTTGACACGCACCATCACGCAGCTTGTGGTGAGTTTCATAGCATCGGTGGATTGAATCCTCTCTGCAACGATGTGTGATCATTTGATGCGGGCCATCTCCGTTCAGGAGACGGCCGCCCGAATGGAAGGGATCTTGCCCGATCTGGACCAACACCGTGTTTCGGCACTTTACTGAATCGACATCAGTTGCCCTGGCAGAGCAAGGACGCTCTTCCGATTTTAACATGCAGTGGGTGAACCCTGTCACTCCAAGTAAGCAAGATCGCATATCGCTGTTCTTGGGCCGAAGGGGGTGTGACGGTGGGTTCCGGGCTCCGGGATGGCTGCACAGGAACCACAGGGAAGGACCCGCGGCTCGAAAGCGCCGGCCGTCGCGACAGCACTCCTTCAGCTCGTGGGCGATTTCCTCCTTCGAGAGCTTAGCGGGCAGCAAGGGGGGCTCGAGCAACATCTCCTCGGCCAAGCGCTCTGGCAAGGACTACCCCTGCTACAAACCTTCCTTTGTGTCGCTGATGGCAAGTCGGAAGCACCGGGTCAGTGGAGGCCCGAAGAGCATAACAGGCGAGGATCAATCTTCGCCGCTGGTCGCATCGCCAGCTGCATTTGGCGCTCTGGCACATCCACGTGGTGATAGTGAATGCCTGCGGAGGCGAAACATGATCGAGATCCTATAGGTGTCGTCGGTTCAACTGAGAGCATGGTCTGACTTTGCACAGGATGTATATAGTGTAAATACAGGGATCGAAGCCCTGCACAAACCCTGACATTCCAACACAGATCGCACACAGGGGACCAGTCGACCAACCGCCAGGCCAAGCCACTGTGAAGGGTCGCAGCTGCCGGCGACGGTACCCAAGCCGTGCTTGCCCCGGCCATGAGCTCCGAAATCTTACCTTGCAGCATGTCCTCGAACAGAGAGGAGCACTCTTTATGTGACACCAGATCACGGCAGGGTTGCGTCTATAGGGCTTTTTGGCTCCGTCAAGGTGTCGAGTTAGCCGAAAGGCTCCGGCATTCTAATCGCTTCGCCTAATCGAGGCTTCTCGGCTCTCGTGTTCAGAGCTTGTCATCCCCGTGTATCTCTGCCACACGATTTCAACGCCGCTGTTTTTCTAGCCGGTCTTTCAGGAAGGAGCCTGCGACAAAGGTCTAAGCTGCACAGAGGGTTCTCCGAAAACTGGACGTCCTGGAGGGAACCCTACACAATAACATCTTTCTTCGGACCCCGAATATGGTGCCCCGGATTTGGGGAAACCCCCCATTCAGTCCAGGAAGTTCACCTCAGTTCGAAGCACTCCGAGGTTAAGTTCTTTCGGGGCTGCCGGTCCTGGGTGGGTGCGAGTCTGTATGCATCTTCACTGGACGGAAAAACGATTGAGGGCCCAATGCACTTTTGATTGGTTCAAACCTCGAAGTACTGACCTCTACTAGTTGGCAGGCCTCGTGTAAAGATCCTGTAGCACACATGCCGCTCGTTACTTGTACTTGCGAGCCTTCTGCCCAAACAGTCAGCAGTGCGGCAGAAGACGGCTCGCGTGCGTCACTAATGCCGTGTGCTGCTACTAGGGTCTAGACACCGGAGGCGAAGAAAGCCACGCAACGCGTCCTTCATGCTGTCCGGCTTGGCCCACATGCCTTTGCCGATCCTTACTGCAAGACTAGTTACTAGTTCCGAGAAGAGAGGAGAGGCGGGATGGAAGAACTGAAAACATGTCCGATCCATAGATAGATGAACTCACAGGATGGATGAGCAGCCACTGATGGGCTCAGGTGTGCTTGCACAAGATACAAGTACCGTGCAAACAAACGAAGAACATTCACATTTGAGTGGTAACGAAGCTTGGGCGCAGTGAGAAACAGATCATGTGGAACAGCACAGGGCACATGCCTACGTTTCAGGAGAAGGCCGTCTGCCTCTGAGACGACGACTATGATGATAAGCGTGCCAATGAAGAGTGAAGTCAAGGCATGTCACGTCTAGGTCGTCTTCAGCACAGGTTAAGCCGAAGTGTCCCTTGACATCTGCAACCGCAGCTTCGGCCTGTAAACCGTGTTCTGCATGCCGTGTGTGACTGGTAGACGTTGTTCCCAGCTATCATGCTACGCATGTCTACATGTGAAGGTGTCTGGATCTCTTTGTATTGTAGTAAGTCGGTCCGTCAGCCGGTGGTCATGAATTTGTCGTTTGTGTTTGCCATTGTCCAACATGTGTGCGCACATGTGCTTGAACCATGTAGACAATAATTACATACTAAGCATGCACGTATGTAAGCATGTGTGTATGAAAGTGTCCGTGCCATGTTGTGCGAGTGGACTGTGTATACGCAAGCGTCGCGAGACGAGCTCTATGTGTTGTGTCTACAGTTGCCTTGACGCTGGCAAAAGGAAGTAAACTGCCAAGCAATGTTGGCCTCTTGAAAGTTACAGCTGTGTGCGCAGGCATCGAAATCAAAACGGAAAGGACGGGGTCGGAACGGCGCATGCATTCGGATCTACTGCATGTGCGTCTGTCTATGTCTGTCTCGAGATCTCGGAAGTCTGGTGCGCCGAAAATTATGCCCCTAAGTTGAAAAGGACGTCGAGAAAACCAACCTATTCCCGGCACTGATTCAAGCATCTACTCACTGACTCGCACACACACACAAGGATGATGGATAAATGCGCATGTAGTAAGGTGAATGCACAGATAGGCAGGTAGACCAACAGTCAGATACACAGACGGATGGATGGATAGACGGAAAAATTGCAGATACACGTTGTTTCTTTATAATAGGCTCTATATATCTATAAACAAACAAATAAATTAATATATGTATATAAAAGATGAATATGTGCATTGCTCTTCTTGATATTAGTCTTCTGTCTCTCTCTCTCTCTCTCTCTTTCTCTCTCTCTCTTGCTTGCACGCGGCCAGAGAGCAATCCAAACCGCTCCCGTGCCCTGGATCTTTCGGGCAGTGTGACACGAACCTACTCAAACGTGCTGCGGCCGGGACTCTGTCTCTCTCTTTCTCTCCTCCATCTCCTCCCCCTACCATCCCCTATCCAGCCCAACATTGCACAAACATGGAAGCACCATCCTACTTCCTAGGCAGATGGATAGACACAAGAAGTGGGCTACAGCACAGACACATGATGCATGTGCTTAGTTGACCATATATGACCATACATCCAAACCATTCACAAAACAACGTGCATGCATCTATGTATACATAATTTGTAATATGATGATGATGATGATGATGATCCATCCACGAAATCCTGCTTGCAACGTTTCCTAGATGTCATAGTGCCATCGTGCAAAAATTGCACGAACAAGCTCACGAACGCGCGTGGAAATGCACACGTATGTATGAGATGCCGAGATTTGGACAGGCTGAGAGCGAGCAGGAGAGACGGAGGGCTAGAGAGAGAGAGAGTGAGAGAGACAGATAGAGAGGAAGCGCGATAAGCAGCTAAAAGCAGAGGCACCTCCTTCTTATGTGCTGGGTAAGTAACGGCCTCCGGCTGGCATGTGTGCATACCAACATGTGGCACATGCCAGCAATAGTTGTGCTTCCTCAATAAACCACCAACTGCGGAGAGAACCGTGGTCATCCCAAGGGTACAACCTTCCACTGTCTAACTGTATTGCTGAGTGAGATGCTACATGATTGATATTCAGTATTCGGACCTGTACATCCGAATCTAAACGCATAAGCCCTCAGAGTCTTACATCGACCTCTGCAAGTGCAGTCTAACATGGAAACATCCGAACTTCGACGAACGAGGCTCTGTGCGCGGCCCTGAAGATTGGAGTGAAGTCCCACGTCCACATTGCCCGCCTCGACACAACGGAGCGGAGCTACGGCAACTGCCAACGAAGCTCACCAGCCACTATCAAACCCAGCCCAATGAATTAGTCAGAATAATATCATCATCTTCTCCATCTTCGCATGCAAGGATCCTAGTCCTACTCGTGCTCACAGATTCTGGATCACACTGGCATATTATCTTCACACGCCGCTCAAAGCCGGCGACGAAGAAGCGAACCAAATTCCACACCCTGCCGCTCTGCCCAACAGTGCTTCCGTGGCTGCGGACCTCGTAGGACTGAATCCAGTTCCTGACACACTTGAGATCACGTGAGGGTCTAGGGACGGGTGGCCACGGGGTTTCCCAGGACTACCACCACTTCTGCAGCCACCATCACCATCGCCACCAGCACCACGACTACGACTACTGGTGCTACACTTCTCCTGCTAAACTAACTATAACTAACTAACTAACTAACTAACTAACTTACTTACTTACTTATTACTACTACTACTACTACTACTACTACTACTACTACTACTACTACTACTACTACTACTACTACTACTACTACTACTACTTCTACTACTACTACTGCTACTACTACTACTGCTACCACTACTGCCGCGCACATGGCGCGGCAAACGGGTGCTCAGTGGTGTGCTTCATTGCAACATGCAGAGTGTGGTCATGCAAAAACTGTGTTTTCGCTCGGGATTTAAGCACATTCTGGAGCTGCGCAGGAAAGTGTTAGCAAGTTTGAATGTTCGACTTGCATGCGAACACAGGACGATTTGGGCGTCCTTTTTGTATGAGTTCTGTTCTGCAATCGGCAAAAACACCAATTTTTTGCTGTTCCGTTGTCTGACAAATGCGGCTTTTTCCGGCGGCAGCAGCCAGCACGTGTCGTGGAACGCCATGTTCGGCGCAAGCATGTCCTCCACATCAACTAATTTTCGCTGTTTCAATTGCATTTTTCGTGGCAGGCGCAGGACGTACGAATGTAGATGGTTTCCAAGACCTCTAAAAGCCAATCGAGTCTATGAGACGAGATATTGATGATCGTATGGGAGGACCTGATGGCAGCATGGGATCTTCATCATCTTCGCCGTCACCATATCGTGGTGCACTATGTTGCAAAAGGCACAGATGGTGGCTGTAAATACCAGTTGGGTATGGTCAGGCATCACTGCTTATGACAGTGCACCTTATGCCAGAAAGCCAAACATCGTTCTGAAGTATGCCGCATAAAGTGGCGAAACCCTGTAAAAAAAAACAGTGGTTCGGGCACGCTCGCACAAGGCATGAACGCTTGTTACAGCGCGTCAATCAACATGGAAGCATGGAAGCTTATATGCCACTGACCGATGTAGACATGCCGTTATTATCCCCCCTACCCCACCCCACCCCGGAAGTCACCCCTAGTGTGGCAAGCAAAGGTGATGGGCGGTACTACAACGACGACTGCTACTGCTACTGCTACTGCTACTGCTATGCCTACTCCTACTCCTACTCCTACTCCGACTCCGACTCCTACTCCTACTCCTACTCCTACTCCTACTCCTACTAGTACCACTACCAGTACCAGTACCAGTCCCAGTGCCAGTGCCAGTGCCAGTGCTAGTCTAGTACTAGTACTAGTACTAGTACTACTACTGCTGCTACTACTACTACCACCTCCGCTACTGCTAAATGCTCCTGCTGCTGCTGCTGCTGCTGCTACTGCTCTGCTCCTGGTCCTGTCCTGCTCCTGCTGCTGCTCCTACTGCTACTGCTGCTACTGCTGCGACTGCTGCCACTGCTGCTACTGCTGCTGCTGCTACTGCTGCTCCTGCTACAACTGCTACTGCTGCGACTGCTGCGATTGCTGCCACTGCTGCTACTCGTGCTGGTGCTGGTGACACTGCTACTCCGGCTACTGCTCTCCTTCTGCTTTTCGCGCGAATCTGCTGCAGCTTTTGAAAACCCTGTTGGTACTGCGAGCTCGAAAGCCCGGTCTGCTAGATCGAGCGGCCTCACAGACTGGAGCCTGACTGACGGACATTTCGCAGCACAACCTCCTCTTCATTGAGGTGAACGCATTGTAAAACATGGAGGCAGCGCTGACAACAAAAGCTCCTCGCTGCCAAGAAGCTGCTTCTTCATGTCGCCCTTGCGCACCACCGGCCCAGCAAACATGCATGTATGGATCTCGTCTCCTGTGCGATCCAAAAAGCCCGTGTTGATGAAGAACACCTTGTCGGGGTCTGGGGTCGGTCGTGGCTCCAGGGACGGCAAGGGACTTTGCACAATCCTTGCATGCATACTGGATGCAACCCTTTCCGATCAAAATGGGCCATCCACTAGCACGATGCCCCTGGCCTTTTGCTAGCTCCTGATTGAAGTGATGTGTGGAATGCAGGTAAGACGTGTTGGATTCCCGATGGCACTGGGAACATTATCCTGACAAATTGGCCGTCACCTTGCCTTACAGAGCAGGGGCGTGGTTGAGGTGTTTTGCAAAGAACAACTGCAAGCACCTGTCCTGCAGGGGGATGAGGTATATACCACATCCAGCTACACGGCCAGCTGGATGAGAATGTGTTTTGAAAGGGACGGGCAATAACTCCAGCGCAGGCTCAACTTAAACTTCCGCGCGTGCCCTCTGTCTGAGTGAAGAGTTCTATGGCCGAAGATCGAAACCATAACCTGCTGCAACCTGAGGATCTTTCGGCACTATACATGATGCCCAATTAGAGATCCATTGCACTCTGTCAGAAACAGGCATGTTCACAATCTCTTTGGTTGGGAGAACAGCGGGCCACAAACAAGCTCAGCAGATCTGCGGAGTGTAGCACAAGCCTGTCCCTTAAATATTAGCTGTTGAACCGAAGGGCACACTAAGCATTGTGAAAAGCACCTGTCTATGCTCTACATTTTTAATGCCCCAGAACCATTCCAAAAGAATCTCTGAGACTGAGGCTCCCAAGGCCCGTGAGGCTAACATGCGCACCCCACTCCGATGGAGCATGACTGGCACGCCATAACTCGCACAACGTGGCGAGATCACGAGTCGCGCCCCACAAGACGCAGGGACTTCTGCGGACATTTCGTACCGATGTCACCGTCCCATCATGTCCTTTTGCTGGTGTTGAAGACTTGGAGTCCTCATCACTGCTGCTGCTGCTGCTGCTGTGCCATAGACGATGACACACAGACACACAGACACAAATACGCGGAGCTCCCTCAGATAAATAAAAGACATGCAAGCTGAAAGTGTCTGGGAAGTTCGGGGCTGTGAGCTTGAAAGTACAGTAGTGGAGAAATGGATTCCGGGTCAGTGCCACTGGAATCGACAGTCTTCACGATACGGATGCTCACATCGCACGACAAGGAAGTTTTCACTTTCTGACTGCATGACGACTGTGACTGTCATGCATCTCCGCCCTGTCGGCGCCTGACCGCAGTACGCGACTCGATGGTGCTGTGCTGATGGCTGAAACGACCAGCTAATGCAAAGCTCCTGGAGATTTGGGACGTGGCCTCTTGTCATCTTAAGCTCTGCATCTCTCTGTTTGCCGAGTCACCCGCTCCATCGCTGCCCGGAGGCACTCGCGCAAGTTGGCGCTGGTCCGGCGCTCCTCGTCCATGATGCCCATCCTCTGCTGTGGCTTTGTATACAAGCTTTCGGACCTTGGAGCCGCTTCTTGAAGGTAGATTTGCCGGCTCTGTCCTATTCGATGCTTGGGCAGAGCCAAGAGGTGACAAGGGCTTGGCCCTGCCCTCTCCGACGCAAGCACCGTTCCGCGGACACCAACATGTGCCAATGCAGGGGCTGGGGGACTTCACCTTGAGAAGTGCGGATGGAAGCGAGCCTCAAGCGAAATGACGATTAGTTCATCTTTTCCCACCCCCCAAGGCACGTGCTAAGACTTCTAAGATCTGAGTAGAACTCTAGCAGGAGTGTCCGTGGAAACACGCGGAACCCTGACTTCAACACAACGACCTAACTTCATACATCAGCAAGAACCAGACCAGTGACCAGCAGGAAAGCATAGGAAAGCCGCAACAAGCTTAAACGGGGAGCTTGATGGTGTTGCGGCGCAGACCGAAGAATTCCTCCGCTCGGCCGAACAACCGGCTTGTCAGCGCGATCTCCTCGGAGCGATTTCAAAGGGGCACTTTGGTTGCAAGACTTGACGTTTGTAGCCGCTTCTGCTGTCTTCATGAACTTGGTCTTCGATACCATGCCGCTAATCCGATGTCTGCGGAAAAAGACACCGACCTTCAGCGACCCGAGTGGTTGCGGCAGCTGCGACTCCGCACCGCTTCAATCCCTTCAGTGTTCCACTGCAGATTACACCACCAACATCTCCCTCCCTCCTGCTGCCATGCCACATCTGGGCCATGTTGCTTAGGCTTCACGATGTAAACTGAGCCTGCCAGACCAGACTTGAGGTCACACAGGGGATTGTCAGGGGGGTGCACTATAACTGTAGTGTAGGCTCAGCATGGCTCGGCACGGCATTTGCATTATCGGAGGCTGCACCTGAATTCCCGAAAGAAGCAGGACTCCCACCGCATGCCGATAGTTAGCACTCATCGATGTCGTGAGGATTTGTCAGAATTGAGCATCAGCAGTTATAGTACCACCACCGCCATATAGTCAGTAATGCCCGCCTTCGCGGCTGTTCATAAGACGCGAGGTGCCCCGCAAATCGTGGAGGGCACTCGCTGTGGTGACCAAGCAGTCCAAAAAGCCTGCGTTTCAAAGATGCAGCCGAGAGACTGGATCAAGAATGTCATTGCGCAAACGGATGCACTCGCCACCTCTGCTACTTCAATCTATATCTTCAACCTTTAACAGCCCCACCTTCCGGGACGAACTTGCCATCCGACGTCAGCACCGCATCTGTGAACCTGGCTCCCGGGACATCCAATTACACAGGATGGACTCTTCGTCCATATTCCTCATTATCAGGCTGCCGATTCCTAAGTTAGCTCGAGTCGCTGCGATGTGAGCTGCACGGAATTGCTTCACTCCACCGCCAGCAAACATCTCAACCCATGTCTGGGCACATGTGGTGGCCAACGTTTCGCACGAGAGCTAAAGCTCTGCCGGGGATGGTGCAAACCTGGGCAGGCGAAAAGCAACGGGGCCCCTATGCCAAAGTGGCTTTGCATTCTCTGAGACTGTGAGGCACGTATCCTGAACTACACACCTGTCCCGCCAGCAGCCTGCCTGCAAGCCTGCAACAGTTTAGCACACCGAGAGCTAGCTTTTCAGCATTGAACAGCACAGCCGCTGGCTACACACCATCCCAAACACCATTGCACGTTGGCATCGCATCAGCAGCTACTTCTGCATCGAATGGATCAGTGGATATTTGCAACGGACTCCTGCAAGCAAACCAAGTTTGGTTTCCGGAAGATAGTGCCCCACTTGACCCAGCTGGAAACTGAAAACCTTGCCAATCAAAAAGACTCGCATACCTACTACCTGCTGTGACTGACCCTCGCACCAACTTGCTGAACAGGTCTGGCAGCATTGCCCTTTGCATCTCGGAACCTGAGGACACATTGTCGACGCCATCAACACAGTATAGGACAGTCAAAAGCAATACGTGGCTTACCAGGAGGTTGAACATCAACAGGACGGGCAACCTCTCCACAGGGCCGGGGCCTGGGGCAATGAGGCAAGGGATTAAACATATTGGGGAAAGAATATTTTTCCCCCTAAACATATTGGGGACAAATCTTTTTCCCCAATATGTTTAGTGCAAGTAAAAAATCGTGTCACGGTGCGGCCAGGGTGCCAAACATCGTAGTTCATCTTCCTCGTCAAGGCTTTGCCGTCCTGTTTTTCGAAAGCAAACTCATGAATCCCGGCCACTCAATAGTTCAAAAGGGATGTGGAAAATGGATCTTCTGACTTAGCGGGGACCAGCATGTCACGCCGAGGTGTCCTTGACGAAAGGAGCCTCGAGAGCACCGCGGAAAATGCCGCAAATGTTGCCTGAGGCTCTGCATTGAGTTCTGCGGCTGTGTTGGAAAAGGTTGCTTATGTTGCTGTTGTTCCGTAAAGAAATACATGCGAGGAAAAAAGGAAACAAGGCTTTCTGCGATTAACGTTTCAGGGAATCAGGGCTGAACAATCTGTCGTAAGTGCTTGGAGTCTTGGAGCTAAGCCGTGCTAAATAGCACCAGGCCAATGTGACAGAGATCAGCCGACAACATTCTCCACTTGGCACATGATGGGTGAACCTGTATATATATATATATATACATATATTTATATATACATATAGATATATGCGTTTGGGCGTGTATGTTTCATTCTAGCCAGTGCTTGTACATATGCATATAACAGTGTAGCAGCATTTTGCCTGGCATCCTGCCCGTGAATGCTAAAGACAAACTGAGACTGCTGCATGGGTGACAAGACAGGGCAGCTGCACCCAAAAATGCAGAAGAGATTGCGTGAGCACGGCGACAAACCGATTGTGCTCCGGTCCGTGTATGTGTGTGTGTGAACTTCACACTGCCCAGTGGCTGTAGATCTTGCACTTGTCCTCGGCATCAACCGCGGAGACCGAGTCCTCCATGTCAAGGATGGCGGTCAGGGCGCTCTCGGTGGTGATGTCCTGAGCCAGGGATCGTAATCAAACAGCGATCTCCCAATTCCAGAATAGTATGTAGCCGACTGCCGGGAGCCGGCTGGGTGATGACCTTCCAAGTCGATCTTCAATCACGGCAATGAGTATTGTGCATGCCAGTCGCCATCTCACGAGTGCACAACCGACCCCTGCGGTCTGAGTCCTTGATACCGCTTAGAGCTGCCTTGCCAATGGGGTGTGTGCGATCAATCTCCAAGATCCTGCGCGGCTGGTTCGGATTTGCCGGGTATAAACGCGACAATGACGACAAGCAGTGGTGGCCATGGATGGATGTTGCAACTAGCTAGCTCAGTTCCATAAATAACCATTGTGCCAGGCTTTCCCGCTCCGAAAAGACAGGCTTTCGAACCGCCAAACTGGCTGTTTCAGGCTTTACAAGAAAAAGGCACAAGGCACTACCAGATATGCACTAGAATCAAGATGAAACTCCTTGCAATCCTAGCCAGCAACTACATTCTGCTGACGGCGTGCAGATGCTGTTTGGCTACGGCCAACAACCCCGCAGCTGAAGCACAGGCCCAGCGGTGCCAAAAAACAGGCGGGACACACGAGGCAGAACCTCGAATCCTGAAGCAGCTATAGAAGCGAGGAGCATGTGCAATCCGTTGTGCTTCAGGAAGATGCGCCCCTGGTCTGGCACACAGGGGCTGGAGGGCTGAGGTCGTGCCACATCTGCATCAGGAGGTCCCAAGTTGCCTCAGAAATCGCTGGGGAGCAACATACTAACCACTGCCAGAGCCTGTGTGTGAAGTAGTTGTGGTAGTAGTAGTCGTAGTAGTAGTGGTGGTGGTGGTTGTGGTGGTGGTGGTGGTAGTAGTAGTGTTAGGGGTGAGCAATGGTAGTTAGTAGTAGTAGTAGTAGTAGTAGTAGTAGTAGTAGTAGTAGTAGTAGTAGTCGTAGTCGTAGTCGTCGTCGTCGCAGTAGTAGAAGTAGCAGTAGCAGCAGTAGTAGTAGTAGTAGTAGTAGTAGTAGTAGTAGTAGTAGTACTGTAGTAGTACTAGTAGTAGTAGTAGTAGTAGTAGAAGTAGTAGTAGTGGTAGTGGTAGCGGTAGTGGTAGCGGTAGCGGTAGTAGTAGTAGTAGTAGTAGTAGTAGTAGTAGTAGTAGTAGTAGTAGTGGTAGTGGTAGTGGTAGTTGTAGTGGTAGTGGTAGTGGTAGTGGTAGTGGTGGTAGTGGTAGTAGTAGTAGTAGTAGTAGTAGTAGTAGTAGTAGTAGTAGTAGTAGTGGTAGTGGTAGTGGTAGTGGTAGTGGTAGTGGTAGTGGTAGTGGTAGTGGTTGTGGTTGTGGTTGTGGTAGTGGTAGTGGTAGTAGTGGTAGTAGTGGTAGAAGTGGTAGTGGTAGTAGTGGTAGTGGTGATAGAAGTGGTAGTAGTGGTAGTAGTGGTAGTAGTAGTAGTAGTAGTAGTAGTAGTAGTAGTAGTAGTAGTAGTGGGGGTAGTAGTGGTCAGCACTCGTCGTCGTCGTCGCATCGGCATCAATGGCACCTAGTCTCAAACGTAGTGTTGTACCACAGCAGCCGGTTCCAGCGAAACTTTGAACTTCTTGGCGCCGCCATCGGAGACGAGGACTTCACTGCTTCACACTGCTTGGCTCGGGCAAAGGCAGCCGCCCCGCTTTTGGAAGCTATTAGCGGGCTCGAGGACTCTCAGGTGAGCCTGCGGCTGCTTCGGTCGTGCGCGGGCCACGCCCGCCTCGTGCACTCCATGCGATGCACGCCGCCCGCGAGCCAGCTGTCTGCCCTGCACCATTTTGACTCCTCGGTTAGGGAATGTTTCGCCGGTTTCACGGGCCTGCATTTGGACGCGACTCAGCTGGAGCAAGCGTCGCGAGACTTCGCCCATGCCGGCCTGGGGCTTCGGTCTACTGCTTGCCGCCTACCTGGCTTCTGTCGGAGGGAGCTACAAAGCCTGTTGTGAGCTCGATGCCTCCTATGGCCTTGCTCCTCTCAGCAGTGACCCCTACGTGGTGCAAGCGCTCGCCGCCTTCAACGACTTTCTGCCCCAACCCCTGGCCGCGGATGGTGTGCTGGCTTCCAAGCAGAAAATGCTCACCACTGCCGCTGATGAGGCCAGCTGGCAAAGGCACTTGGCCACCTCGTCCCTCGCTGCCCGTGCTGTCCTGCGATCGGAGGCGGAGCCTGGAGCACGCGCCTTCCTGGCAGCCGTTCCGAGTGGCCCAACCCGCATTGAGTCAGCGGCCTTTATCGTGGAGCTGCGGCAACGTTTTGGAGCCCCCGACGCTGCCTCGGACACCTGGTGTCCGCTGTGCCAGGGCGTGCTCGACACTCTCACTCCTTACATGCCAGCACCTGCGCGGCCGGTGGTGAGCGAACGCAGCGACACCATGCCCTCCGTGATGCTTTGTGCAACTGGGCCGCCAGGGCAGGGCTGCAGCCTGAACGAGAGCGGCCGGGACTTCTCCTTCCCCAGCGCCCTGAGGAGGCCCGCGTTGCTGCAAGGCGCCCAGCCGACATATATTTGCCCAGCTTCCAGGGCTCTCCCGTCGCACTTGACCTGGCCGTAGTGGCCCCACAGCGTCAGGAGAGTCTGGCCCAAGCTGGACAAGTTGCGTTGGCTGCCGCGTCTTCCTACACCCACACCAAGGAAACACACCTAGATACGGCCAAGCTGTGCTCAGACCAAGGTGTGCGGTTCAGACCGTTGGTGGCAGAGGCTACTGGGGCCTGGACTCGGGATGCCTCTACAGTCCTGCTGGCCGTTTCCAAAGCCGTAGCGGTCCGGACCAACCAAGAAGCATCACTCCTGCACGCGCAACTCTTGCAGGAGCTCAGTGTCATAGCCCGAGGCCACAGAGCTCGGGCAGTGCTCAGGCGCCGGGCGGAGGCGAGCGAGCACGCGTACATCCGCTGCGCGTGGGAGGACCCTGCGCAGGGAAGGTGGGAAAGTTGACGGGCCTGGCTGCGTCTTCTTTCCACGACCTTATGGGCGCTGCGTTTGGGAGGACCCAACGTAGGGGAGAGGGGACGTGGACGGGCATCGCCGCGTCTTCGTCCCGCGTCTCCGATCCATTGTGCACAGGGCAGGAGTGTTGAGCCCTGGGGGCTGGACGCAAGTCGCAGACAGATGGGCTAGGGAGCAGCTGGCGTCGTAGTTGAGTGGCTCTGCTTGGGCATCTGTCACACTGTGACGAAGCCACTGTTCCACGCATGTTTGTATGGGGGCTGGGGCATAGCCGGCAGTACTCTGCCTGCCCGGGTTGCGCGCTTGCAACGTCAAGTAGCGCCCAAACCCTTCATACGAGCATGATTTTGGTTCCATTCTGCCTGTTGGCAGATACTTGTGTGTCTCACGTTCGACCTCACCTCTCAGTAATCATCTCCAGACAAAAGGAAAGGGGCCTTGTACCACAGTGTGGTACGGGATCACTCTTCACGTCAGGGCCAGCAACAAGAAGAACAACAATGACACCAGCAAGGACGACAGCAGCGGCAACAACAACGGCCATAGCCACAACACAACAGCAGAAGCCGCAACAGCAGCAGCTGGAGCAGCAATAAGAATACCGCCGCCGCCGCCACCACCACCACGCCGCCACCACCACCACCATCATCACGCCAGAATCATCAAGACCACCAAGACAACCAAGACCACCACCACCACCACTCAAATACCCAGACAGCAGCGGCAGCAAATGTAGTAGTAAAGGGAACCAAAAGTAAAACTTAAAGCGAAAGCATTCATCAAACTGTGACTGCCCTGGCTCCGAATGCTAAAGCCAGTATGCCCGGAACAAGCCTGGTGTGTAATGTGTACATATAATGTTACATAACTCATCAAATTCTGTGTCGAACGTTCTGGTTATGAAATTCAAAAACCCCTGAAATGCAGGACGTGCGTGAATTGGCATGACAACCTGCAGCTGGCGTGGTTGAAGCGCATAAATCCCGTGAATGCAGCATAGTCACCCTGAGAGCCCACGAAGAGGGAGGGCGTCCTCTGCTGGTGCTGCCATGTAACTGGACTCTGGATTTGGAAAGGGGTCGAAGAAGTGTAAGTCACTGCAAACCCCAATACGAACGGCTTATTCATGCCGTGCGCGTGATCGGGTGGGGGGGCGTTGCAAGTAATGGTGCCACTACTCAGGACAGGCAAGGAAACAAGCAACCCAAATAGGAACATCTAGTGGTTTCTGGTCTCCTTTTCCGGCAGTACCTCATGCGGTCTTGCTAAGGCTTTATGTACGTGCCCCCCCCACAGGCTTTCTCTTGCCCGAAACGAAACGAGTTGTCGCCTCGTTCGGAGAAAGAGCTCATGCAATCATTGTCGGCTGTCCGGTCGGAACTGTGACGGAGAGCCCCTGCTGCAAACTTCCAGGAGCATTATATTGGTCACAATGAAAAGCAAGGCCAACGTCAACGGCGCTGTCCGTATGATGAACTGTTTTGTGCAGAAAGCTACTAAACTGCTTAGCCAGTCTCTTCCGGGAGTCGTGGCTACGACATTTTCATCACACCTTTACCAAAACTGCGTTGCTCGCGAATCACTACTTCCAAATAGGCTGACAATGCATGTAGCAGATTCTAAAACATGCTGTAGAACTTCCCAGACCACGCCTAACACCCATCTCTCGAGGTCCTGAGGGCTGTCGTTGTACCGTCCTTGAGGAGAAGCTCCAGCCGCTGAACAGAGCCCACGAACTTGGGCCAAAGCCTGCAAACATCGCCCCATTTTCCGTGGACCTGAGATGCAGGCACTTGCTGCTGGAAACCCAAAACACATCCGGTATCCGCTTCACTTTGCCGACATTGTTTCTTTTGCGATGAGTACCGCTGCGAAAATGCGCCCGCTTGCTGGGGTATGACTGAACGGAAAATGAAAACCACAGGTTTGGAGCTATTCCATTCAGGATCCATGCGGGTGTATCCCAAAGGTGCACGAGTCCCGCCGGTACTTATGCACGTGCGACCCTACACAGAAAGAATCCGTCAACCACTGTGCGTGTAAACAGATCTCGGGCGCGTGGGCCACAACGAGACTCGAAGCACTTTGTCATTGTCTGCCGGGCGCGAGCCGGTTCAGAATCTGTCGGCGACTCCGAGTGAGGAAAGGCTTGGATTACTGGTGTTTTGAGCTGCACGACATCGCCCGAACCCTTTCTGATGCGCTCTGCATTCTTTAAGTTTGGAACATCCCTTTTTGTGAATCACTTTGTGCCTCCCGTTGGGTTTCAAGGCACTGCGCATTGAGGCTGCTGGAATGTTTGGTGCTGTGGTCATGCCCGCATGCCGGAGACACTCACTAACACTTCCGGCACCGGTGAGATGCTCAATCCCCCATGCATCAGCAGTTTTTCAAGGTTTCCCACACTGCCACTGCACTTCTCTGGAAGGCTATGTCGACAATGGCATGGGGGGGGTTGTTCAGCAAGAGTCTATGCTGGGGAGAGAACGAACAGAGAACAAGCATGACGGTGAAAGCTTTACTACACAAGACCAATTGGCAAGGGGAGCGATCTCGTCGAGCAAGCCATTCGCGAAGTCGATGACGGCCTCTCCTGACACTGCAAGTGAAAGTGTTTGTCTGTAGCCGACTGTCCACCGAGTCACTGTTCAGAATAACATGTCTTTGAGGCTCCTCTCATGGGGTTATAGCCGGACGAGCCCTTGGCGGCGTTGATCTCCACGCCGCTGCTCGTGACGGAATAGGCGGGGATCACGTCGAAGCCGTAGAGGGCATCATAGAGGGACCCCCAGCGAGCGTTCACGGCATTCAGGACATAACGCGCGTTGTCGGAAGGCACCACTAACTGAGGGGCTGGCACCTTGGCGATCTCCTCGTCCACAAACTGTGTGGTGACGCTAACCTTGCAGCAGTTCCCAATGCAAACCTAGACGCAGAGCGTGGGCCGTCCGTTGCAGGGATGTTGCGAGTATCGGATTTGGGCGATTTATGCAAGCCAGGCGGCCGGCCCCTTATCCGGGACGAGATAGCCGATATCCCGCAAAAAATCCTTGGTATGGACTTGCCCGGCACCCGGCAGGAGATCTCGTGCAACCACCCGAAACCTGATTGTGGGCAATCGGAAAAGCCTGAATGTACACGGCTGGCTCGAGAATCACAAACATGAGCAGTTCATGGAGTAGTGAACACAGTGGCAGTGGCTCAAGCCTCGCGAGAATTCAATCGCCTCCAAGAACCCCGCGCATGCCTATGACCTTGCTTCACACTTGACCTGCCTGTGACAATAATACTGCCAAACATCAGCGTGCGCATCGGTTTGGACTGTGATGCTTGGGTCGGAGAGAAGCCGGGGGGTTGGGGAAGTACTTCTGTCCGGCTCTCAGTGTTGCCGCCAAACCCTGTTCTAATAAGTTCTATTACCTTCAATGCATCAGTGTATCCAAATCTACCTTACAAAGCCCATGCATCCGGCCGAGTATCGCGGCAGGATGGCCGATAGTCTGGCTTAGACAAGTCGGCCCCAGACCTTGTTGTTGGCAATAAGTTTGCAAAACCAACGAAACATGAAGGTGGTAACAATACCCACAAGAGCACAACGAAGCAGGACGGACAGGAGGAGGAGGAGGAGGAGGAGGAGGAGGAGGAGTAAGAGGAAGAGGCCACGAAGGAGAAAACAAATGTAAAGCAATCACATGATTGCTGTCATTGTTATGACATACATGCTGTCACAAACTGCAAGCACGCGCATGGACGCAATTGCAGGCATACAAACCTAAATTTTAAATACCTACGTGCATACATACATACATACATACACACACGCACAAACACATACGCACAACCACTGGACAACCACTCCTGCACTAGTTCCTACTCCTTCAGTCACCGCTGTCCTCACCCACCCCGATCCCCACTTCCCCCCCCCCCCCACCCCACCCCCACCACCACCCGTACCCCGACTCTTCCTCCTCATGTAGCGTGTTTAGCGACAGCAACTATTGCTAATTCATTGCTGCTGCTACTGCTGCCGCTGCCCAGGACCACGACTAGTGCTTGACATAGTGCTGCTGCTGCTGCTGCTCCTACTACTACTACTACTACTACTACTACTACTACTACTACAGTTACTACTACTACTACTACTACTACTACTACTACTACTACTACTACTACTACTACCACCAAGATGACTGCTACTACCACAACCACTACCACTACTACCAGCACTACTACTCCCACTTCTACCTCTACTACTACTACTACTACTACTACTACTACTACTACTACTACTACTACTACTTCTACTGCTACTGCTACTTTTGAACCCAGGCTACTGGTACTGCTACTGCTACTACTACGACTACCACTACCACTACCACTACTACTACTACTGCTGCTACTACCACCAAGATGACGGCTACTACCACAACCACTACCACTACTACCAGCACTACTACTCCCACTTCTTCCTCAACTACCACTACCACTACCACTACCACTACCACTACCACTACCACTACCACTACTACTACTACTACTACTACTACTACTACTACTACTACCACTACCACTACCCCTACCACTACGACTACGACTACGACTACGACGACTACTACTACTACTACTACTACTACTACTACTACTACTACTACTACTACTACTACTACTACTACCGCTACCGCTACTACTACTACTACTACTACTACTACTACTACTACTACTACTACTACTACTACTACCACTACCACTACCACTACCACTACCACTACCACTGCCACTGCCTCTACTACTACTACTACTACTACTACTACTACTACTACTACTACTACTACTACTACTACTACCTGCTGATGCTGCTACTGCTACTGCACTGCTACTGCTACTATTACTGCGATTGTGTACTACTAGCACTATTTTTTCTGCTGAGTGCTGCTGACGAGCACCTCCAGCGATTGAAGCAGTCTTCCGGATGCTTCGCAGCATGGCGAGGACATGCACGTTGCTGACTTATGAACTTGTCGGTACCCGAACTGCTAAATGTTGCTGCCACGCAGTCAGCAATGGCAAATCGTTCCCATCGGACTCATCAGTTATGTAAAGCACAGGCAGCTCAGCATTCAGTCCCGAAGACGCGGCGGCTCAGTATCCCCGCTCCTCATCGCGTTTGTCCACCTTTGTCCAAACCGAAATCGTTGCAATCCTGCCCGATGCACCGCACCTCCGTCCAGTCCAGTCTGTGCAAGCTAGTGGGTGGAACTCAAAGCAGATGTCGAAAATCACCGGGGAGGTACTGCCTGGCCGAGAGGTCCCAGTGGCGACCTGTCAGGTTCAGGACATAGATCCGATTGTCGTGGGCTCCATAAATGGCTCCTTGCAGCGATGCTAGGCCTTGCAAGGGCATAGGCATACTCAGGCCCACCAGTGCCCAGTGGCTTTGTGGCGTCATGCTGTCGAGGGCCTGACAGTACATATTGTCGTCTAAGCCTATGCCATAAATAATGCCGTCGCTTATAGCAATTGCTGTTACGCTGCCATCTGCTGCGAGTTCCCACTTCCACGCAGGGTTCTTCCACTTGGAGTGTCTCCAAACTTTCCGGAGTACGGTGGGAAATTTGTAGACCATGTAATCGGAATAGACTGCAAAAACTACGTCCCTGTAGGCCGTCAACCAGATGTAAGGACCCGGGCTCACCATGTACCAATTGCGTGTCAGACTGTGCGAGCTGGTTTCAGAGGCTCTGTAAAGCATGTTATTTGAGAGCAGCATGATTCGGTCCTTACAGTGCAATGTCTGCTGTATCGCGTCCTGTCTTGGTTCAATCGCTCGGGTTGGGTTTGCAAATGCCTCCAAGATGGCAGATGCTTGCACCTCGTAGCTCTGCAAAGCTCTGTTGCAAAGAGCGCGGGCATTTCCACGCAATACGTACATCTTCGCCTCATCGACCACCTCCTGTTCCAGCGTGTCTATGAGATCTGGCAGGGCCAGACCACGTCGAAGCTGGAGGCCGTATGTCTCAAAGTTCGTGAAACCTTCCAAGGGCCGTACCCAGTCATGGGACATCATCACCGGAATGCTGCCGGAACAGACGACGTCATTAAAGGCGGAAACATCTGCAAGGAGGCTGAAGGCCGAGTGCAGCAGCAAATGCTGCAAGTCGAAGCGTGCATCAGCCTCATTCACCTGCATAGTTGCCAGAAAAGGTCGACAGGAACAGTCTCCAAGCTCAAGGATATTGAAGCACAAGTCTTATGTTGCAACTTAAGCATCAGCTATGCATCAAAGGCTCCAGGACGACATGCCTTCCGCGGTATCCAACAGTCTCGGGCAGGCCAACTTCTCGTAACCGGCCCTTAAATGAAAGAAAGTAGCGCTTCATGCCCACTGGCTCGAGGAATGAATGTAAGCTCTCTGGCCTTGAAGCCAAAGGCGTCGGCTCGGATGGAATCGCCAAATCGCGGTGCAGTCTGAAGGAGTCTCGCCTCGGACCGATCCGCAGCCACGACATGTCCGATCGATCTTCCGGCGGGATGTTGAAGTCACCAGCATCAAGCAGAACCAGGAGTTTGCCACGGAGGTCCTGGCAACAACCATCTCTTTTTCCTGTTCTTGTTCTTCCACACGCGACGCTGCAATGAAGAAGCTCCCTTAAGGCCACTACTGTACCAAACGCTTACATCACGCCGATGTGAGCGAGGCCGTCGGATACAGAGTGCTTCTTCGTGCAGCGTAACTTAACTTTGCCAGAATGTCCTCGCAACTTTTGGTTGCTAATCTGGAACTTAAGGGAAGCTTGCCTCGAACGAGTGACATCATGGCATTTGAGTCCAATGCTCGTTCGTGATGAATTTCTACTGCACTGCTGCCAGGTTTGAAATGGTTTGAACTTGTCCTGGAATTCATGACTCCTGAATCACTCTATGCTGCTACAGCCGCGTAACCCTCGCTACCATGCCGCCTGAAGTTCTGAAGCGAAAACCGTGGTGCACAAGGAGACAGCCCAAGCCCCACATCAACGCTGGGCAGACGAAAGCCTGGCAGACCAAACCCATACACCGAAACCGTGGACAATCCGTATCGAGCTGTATTCATGGAGGAGCTGGTCTGGGTAGCTCCTCCTGAGACCGGAGCTTCCGGTAGGCATGCAGCACCACCGCTTGAGAGCAATCCTCTTGGAACCGAGTCCTAAGCAACCAACGAAGAGCTGCCATGCAGCTGAAAGCAATGTGTGGGCAGAAGTCGTGCGATCTGCTTCCACTGGCTTGGTCAGAGGGCCTGCTACTGCACTAGCCGCTAGCAGTAAGCATGGCGTGTGATCCTTGGAGTTCTCTGCCGAGGTGCTCCAGCCACTCATGCTGCCGCCGGGTAGAGTAGCCAGGGACAAGCACAACCGCGGCCTGCTCGATCAGTGCTTCCAAACCAATACCAGACACACAGGAGTGCAATGGAGTGCATGGATGTGCATGACATGAAATCTGACCTCTTCAAGCTGCCGCACCATGCACGTTCGAGCGATGCCCCGAATGGCTTCAAAAGAGTTGTGCAGACGGGCAGCGTACCCGTACACCTTGGAGGAAGCTGTGAAATGCAGGTAACTACCCGGAGTTGCATGGGTTTTACCGGAAAACATCCGAAGCTCATGTTGCAGGGAAGCACCTGGCAGAACTCGAGCTCAGGCACTCGGCTTTCGGTCTCTGCAAAGCTCAGAACGTAGAAGGCTTCCTTCCCCGCGGCGCAGCTCGGAGTCGAAGGTGTTCTTGGGGGACGCCGTGAGAGCTGTTTCGCGACAGCTGCAGCTTGCAGCTCGAAAGTCTTCAGGTAGTTGTTGCACACCTGCGGTCAGCCCAACACCCCTCTAAACGGAGCACGAATGTCGTGCAGCAAGCTGGATTGGCCTCGGCTGCTTCGCGTCTCAGCCGAGAACGGACGGTGACATCCAGTGCACGCAACTTTGCGACCAGCTCTGGAAGCTCGTCGTCCGCCACCATCACACCATATGTCTCCTCTATTAGTATATATATATATATATATACAACTAATCATACAAGTGAAGAAGATAGAGACAGGGGGACACACACACGCACGCACACGCACACGCACACGCACACGCACACGCACACGCACACGCACACGCACACACACACACACACACACACACACACACGCACACGCACACGCAACACGCAACACGCAACACGCAACACGCAACACGCAACACGCAACACGCAACAGGCAACACGCAACACGCCCACGCCCACGCCCACGCCCACGTGCACGCGCACCCACACACACACACACACACTCACACACACACACACACGCTCGCGTGCGCATGCGGGCAGTCACAATCTCCAACCCTTCTCCCTCTCTCCCTCGCGATTCTGTCGGGGGATCTTCGCTTGGCTTCGCTGCGCAGGGGTAGAGCTCCGACGGAGCCCGCGCCGAGGCACCCCCTTCCCCCTTTGTCGGTGGAAGAGGCATTGGGGCCTCGAAACAAGGGGCTGCGCTCCCCTGTTCGCTAAAGCCGGAAGCGTATGTCTGTCGTGGACCCTCCCCCTGAACTTCAGGCCCGCATCCCGGCCTCATCCCCGCGCTCTCTTTAGCTGAGTCCCTAGGCCTACGACAGACACTACCCCCGCAGCAGAACCTACGGATTGACCTCACTTCCCCCTAAAACAAGAACAGCACAACTAAGCTAGGGTCCAAGCATCTGGCGAAGTGACATGTCAACTCCGGTCCCTCTTGGTTATTGGGCACGGATCCCTGCAAAACCTACGGTTGGTAGCCGTCCCCCTTCATCAAACAAAGCAACACCAAAGGATAGGGCCAACGTCAAGCACTGCACCGTTTCATTTCGTGGAGTTGACGGACTAGGTCGTAAAGCATAAAGTAGTCTCTGGTTCCCCCGCCTTTGCATAGTAAAGCAACAGCTGAAAACCAAACCGTGCAAGTAACAAGTACGGATAAGTACGGCGGGTGCTCCAACGTGTATTCCCCAGTAGGAGTGTAGCGAGACGTTACTGGTTCCCGCTTTTCTTGAGAAAATAAACATTTCGGGGGGTCTCTCTCTCTCTCTCTCTCTCGCTCTCTCTTCTTCTTCCACACATTACACACGTTTCGCGCGCGCACGTGCCCTGGTTCAAGGGGTGGGTGTGAACCTCTCTCTCACTCAGCCATTGCATCCCGAAGCGACTGGAATTCGAACCGCCCCTCTGACAACCATTGACAGCCCATATCTGCCCCTGGACTCGTATCCCTGTGGACCTCTGATTCTCAACCAGCCCTCTGCATAGGACGAGTAAAAGGTCCTAAAACCGCCCCAAGGATGCACGCCAGGCGACGAAGGGCACCAGATCTCGCAAAGGAGGCACCTGCGAGCTGGACACGAGGACGGGAATAGATCCAGAGCAAATTACTTCGTTGAGGCGAAAGGTGAAGAGAGCGTCGCCCTCCAAGACAAGGCCGAAAACGGAAGAGTACAGTAAATCGTCAAAGTCGTAGTGGGCATCTTGGCTGTCCACAATGATGATATCAAGATCGTTGTGATGCAGCTTTGCGGCGGCAAGTCGCCGCGGGTTTCGTGACAAATGCCCCTTGAAGGTCACCAGATATTTTTTCATGTTCAAAGGTTGCAGCGTTGACTTCTTGGACTTGGGACTGGAACATCTTGGTGTAGGCCCAGACGGCAAGGCTATGTTGATGCCCGGGCGGTCAGCCCAAGTGCCCAAACCCAGTCGCATGATGATAAAGCCTGGGTGCTGAGACAACTGGCGATCCGGAAACCCGTGAGGATCATCCGGGGTGCCAGCGTCGACCAAGGCAAGGATCTTTGAAGCGAAATCTGGTTCTCTGCGGAGTGTTGCATAATCCTTCATGGTTTGATCGTCGTAGCAGGTTTCCCCTTTTCGAAAATAGGTCCCCTCGCGTTTGCAGGCATCGTGGTGGTAGTGTGGCCAATGGCAATCAACAAATGTGTAACCAGGGACCACTATCACGTCGGCTTCATCGACGACATTTGTGGCGCACATGCTCGCAGACAGCTCTTGCTGAAGGCGCCAAGCATAAGTTGTAACACTGCACCTGCGAAAACTGGGCACTCTCTCCTCTGCTTCTTCCAGGGGCATTGCGTACAACTTCCGCTCACAGCTGAACGAACTGGATGAGCTGCGAAGAGGAATAAGAGAAAAAAGCTGGGTCGGCAACAGTGCCACGAATTTCATGGCTTTTCTCCAAGTAGGCACTCCGGCTCGATAAGACAAAAACGCGAGCAAGGCTTCAATCGAAATAGTTTCTTTCAATGATGAGCGTGGGCAGGTCGAACTTATCCGGCTCTTGCACGTTGCTTCGTGAAAAAAAAACTTTCGGCTCCCCGCCCTTGAGCCGAGAACGACGGGAGCTCCTTTGTGAGCTTCTGGATCCAGATGTCGCCGATCCTTTAAAACTTAATTGTCAACTTCATGGCTTCTCAACAGTGGTGGGCAAGAACTGGAAACGTGATGCACGGGTCTGGGCAGACTTTAAGTTCACACGACAGAAAAAACCCGAGCTTCTCAACAAATGAAGTCTGGGATCCCCTGACCTGCAGACATCCAAGTAAATAATTGGCTGC
>CAJNDT010005874.1:0-145000 GCA_905221615.1 Symbiodinium sp. CCMP2592 | reverse complement strand
CTGTAACTTTTTGAGGGGTTTTGATCTTGCTCCTGCTTCTGCTGCGTCTCTTGCTCTCGCTCCTGCTCCTGCTGCTGCTCTTGCTTTTGCTCTTGCCCCTGCTCTGGCTCTTGCTCCGGCTCTCGCTCCTGCTCTTGCCCTTCCTCCTACTCTTTTTCTCTGTTGCTGTTGCTCTTACTCCAAGTCTTGCTCTGGCTTGACCTCTTGCACTTGCTCTTAGTCCTCTCCTGTTATTGCTTTTGGTTTTGAACCTGCTCTTGCTGTTGCTCCTACTCTTGCTCCTGCTCCTGCTTTTGTTCCTGCGACAACCCCCTAATGCAAACTAGGTTGCAAAAGGGCAGGGATGACTTCGTGAGGATTGACCCCGAAGTGTTTTTGGTGGGGTGTTCAATACATGGGGTGGGGGGGCGGATTGTTACTACTGTCAATTGTTAGTCTTTATGTGTACTATCATTCGTAGTAGTTGTAGTAGCAGCAGCAGGAGGAGTAAGAGTAGTAATCGTGATCGCAGTGGTAGTTGGTAGTATTTGTAGCGTAGTGGTAGCAGCTAGCAGCAGTAGGAGCAGCAGTTAGTAGCAGGAGCCGCCGTGGCAGCTAGCAGCAGTTGCATTGTAGTGGTAGTTAATAAGTCAGCAATAGGTGGTATGTACTGCTAATATAGCAAAAGTAAGAGTTCACGGCAAATATCCAACATCCTGCCAAACAGCTCCGGAAACCAGGCTGTCAGGCGCAGGCCTGAGCCTCGTAAGGCCAATGTGCAACTGAGGAAATTGAGCACCCGCTTTTGGCTCTTGGTATGGTGTCTGCTGCGGATTCGTCAATGTAAGCGCTATGGGTGGGAGCACGCGAGGAGGTTGCCCCAATGTCGCCGGCACAGTGCCGAGGACATCCTCTAAGAATCCCTCTGTGCAACTTAGAACCGGCTTTGGATCGCCCCCGTGTCATACTCGACTGGACGGACGAAATCTTGCAGGCCATGCCGTAGTTTCCGGCGAAGAGCACATATTGAAACGCTACAACCTGGATCGGGCTATCGGATCTTTTCCCCGGGAAGTTCTGCGAGAAAACACAAGGACAGGACATGACATCGCTGCAGAAAACGACTGTTACATGACAAGCGGTCACTAAGTACGGGATGTGTTTTGGGATGCTCTCGGAGACCGCCCCCTAAGCAGCCAAAACCCCCAAGCAACTAAGTCCTCAACGGTCTTGTACAACGTGGGGTGAACATGCAAGCCTGCTGGCAGGGATTGCAGGAAATGCAAGCTCACAGGCTTGTTCGGGCTAATTATGGCAATGGTCACGAGATGCTTGAATGGACTTCGAAGACACTATTCAAGTTTACTCGGATTTGGGCATCGTCAAGGCAGAGGCATGCTACGCTAGACATGAAGCAGCAGGAACCAGACAAAAAAATTGCTTTGCAGCATTTGCGGTGTATGTCAAAACTGTTAAAGACCACAAGATCGAAAACTGCAGACGTAGGTCAACCCCGGTGTCCGGCGCATGACACTAAGGTTGGTGCAATCAGCTGCCGTGGTTGCTAACCGATTTGAAGAAGTTCACATATTGGCCAGTTCGGGCAGGTCGACATTACGAGCACCAAGACTGTAACGATGAACGGGCCGATGGATGGGCCAGGGCGGTCTTCCAACATCTCGAAATTCAGGGTGCCAGCTGTGAGCAAGCATCCGAAACTAATCGGGCCTCAGCTACGAGCTCGTTAAGCCAATGCTGATGCTAGCCACTATACACTATACTCTCGCCATCAGTGAAGAGCCTGCAAGCCCTGCCTCCCACATTAACATAGTTCGCCGGGATTTCGCACTGCGGTGTGGCGCTTAAACTGCCGGACGCCATGATCCTGAGGACTTAAGCTGCGGATTAGTGACACTCAGCTAGGGAGTCCGATCCCATGTCTATAAACTTTCTCATATTACACATGATTACCCCAAGCACCCAACCGAGCTACAAAAACCTGCTGTTCATTGTCCCCAACCGCCCAGCTGACAAAGGCTGTGGTGCTTGCGGCTTGGAGCTTCGGGCTTGGGCAAACGCTGTGGGCTTGGGTTTTGGTTGCGTGAGCATTGAGTTTCCCGTGAACGGGGATATTCTACAGGGAAATTTTGCGTGAGGAAGGGATGGAAGTGCCAATACATCTTCCGGCGCTCGCACAGCAGGCCAGGCTTTTGAGCTTTGTCGAAGCTTCTACCGCAAGAGGATCGGCGCCGGGATCTGTGACAAAACTCTTCATTCCGGGCTGGTGGCTGCCCCTGCCACGTCGGAACTAGAATATCCCAGTAGTATTTATGTATGTAGAAACATGAGTTGGGAACTTTGCAACGTATCAACGGCATGCTGGATACACACAGCCTCCACGTAGTCAAGCAGCGAAGACTTCGCGGTTCTTCGAAATGCACGGAAAGCAAGTGGATCTGATAGTATATGGCTGCAACAGGGCGGATTTGACAATGACCGCCAATACAAAGTGGAAAGACATCTGATTCTTCTGCACCCGAACATGTTCAGCCATAACCAGATACTCCAAAGAGTGATGAAGTGATGGACAGGGTGGCCAACAAACAGAGTACGCCAACAAACAGAGACAGCGAGCGACCAACAAACAGGGACCAAACCGGCGACAGCGACGTGAGACAGAGACAAAGAGACCAAGATCCGAACGAGCCAAATGAAGGACGCCAAGACGACAGAGCGTCAATGCCGGATTGATGGGCTGGCCAATGCCACCATCAACTATGCAAGCATCAACCAGCCTGCCGAAACGCAGAGCAAGAGCGTAGCTGCGCAGAGTCCCACTGAAACCCGTGTCTTGTGTTTTGAATCTTAACTGGTTTGGGAGCAGTCTTGCGTCGGCAGAATTTAACTAATTGCACAATCAGTTGGTTGCATCTCTACAGCAAAAATTTCTGAGCTGTACTTACGAACATCTAACATGGCATGCCGGGCCTGGCTTTTGCAGTACCAAACATGCAAAGTTCCGGAGTAGCCTCACCTACCACAAATGACAGCACCCACAAACAGCCCACAAACGAAACTCGCCTTGATGCGGGATTCCAGGATAGCAGGGCCTTAGATTCTCACCGGCTGCCTACTCCCTCTCCGTGTAGACCAACATTAGGCATAACCGCATAAGTTGGGAGGGATCAACACTGCAGTCTACTCTGCACAAGTAATACGCTCATGTAAGCACATAGCTATAGCACTGAAACAGGCAAACAAGAAAAACAAAAACAAAACACACACACACACCAGGAAACGAACACTTGAACACAGGACCTCTGAAGCACACACGATGACAAGATTTCGGAACATGCCGTAATTAAATTCCAAGTGTTAATTTGAACAGCACATGCAATGCACACAGACTCACTTAATTCACAGCTCTTAGCACGTGAGTAAGTCAGGGTAGTTACGCAGCCCTGACGTTCTGGGCAGTGATGCAGAGATTCGCTTGCAAAGTCAGCCCTAACAGAAAAGAAGAACATGGCCCCGCCCACCCGCACACGATCACCGACTTTAACCAACGATGGCTTGTCTTATCATTGGAAAGAACATGACTGAACATCTGGACACGAAGCTCAATCCGTCCGAGCCCAAGGCCCTCCTTTCTTAGTAGGGCTATTGCCTCATTGAACCTGGCAGTCGAAGCAGGAGATTGAGCTGGATTAGACTGATCGAATGTCTACCCATGGATCCTGGGGCGCTTCCGGATTGGCGCAGCATCCAAGGCAATCAGTGTCTCCGCTCCTGAAGTCCTCCCGAAATTATCCACCTCCCTCCCACCGCACCCTTGGCCCGAGACGACTGCTAAAGAGTTCTGGAATCTGAGCGAGGTGTTGGACTTTTCTGAGACACGCCATTCGGAGCGCGTACAGCCCATGCGGAGTCGAATTGCGAAGTTGAGCCCACTCACCAATATCATTTTTGGTACATTTTGGTACCCAAAAAAATCTTGCCGGCTTCAATGCGTTTCGCAAAACTTTTAGCATGGACCCAGCAATGGATGATTCTACAATAATTATGCAACTGTTTAATTTAGTTCGTTCACAGACTGCCTGTCTGTTGTCACCACCGTTTCTACCATCGTTGTCTTATTTCTGCTTCTCCACTATTATTCAATATCATTCCTACTGCCACTACGTCGACGACTAATGGCAGCTGCTGCTTCTACTCCTGCTCCTACTTGGAAGCGTGCAACCGCCCAAGGTTTTTTGGGATAACGCCCGGCTATCTGGATATGCCTATCACTGAGATGCGGGCCAATGGATCGAGAAACAATTATTTCAGTAGGATGCAGATACTGTAATTAGTTTGGCATCAGCCCCACTCGACCTTTTGCTTCGGCGCCGAATCTGGTAGACCCGTCTTCGAATTGCAACTCGCCAAATGCAAGGAGCAATCCAGCAACGTCCAGAAAGCAGCTGAGAGTGATGACGGGTGACAGGACTACAGTCGGAGAAACGATTTTTGCTTTCGGGCATGCCCGCATTGACCTCACATTGATATGTCCTTGTCCCTCCTAGCAAAATGTGGAAATCGTCCTGTAAGCCAGTTCCTACTCGTATGAAACGACGGTGCTTGCTGGACGATGTGGCAAGAAACTTGCAGCAAGGCAAGGAAGTAGAAACATTCCCAAGAGGCGAAACAGGAGAATGCAGCAACGTCCAGCCCGGACAATGCCCCTGCGGTGATCTGCACCGTAGTCGATTGCGACCGGGTGACGCCAGCTGTTGCGGCCTCAAGTCTACATATTTGCCTGCAGCACCTCAAGGGAGGTTAGTTTTTCGATCTGCCCCAGCAAATCAAATGCTGCGATTGCTTCTTATGTCTGCCATCCGACCTCGCTAGACCTCGTGCACTCACGCCTCAAGCGTCACCCGACTCAAACGACCGTGCTGCCAGTTTCAAACGGCACCTAAAATCCCAGCAGCTCAAAATCAAAGGGAGCCGACTCTCGGCGGTTGACGACACCACCACCTAAACAGACCGCTCTGGAGAACACCTCGGCATCCGCACATTTCAGGACATGCCCATGCTGTGTTTGCGGGAGGTTATAGACGCCGTGGGGATGCTGAACGACTGCTGAAAATGAGACCCATGACTGCTAGCCGCTTGCAACGTCAGAGGCAAAGCACCAACAGCAATAGCAGCAACGACGACAACAACACCAGCAGCAGAAATTGGAAACCGACATGCTTTTCGGGTAAGGCTCTCTAGGTGACGATGGCTTCATCTCGAGGACACAAACACACCCAAACATGGAACCTATTGGACACCTTGGTGACTTCGAAGCGGACTCTAGACCCGCTACCATATTCAATAGAGTCTATGCCTCCTCACGACAGGTCTGCATCGCATTGCCGAGTCCTGGCGCTGTAGGCATGCCGCGTCTTGCATGTCGCGGCTTCTGAGGATAGGGAGAAGGTTCAGCTGGATGACATACCCCGTTTTGAAAGCACAGCCCGACATGTGAAATCTGCACGTGGCGCGACACTCTTCCCGCAAAGTGCAAACGTGCACTGAAACACAAAGCCGCAACTGCGCATTGTGATTCAGGGGGAGCTGGCCAGGCCTGAAACGAGTGGAAACGGCAGGAATAAACACTGGGGGTTTCAGGGAGCACAGCACGAAACTCTCCGCGCAGCGTAAAACAAGATTGCACTCAAACACACAAAAAGGCTGTAAGGCCAAGGAACTGAATCAGCCAGAGGAAAGCAATACCCAACAAGCATGGCCCAACCATTGGCAGCACAATGCTACTGGACGGATGTGAACACCGTACTTCGACGTCGAAATATAGGACATGCCCGCCTGCAGTGACTATGCAGTGGCAATGGGACCGTCATAGGATATTACAGATGTCGTTATACTGACTCTGCTGCACATGTCTATTCCGGCATCATTGGCCTTTTAACATGCAGCCTGCCGACATGACCGACAAGTTGCAGAGTCAGTGAGGAAGAACTGACTGAAGTAATATCACGAGCCCGGAGACTTACCACATCTCATACGTGTAAGCGTCAGTGCAGGTTATCACGACATGTGGACGACATGTGTCAAGCCTGCCAGAGTGCTGCTTCCCGCACGCACAGCTCATCCTGCAGTGAGACTTTCAAAAAGCTGACTTCCGATGCCTCGATCCTCGAGCTGGTTGAGGTGTGTGACAAGTTTGGGGAGCTGAAAGATCACGAAGGTGCAGGAGGAAAGGGGCAGGCAGAAAATTTCGGGAAGATGGATGGTGGGGGAAGGGCTGCGTTCTCGGGTTGAAGCTTATTGCAAGTTGCCGGCTTTCCATTATAGGAATGGGAGTCCGCGCAGGGGGGAAGGGAAAGCCAGGGAGACGAGGATGGAGAAAGGAGAAAGGAGAGAAAGGTACCTGAGAGGAAGGGGTGGGAGTGAAAGGATGGACTCTGTGCTCAGAACTCGAGATCCCAAGAGCTTGAAATTATAACGGTGAGCGGGTCCTGCTCATGTACTTCAATGTTTGAATAAAGAGAGATATACATTTATGTGTGTATACTGTGTATATATACATAGATACATATTGCATATATCTATCTGTTCGTTTCTGTCTGTCTTTCTCTATTTGTCGGTTATGCACATAGAAATCTGCCGGAAGAAAAACTGCAAACAAGCAAACCCTCAACTGGCCTCATCCCTCCGCGCGCACCAGGGAGCGCATGCGATGGAATAACCGCACATTCGCACCTGGGCTCTCGCGGTGCTCGCTGGACATATTGCAAAAGATATCATTGATATGTGGGTCTGTTGACACTGATGCCCAAGTACGTAGACTGACACAAAGCCATGAAGATACATGACCTAACTAAATCCGAGCTAAGCCCAAAACACAAAACAACCTCCTGCTTTCTCATTCGGGTCGAACTGATCTCGAACAAACGCGATGATCTAATCCCCAAGATCTACCCATCTACCCACTGCAATGCTGACATGGACCCACGGATGTCCGGGAGCCCGCGCGCCAGTCTCCCAAAATTTGGCCATGAAAGAAGGCCTGCGTGAGCCACCATGGCTTCTGTTGCTTGGTCTGACGTGCCCTGCCAACCATGAATTCCATCCGCAATCATACCAGCTGCCCTTGCTCGCCTCCAAACCAAGATATCGTAGGTGAACCTGAAACCTGTACCCCTCACACCAACCACCAGGTAATTATATGAACAGCTCAATAGCCCGCAACGTCAGTTGACTTCTGGGTTCTCCAGAATCTGCCGTCGTGGTTCGATTGACTCGCACTTTGAGAGGAGAAGCCTCGTGTACCAGCACAGTAGAGGTTCTGGATTCGGATGAATGATGAAGCCCCTTCCCCCACAACCCCATAGTATCCCCAGCTAGCAGCTAGAAAAACAAAAGTATGCTTGCAGCCATTTGTCACGAGTGTTGCGATGCTCCGACAGTAGGGGTACGAGTGGCGGTGAGACCAGTCACTAGAGTCGTCCAGGCCCCCACGAATTGGCCATGTCACGCAAAGAAATTCAAATGCCACAAACAAGCGCACCAAGGCGCATGTCGTCATGCTTTGCATGATTGTTTGAATAATGGTTGGCGCAGGTTGCAGACGTGGGTCGCACCCGAGCTGAACCTACCACCCAAACCACAAAGGAAAAAGGAGGTGGGTGTCACTGCAATGATCCTCGTGTGTGCCAGAGTGAAGGCTATCCCGCCCGGGGCGGAGGAGTGAATTTCGACAAGGCAGGTCCGGTGCTGTTTCCTCTCTCGATCTCTTTCGGACATCGCGTTGAGAAATCATGTGAGGTAGTCCCGCTGGCTCTCAAGCCCCATCTCACTGCGATGAGGTGCACAAGATTGCAGTAGTAAACCCGTTTCGTGCAATGTAGGGGCAGGCTTATGGGCAACGTGCTGCTTCACCTGTTGTCCCGCACAGTCGAAGGGAATGCAGCACATTGTAGCACTGCCGGGCATGGCGAGAACACATAGCGACGTAGCGTCATCCTGTTTCCGACCCTTCCGTTTCCCTCCCAGAAGTATACTCACCCCCAAGACGCCCTCCAAAAGTATACGAAAAGACAGACGAGCAGGGGCCTCGCACCAGAGGATCTCCAAAGACTCGGACCCTTGCGACCTAGGTGCTTCCGCAGAAAGGAGCACACGAAAATGGATATGGTTCAGTCAGGCTCAGGATCCAGGGCAGAAGCTTCCAAGTTCAAGAGTGGGACTGACGCGTTTTTGAGCAAGTCCTTCCTGCGCCGGAATGTTCGGAGCCTTGAGGCTGTCGCGGACGAAATCTCACCGCAAACAATGAGAATCTGAGGCAATATTCTTCTGTCCCTGCAATTAAGGAGGCAATGCTGGCCCACAAGCCGAGTCCGCCGAGTCCCGGACTTGTTTGAGGAAGCTGCCTGTTGAAGGGTGTCCACACGCACGTCCGTGGAAGAGCCTTGGGCAAGCGAAGGTTGGATGTCCTCATTCGCCGAATCTGTCGTCGACGTTCTGAAGGCCATGGTCAGCAGCATCACTACGAGTACCATTACGTTGCTGCACGAATGTCTTTTGCTGCTACATTGGGCATTGGGGGTTTGCTGCCGTGATCGTAGTTTAGTTGTTGCTAAATGTAGTAAGTCTCTGCTGCTTTCACAACTGCTGAGAGCGCCAAGGTTGGTGATCGGAAAATCCTGTTGTTTGCCTTGCTGCCTGCGCCGCTGCCGCTGCCGCTAGCGCTGCGGCTGCTGCTGCAGTTGTTGCCGTTTTTCTTGGGGGTGATGGTATTGTTGATGTTCTTGGCGCTGTTGCTGTTGCTGTTGTTGATGTTGACGTTGTTGATGATGATGCCGTTGTTGTTCTTGTTGGCGCTGCTGCCGCTGCCGCTGCTGATGCTGCTCTGTCGCTGTTGTTGTTGTTGCTGCTGCCATCGTGGCTGCTGGTGTTGTTGTTGTGGTCGTGGCGATGGCGGTGGCGGTGGCGGTGGCGGTGGCGGTGGCGGTGGTGGTGGCGGTGGCGGTGGCAGTGGTGGTGGCGGTGGTGGTGGTGGCGAAGGTGGTGCTGGGGCTGGTGTCGGGGTGCTGGTGGTTGTGGTTGTTGTTGCCGCTGCTGCTGCTGCTGCTGCTGTTGCTGCTGTTTGGTTGCTGTTGCTGCTGCTTGCTGCTGTTGCTGCTGCTGTTGCCGGTGGTGCTGTTGTTGTTGTTGTTGTTGTTGGTGGTGGTGGTGGTGGTGGTGGTGGTGTTGGTGCTGCTGGTGGTGGTGCTGGCGGCGGCGGCGACGGCGGTGGTGGTTTCGTCACCGTCGTTGTTTTTGGTTTCGTGGATTGGCTAGTTGTTTTGACACTGCCTGCTTGTATGACTCTTGTCGTGGATGCTTATTGTTATTGTTGTACAGGTTGTTGATGATGAGGATGATGTTATTGTCGTTCTGGTGATTGTTACTGACTTGCTGTTGCTGTTGCTGCTGTTTTGGTTGCTATATACTAATATTGCCGCTTCAGCTGCGGCCGCTGCTTCTGCTCCTGATTTTTGCGGTTGCCCTTCCTGAAATCATTTCCGCAACAACCCATCAGAACGGAATCATGAACAGTTATCTCGTCGGACTAACACTGCTTATTGACTTGTCCATCGTTGCTATTCTCGGCGACTGGTCCGGAGATTGGCAGCTGAAATTCTGGTCGCTGCTACCCACTGCATAAATACTGTTTTGCTGCTTGTGTTGCTGCCGTTGCTATCATTCACTGTTGGCTCGTGCAGTTGCTGTTGCTGGCCTGTTTGGTACTAGCGATTGGTCGTTGTCGAAGACCTTAAGTCTTTGGTTGTCCTCCTCGCTGTTGGTGTTGGTGTCGGGGTGGTCGTTGCTGGTGCCTCGTGTGGTGCTTCTGATTGCTTTGATTCTTAGGTTGGTGCTGTTGGTTGTTGCCACCCGCCCAGAGGAGTGGAAGGTTTTTGTCTGTAACACGAGGGGTGATGTGGTGGAGCCTGTGGCAAAAATTCCTGCCGAGCTGATGATGACGAAGGGGGACGATAACCGGTGCTGCCATTAACTAATCTTCTACAACACGAGTCAATGTTGTGTGGAGGCACGTCGTGCAGGTTTCTCCAGTGGGTTAAACACGGCGACAGCTGGAGAGGTCCAAGCCAGAAGCTGTCTAACAGAAGCACCACGACAACTCCCAAACTGCAAAAACAATCAAAGGGTGACAGCAAGATGGCCTGAAGTTGGAATCCGCTTCTGCTTGGATCCGATGCCTGAGCAAGCAGGTCGACGTTGGATCCGTACAGCTTGCCAAAACCCTTCGTCACAGAAGTAAACAGAAACAGCAGCTACCGGCCTGTGCGAAGTCGCTGACACCATTCTCTGCTATGTTATTGGGCGATCCGCAGCTGCTTCATGCGAAACACAGAGTTCGGCTTACATGTAGCACGGAAAACCGCCAGTGCAGTCAAAAGCACGCCGCTGGAGCTTCCGTGCAGATCTCTCGTGCTCCAAGAGGCGCCTGACGAAAGTGGATTGGACCTAAGCGGCAAATGCTGGCAGCAGGCTTCTGTCAGGTTTTTGGCTGGGAAACGGATGGCAGCGGTGTTCGAACGCAGTACTCAAATCTGTATGCACGGACAAATGAGGATCCGCCAAGCGCACATGGTAGCATGCCATGCACTACCCGGGAACTTCAAGACCGAGTGGTTGATGGAACCTCGAGTTCAGGCCGAAGCAGGGCAACAGTGTCGAATGCCAGAACGCTGGAGGCAGTATGGGCCCTACTGTACGTCACGCATGCATGGTTTCCACACTCGGAAAACTTCCTAGCACAGCTTACTGAGTTGTTTGGGCTATGTATGGCTACATATAGCTGAATTGGAGGATCCTTACAGAAGTGCATCTCAATTTCACTTTGAACTTCTAAACTAGCACGTACGCTCCGCCTTCTCTCGCATGCTTGCTACCTATGCTTGTGTCTCGAACCCCCCGATGGAATCAATTGCCTCTAGCCACCGCCCCCAACAACTAATGTAATTACGTGGGGGGGTCCCCCACCAACTGCTTCAGTAGCTACATATTTCGTTGCTGTTGGTTTCTCCAAGGGTCCATGACCGAAGATCTCTAACTGAGTACATTATCTCAGCTGGAAGGCTGAAAATTTTGACAGAAAACACATGTACCATTGGATTCCTACTGGGTGCGCCGGAACAGGGGGGAAATATAAACCCCCAGACATCGATGTAACTCCCTCATCCCAGTATATTAGGTCAGGGAGGAGTGGTCCTCCAGCCAACCTTGTGGCAGCCGACCACTTGCTTTTTGTCTGGCAGGCGCAATGGTTTGCTGCGAGAGCTTCCTCGGCAGTGGAAAAGCCTTCGGTGCCTTTGCAGCACCGGACAGCCTGTTCACATCTATACATATGCGGTGATGAAACAAAACTTTCGCGGGACCCTCGCGTGGCCTACCATGTCCTTGGGAATGTCGCAACGCGAAGACGTGGCTGCCACTTTCAACTCAGCGTGAGGGCACATGCCCATGAGTGCAAATCAAGTAAGGTGACTTTGCCGTTGCTTGTGCCCGCAACTCGAGAAAAATTACAGCTGGCAATGTAGGTATATGTAACATTTTGAAACCCGGGCTGTCTGCGAGCACTTAGGCATCGCAATCAAGTTGCAAGGCTCGCAGTCACAAGTAAAAAGTTAACTAGACAGAAGACAAGCCCAACTGGCTTGCCGGTACTGCGGATTCACCTGGGCTGTTAAATCTCTCACGGCATTTTGGGCACAATGCGCCCTTCTTTGCAGAGGCCATCGACCAACGAGCAATGCACCTCTCATGAAAAACATGCCGGCATGGAAGGATTGCTACCTGGCTGTCTGGCTGAAAGTCGTCTAAGCAGCACGGGCAGGTTTTCTCCATCTCTGCAGTGCTGATTGCAGTGTCTGTGCCGGAGACTTCGGTCGTCGCCAGCCATTCAACTGTGCCCTCTTTGTTTCTGATCTGCACATGCCGGTATTGCAAAGGCTGCGTCGACAGCACACTGAACTCGCAACTGGCCCACATGCAGCTACATTCCTTCGGCATCTTGGTACTGCGATCTCCTCCCGTTCGGCCACATGCTGTCGCAATGATCCCCAGGAGGAGAGCTGAGCACAGCATCACCGTCACGATTAAGCTCGGCAAACTGGCTCTGCCGGGCATGGTGATGAGCAGGATAATCACAACACCGACAAGGGAGAGGAGCGCAAGACTGATGGCCGTGATGACCGTCGCCTTCGTGTTGTACTCCGTGAAATACGACATGACACGCATCACTCGGGACATCTTTACAGTCGATCAGAAATAGAAACCGCAACGAGTTCGTTGAAAAGAAGATACAAGAAGTGAGCAGCTCGTTTGTTTTACTTTCCCTACAATATCTCTGAGTCTGAAGGCACTTGCAGATTGGAAGCCAACGTCGTGCTGCTACGCGGCTACCTCTCCTCCTTGACCCTGTAATGAGGGAAAGACAATGACGTGAGTTCTCCCTGAATCGAAGGCTCCCGTCAATTGCCAAGCCGGTTTGACTAATGCCCAAAACAAAACCTCTCGGCACAGTTCAACCACGGCTATGGCTGTGCGCCCCGCGATGTGGTCGTCCGCTCCGAGGGTCACAATCGTCGGCACTTTGAGATCCTGCCATTTCGGACACTGCCAGGATTTGCGAGTTCTGGAGTTAACTTGAGAGTATCTGCAATATCTGCCTATGGGGCACAGACGAAGCTTGGAGCTTGAAGCCGTGCCGAGGCTTTCAAGATAAACGCGCTCCTGGACTCAAGTTTTGCGAGCTCCGGTTATCATACAATCCTGCTTGCGGGTTGCCGTTGCAAAATAAGACGAGAGTTTGGCAATTTCCGGTTGCTTCCGTGCCTGCCGGGGTGTCACGGTTATTTGTGAAAACAGTTTAGTGTGAATTGCGCGTATGTGCAGCAGCCGCTATCACAAAACAGCCCCAATCGCCGCAGGAACTTCTAGTTCGACCTGCAAGGCGGGTACAGCACAGCACCTACAAAAAGATGCCCTCTGCAAAAGTCGGGCTGGACATCCAAAGCCCAACAAACACAGCGCACGTCCTCAGGCCACATGGAACTTTGCTCCCAGAAGAAATTCCGGCAAAGGAGGTTCACCGTGAACAGTTCGCCTGTGGACATGGTCGCTTGCAGCCCGCTTTGTGTCCTCGCTTGAATATCAGATCGTGCCGAGCCACGGAATGCAAAGTAGCGGATCAATATCTCAAAGGAAGTCCTCAGCCGGCAAAGCACGGAGCCACCGGCATCACAGCCTTTCGGCCCAAGAGAGCGGTGTCGGGTCTCCAACACCCGATCGTCATGCTGGCAGTCCCGCAGCGGCTGGTCATTAACCCACTGCAAGCCGAGTCACGCGGCATGGCCCCAAAGAACCCTCAGTGTGACGATGCAAAGTCTGCGCGAAGTTGCAAACAAATCCTGTTCGTGTGAGTCCTGTGACCAATCTGCCACACCTGTTGGACCTGGTGCAGCCGAGTCAGAGTCTAGCTTCAACGTTCACGAAAGAACTCTCAATCGTGCTTTGAATCAGAAGCTACGGACTGGCTGATTGTGGATCCTGTCTCAAAGCCAATTCTTCATCGGGCAGCTTTGTGAGGGCTTCTGCCTTGATGACCAAAAACTGTGCGGGCTCCATCCTTGCTGGACATTCAAGCAGCAATGCTTGCGGATGGGCGGTTCAATCCGGGGGTTCGCAAGGCCTGGGGGCCGTGGGTCCAGCCAAATCGAGAGTCTCAGATGCCCCGTAGAGTACGCAGGTGGTCTTTGGTCGGACGATGGTGGAGCTGCAAGTGGCTAGCACTGCCCTACGTATGCCTTCCACTCACTGAGTGGGTTTTGTATAACTACGGCAAACACGTCGTTCCCCTTCTCCCAGCCTTCAAAGAGCAAGCTAGAAACAGAGTGTTGGGACCGTCACGGCGGGCCTCCTCACAAGCACAGGCAAGCACGCTACTCAAGCTACCGCGAGAGGCCACGAAGCTGGAAAATGCTCTGGTGCTCAGAGCTTCAAGCATGGCCGGCCAAGTATCAAAGTGGCATAGACCACAGAACTCGGCGACATCTTCATGACCTCAAGCTAGCATTGCTTAGCATGCCCGGCATCAACTCTACGGTTGCATATAACGATCGAGCCGCTAACGCTTTCACTCCCTGGCCCGACGATGGGGCCGGGCGCAACAGTGGCCTAGAGGGAAAAACCTGAACTCTATATAGACTCGAAACAGTCCAGTAGTTCCGTTCCATGCAGCTCCTGAAGGTCCATGTTTCCGGAGTTATCCAAAGTCGGCGCTGCGGATTGCATCTCTGAGTGGATCAAAGGCCGAGGCCCAGCCGATGACGACACATCCGAAGGAGTGCCCGTGCCAGTGGGCGGCACGGTGCCCATGTGCCGCAAGCATGTCCTCCGAAGTCTTTTCAACGATGTTGAGAACTTTATTTTTGAGCGAGAAGTATGAAGTCACACCCATTCTGGCACCGCGACTGGCCCAACATGAGCACCAGTGCAGCTTCTCCGAGCGGGCTGGTAAGTTGTGTGAGTGTAATTCGATTTCTCGGGGACACTGCAAATCAAATTCGAATCCTTTTTGTTTTGCAGCGGGCTACAGAGACCTTGATTCATCAACTGGGCAGAGACGGGGAACTGACGCTCTATACGACGGCGCATGAATAAATCGATGTAGCAGTCTACATGACCTCATGTCAAAGCATGTGTTTGCGTTTAGCCAGTTGCTGCTTGTTGAAAGAAGCAGTCGGCAACCCCTGACCTTCAGATTGCTGCTTTCACCATTGATAGAGGGGTGATCAGTGATTCAGGGAGTGATAGGAATAGAGGATCAAAAGCGGAAAAATCGCTTTGAAGGCCAAGCGTGGTATTTCAAACGAGCAATTTCAATGAGGCATTTTCCGAAATCATTCAAGATTTGTGTACGGCTGCACGGGCGCATGATATTTACCGTGTTCCCAGACTCAGAGAACTGCACAAATTTGTAGACGTCTCCGTTTACCTGAACAGCTGGACGCCATGCGAACCCTAAACCCAGGAGCCCGGAACCCAGTGGCATCGGCCTGGAGCTGAGCTACGACTTCACGCGCGGAGGGGACAGACTCCCAGGGAGCCATGGCCAAGAAAGGAAACCTTGCGATACGCCGCTCGGAATGTCTCGCACCACTACTGTAGCTGCTCCACGTGCAAGGGCTTGGGATGGCTTGGGGAACCTCCTGCTTGGGATGCAGGATTCCGTCTCGGCTCAATACCTGGAACCAGGCATCGACTTGGGCAACAGGATTCCTCGAGCAAGGCCGTTGAGGCCTGGTACTTCAACATCTGGGAGACTTGGTGTCTAGACTTCCCTCCAAAACATACCAGCCTCAGCCGACATCCTGAAACCTGCAACGCTCCAAGGGGCTCTGGAACGAAAAGCTCGCCACCTGAGAGCCGCAGGGGCTTGATAGGCTTGATGCGCAGGGGCAGCTTTCTCCTGAAACGTTGGTGCAGGGTTGTCGGTCCTCACACTGTCCGCGTCTCGTGTCAGCCTTGCCATACGGATTTCATGCTCGTTCGGGGCTCTCGGAAGTCGACAGCCTCAAGGCCTTAAGGGCTCAGAGCATCTCTGACAAAACGGATATTGAGGCACTAGGCCGGGCTGTGTCGAAGACATAAAACCCCTGTGCAGGTGTGCCACTGTGCCGCTGGGACAGACGGTAGATGAACAGGAAATAGGGCACCTGTGGTCAACGCTGATGGAGCGAGGTCGTTCCGAAGGGAGTTCGAGGAAGACAACAAGGCATGATCCGATGCACAAACACACTACGACTCAACAACAAACAGGCACACCAAGGGCCATCAAGGACCTGTTTGATTGCCTGGGCTCTTAAGTTTTGATGGTGGAAGTCTGAGGATGTAACTTACAATGTGTCATACTGTTTCCGATGCAACCAATGTAACTCGATGGGGTCCTGCCCATGTTGAATCTGTTAGACAGCCCTTTCTGTCCCGGGAAACGAGGCCGACGGACTCAAGGAGCAAACTACTCCGAACCATCAAAACCATTGACCTGCGGCGCATGGATGCTTGCTGAGACTGTGGCCAGCCCCACTCCCAAGCCATGCACGAAGACCAGTGGCTCGCCCCTGCTGTCATCAATGCTACCAGCTACCACAAGCATCCGGCTTTCTGTCACTCTCTGCGTCTCTGCTTCTCCTTGGGCCTTTAGTAAAGGTCCGGTCAAATCATTTTCAGCAAGTTAACGAACCACATGCGATATTCTTCTCCAGCTTCGCGGTCACCTGAAAAACCTGCCAGATTAAGTTTGTAGTGCTGCGGCCAGGTCAACCAGAGTGGCTTGAACCAGCGGGTTCGCACATGTCTCGCTGGACACATATCTATATGGTACGCGAGGGATCTCAGATGCGATGAGATGGCGAAGACATCCGTACACCCGGAGGGGCGCAGAGATGGAACAAATCGTACACTGGACTGTCGCATCGGCGAATGCACAACCAGGGCCCGCGAAACCGGTCTACAGAAAAGCCGTCAACACAAGGGCGAAGTGAAGTTGGGATGATGGAATCACATTGCCAGCATCGTGTGTCACGTTGTCTGCGGCTTTGAACTGTTCTCTCCGTTCAATTTCGACTTGCTGACAGCTTTTTATCTTCTTCTGCTGCCATGGCAAAGTGTGAGGATTAGCCCTTTCCTTTCAAGGAATGTCCATTCAGCGGCAATGAAGCTTGAGATTCAGTTGAGATCTCTGTATATAGGCTGTAAGTCAATTTTCTCTTCGAGGTGGGATTGCTCGATTTTCCACTCAAGTTCTGTACGGCCCCTTTCGGGCTGAGCTCTCTCTCTCTCTCTCTCGCTCTCTCTCTCTCTCTTGCTTGCTTGCTTGCTTCCTTGCTTGCTCTCTCTCTCTCTCTCTCTCCCTCCTCTCTCTCGCACTCTCAATCTCTGGACACTTGTACTACGATTGGCTTGGGGAGGAACATACGACAAAAACCAGCGTCTGGCTGAAAACCTGGCTTAGCGGCAGATTTCAAACGAAAACCTGTTTGACCTGCAGCAGTTCGAAAGACACGGCATGTTGCATTGCAAGTCCAATTTTCCGACCTTGGGGCAGAGACATCGTCGCGGGGATCGACATCAGTCCGTCGAGGGCGCTTCCTGCTGAGCTTGCGTGGCAGTCTCCGTTATGGGGCTCGACCCTTTGAAAGCTTCCGGGTTGCAATTTGACGGACAATCACGCGTGGACTCGGGCTATTGAGACCATTGCAGCAACTACTGGAAAGGGCAGGGGGAACGTCTGCAACAAAGCAAGCGCAAGCTTCGGACCAGAGGTTGACATCTCCCCCGGATGATAAGGCAGCAAAGGCTCCAGTAGCACAGCCCTCCGGAGCGCTCCCGATGGAATCCAAGCCTTGAGAGATGCCACAGCGATCAAGAACAAACTGCTTAGCGGACCGGATATTGCAGTCTGCACGCAGGTCTCAGTAAGCTTGAAATTGGGCATGGACCTGTCTCCTTCGGCAGACCTATGCACTCTTTTGAACGGGCAATGCTCAAAAATGCATTGTATTGTTTCTTATTCCGGTGTGATGCGGTTTTCGCCCCCAGAATGCTCTGTCCGAATGCCTAAGGCTGTGAGGCCTTGAACTTCTGCTTCGAAGATGGGATAATATCCTGCTGGACACAACCTTCAGTTTCGAGCCTGTAGCTTGACCACATGCCTGCCCAACATCTGCAGTGCGACGATCTTTTGTTCAAGAAATATGTAGTCCAAGCTGCCACTGCATCACCTCGGCTCTCTTGTGACACGTCCATGCAAGCAGAAACAGGCTCTGTTCAACAGGTGTGGAATTGGAAAGGGTGAGAATCCTTCCCTAGCAGTCACACTTTTCGCTTCTTCTTCTTCTTTGGGCAGCTCTCGCTTACATTGCTGAGGACAGCGAAGTACTGACTGAGGCCTCTTGCGTTGTGGCTGCGGAGGGTGGGGATATCTGGGGGGCTGCGCTTCGGAATGAAGTCGGGCACCTTGTAGGAGATCAGCGGGCACAGCAGTGAAGTCCCAGCGTAGACAAGCAGTGGCCGATGCACCACAGGCAGCGGGTCCTTGTTTGAGGCTGTGACATTGAGAAGAGGAGCTCTGGTAGCCTTATGAATCCCAGTAAGCTGCGGCACTGTTCCTGGTGCTGGAAGTAGCCGTCTGCGTGGTGGTAGTAGTGGGCGCCGTCGTCGCGTCGTGGCAGTAGCGCTAGCAGCAGCAGCAGCAGCAGCAGCAGCAGCAGCAGCAGGAGGGGGAGCAGGAGCAGGAGTAGTAGTAGTTGAGTGAGGACTTGGTCTCGATCATGGGCTCTACACCTTGATTTCAGTTCATGACTCCTGACACAAGGAGCACCGTTTCCGAGCTTTGGCGTGCTGGCCAGCTCCGCATTGATTTCGAGCCAAGTCTCGGAAAACACGCGGTAGGCCTGCACATCTGGGTTCCGGCCCTGCAGGGACTGATCGTTAAAGTCATCTGCACAGCACATCCACCATCTTGGCTCCCCGAATTGCTGTCTTCTGTCAAGTTTCAGATGCTGAAGTACCGGTGACAAGAACACCATCTCGTCCCTGCAGGTTTTGCTCCTCTCGCACCGCCGACGACACGAGGCGACTACGGACCCCCGAACCCGTGCAATTTGGAACTACACATTCGCAATGGCCCCATGCCTGAGCGCAGCGGCTTGCACAGTTTTAAAGTGACTCAGGTGAATACTGGTGCAATGGAAGAAACGCCTGTGCTTGTTCCCCGATTGTATATTCCATTTCAGCAAAGGGCCGCCAACGCGCCGGCCTCACGCATGTTCTGCAGCCCAGAGGTCTGCAGGACCAGCTCCGCTAAGCAACGAAGCTCCTGTGAGGGGGCCAGCAGTCGAAGGAAAATCTGTCAGGCTCTGGCCAAACGTGGTTTGAGAAAGGAGACGTTTCAAAAAGGAGACTCTACCTCGGGTATTAGAGATGCATGCATGTGACGCGACCGTTTAAAGCCAAACCTCTTGAACGCAGTCCGGAACCGTCAACAGCGGTGCCGTGTACATGTGAAACCGAGCTTTGGAGTTCACAGGGTTGCATAAGCAGGCCTGCATCAAGACCATCATTCGGGCCTTTGTCAATTTATGTGGTCGCAAGTTCGTGGCTGCAGTGTGCTAGTAACTAGTAGATCATGGTATTTCTACACGGGCCCGGCTGGCACAAGACCCAAGCTTTTTACGTGCGGCGCCAATGAAGGCTTCAGCTCTCCATACCCCGCACGGGATTTAGCAGGCGCGTAAAGGAAAATCGGCGGAAACAAAGCATTCATTGCAGGTTGCTGGGGATTTAACCCGCTGTTGATGGATAGACCGGCTTCATGCTCTGATGCAATTTGGCTTCAGACGCCCATACGGTATACTATATTTGTCAACCGAGGATTCATGAATCACGGACCTTCTCGCTTGGAACCTCAACAGTGTCCGCATGATTCCGTGTGCACCGCAGCATCTGGATGACGCTTCCAGGCCAAAGTTCTGAGTAGCTCCTATGAAAACCTTTTCCGGAACACAGGACGACAAACAAGTAAGTGTCTCAACCGATACGTGCACGACCTCGCACTGGCTCGGTGTGACTTCACGGCTTGCCTCAATCGCCAGGCCTCCAAGAGAAACCCAACTTGCAATTGAAAGTGACATCTCGAAGAAAGGATGTTGGACACAGGAAAGACACCTTGAGGGAGGGATCAGCCAACACCTTCGAAATCGTTCGAAGAGAACGTCGGGTGACCACGTAGCAGCTATCCGTATACGAGGGACGAAGTTGAGAGAGTAGGGCTGTGAGAGAGACAAAGGAGAACTGAATATTTCTATGACCACTGAAGGGAGACATCAGACGAACTCGAATGAAAGAGAGGAAGGAGGAGAGAGAGAGAGAGAGAGAGAGACAGAGACAGAGACAGAGACAGAGAGAGAGAGAGAGAGAGAATCGCATCAAGCAAACAGTAGAAATGCAAGGTGAGAACCTAGAAAAAACGACACATGAATCTGCCAACCCAGTAATCAAGAGCCTCGGACGGGTGTAATTAATTGTGGAAAAGACTGGTCCAAGCTAGACAGACAAACCCGAAACAACCGAAAGGAGTCGTGGATAAGACATACAACTACCATACAGCGACAGCCCGTCTCCCAAGCGAGTTCCCGCGGTCTGGGCAGACCCATGCATCAAGAAACTCTTGTGATCTCGTGTCCCTCCTGGAACTGTTCTGGGCTGTCTTTCCGCAGCTCGTCTGGCGTGGCTCCGCGAAACCAGTAGTGGGCAATCCAGTCCTTCCGTGAAAGGACCGGGCGCAAAAACAAGCTACGTGGAATACCTGTCTTCTTCATCTGAAGACTTATTGGAGCCTGCACATTGTCACGCTGCAACCAGTTCAGGATGTCATCTGCATCCCCCCGCCCTTGGCCGTGGAAAAAGGTGGCAAGCTCGTGCCAGCGAAGCCTGCGCTTGCAGGCAATTCATGTGAAAACGCGGAGAGATTCAAAGGCGAAGGGTCGGATTCAGGTTGACAGCTACTGGAGCGCAGTGGAGTTCGAAAGCAACACGGAAGCTGGAGCCGGTAAAGACACATACGTATCCTGACGCAGCATCCGAATCCATGTTTGTGTGTGTGGGATCGTGTGCTTCTTGATGAACTTGATGCAGCATTGCGTCCGCTGGCATCGAACCGAGATACTCTGTGGCACATGGTGGGACGGACTATCTGACTTTCGCTGGATGTCGGCCACCTGAACCTGACATAAATGCAGCCAATTTCACCCTGCACTCACAAAGCTGTGGCTAAACTCGTCTCGAGGCTGCCAGAAGACAGCGCTGACTCTCGAAACCTATATTGTGACCGGGCATGCATCACAATGAACAACAGCCTCTGAAGTTCCTCCTCGAGGTTTCCGTGGGAGCCCTCCATATGCTTCCTCGGCTTGGAGGTTCAGCTGGTCGTCTTAGGGCATTCTCGACTTTGTAGAAATCCAGGCGTTTGAGCTTCTGTGCCGGAGTGGAATCGTTCATGGTCTAAGTGCGTGTGACCTAGTCTGACGTCTGCATGCCAAGCCGCAACAAATCCTCAACGCTTTCTTGTGGCCTGCAACATGATCTTCCAGCTTCAGCTGAAATCGCGATAACCTTGCCTTCAAATCTCGCACTTTCAAGAATCCCGTCTGCCTGTTTACAGGGCAGGGCCAAACAAGAGCACATATTTGAGCCCCCGCTAAACGCTTGGTGCCTCACTGCGGCACCAAGCCCAAGGAAGCTTCCACTCCGAGCGAGGGTCCCGGACGACCTGCCAGTTCTCGATTCATCGAGGCTACTGAGCGGCTACTGTGTTTCCACTGTATTGACATCTTGGACTGCTATTCTACAATACGAAGACGCTCAACGAGTACTCCTGCAACAGCAACAGCACTAGTAGCAGCAGCAGGAGCAACACGAACACCAGCAAAACACGAACACCCCCCACCAACAACAGCGAAAACAACACAAGCAACAACGACAACACCGACACCACCACCACCACCACCGCCGCCACCACCACTACCACGACAACAACAACTACTATACTATACTATACTATACTACACTACATTACACTATACTATACTATACTATACTACACCATACTATACTATACTATACTATACTATAACTACTACTACTACTACTACTACTACTACTACTACTACTACTACTACTACTACTAGTACTACTACTAGTACTACTACTAGTACTACTACTAGTACTAGTACTAGTACTAGTACTAGTACTACTACTACTACTACTACTACTACTACTACTACTACTACTACTACTACTACTACTACTACTACTACTACCTACGCCCTCCAAAACCCATTATAAAGCAGGTTGGTGGAAATAACCAGGTTTTGTAGGAGGAAACCGGGTTTTGGGTTTTCGGGGATTCAGACATAAGACATGAATGACATGATGCATGAATCTCGACTTGAAAGCTCCTGCAAACTTCTGATGTGTGCCTCTTTTTCGGCTTCATGCACACCTTCGTCGTGGTCGATGACCACACGCAGCGGGCTTAGAGGGCATCCCTATGGAAGTTCTTGCCTGTTGGTTTTTATCACTGCACCACATACCATGTAGAAATTCGCGTCAAATAAGATCAATTAATATATTAGTATATACTTCATCGATCAGGCATGGAACTGGCTTGGGATCAGATACCCTGCTTCTACGAATTTGGCGTAGGATGCGGCTAGTGTCCTCTCTAGAGTCCTACGAATTACTTGCTGAGGGGCGACCCGCCGCGATGTGCGGCTGGGCCGCCCAATATAGTCTTCTTCGATTTGGCAACAGAAGACACAAATATTGAGGGTCCACTCGGACAACTGTGCTTGATCCCATAAGATGTAAAATAAATGGTGAAGCCGGTGGAGGTTTGGGGTCATCAAAAACAGCGGGCGCCCACTGTTGTAAGATAGACGGGCAGAATGGCCGAGGTAGCGAAGAAATCTGAAGCCGTGCCTGGAAATCTCCAAAGACTTGGTATGCCAGATCCAAACAGCTTCTTTGTAGCTCTTGCTGAGAAAGGAATTGATCTCTCGAGCCGCGAGACAAGCGTATTGAAGAATTGATCCCTCGTCAATCAAATGTGCATGCCGAGCACACGCACTAAGAAACCAGCGCAAAACACATGTCGACGTGGATCCTTTGCTCCAGCTCGCAGTCGGGTTGTCTGCTGCACTAGGCCAGCCAACTGTTTCGCGCGAGATTTTCCTGATCAGAGGGTTTTGCTTGTGCCGCTTGCACCACGACAGAAAGTCAGAAGACATGGCTTCGAATCGTGCTGGTATGCTTCTTCCCGGGAATATTTCATGCAAGAGGACCAAACATGAAGCGAGGAACTGCTTGGCCGCACCTAAGTGAAAGCCGTGGAAGATATCTTGTCCCAGGAATGCGGTTTCATCCGTAGGATCCTTTGGCAGCGACCACAAACTCGGAGAGCCCCGATACGCTCTTTCTTGATTGATGGTCTCACGCCAGGCTGGAGAGGCCGAAACAAAATCTTCAAACGGATAATTCTCCATATCGGCCTTGCAGCAATGACAGATCCCCTTCGGCGCGGACTTCGAAGACTCCTGCTTGGAGCAGTTCTGGAAATTTCGCAGTAGTCCGAAGGCCTTTGTCAACCAAGGCCAATCCCCGATGACATTCAATATCACGAAATGATATACTTCACCAGTCACTGCTTTGATGCCTTTCTCGTAAATTTGGAGAACTCCAAAGTCCTGCACGAAAACATCGAGGTAATCCTGGAAGAACCGATCACCGTCGTCACACTCGTAGTAGGTTTTAGGAAGGCAGCCGAGAATCCAGCGGGTAGATAAGGTGTGGCGAGTCAGGTTGAGGTACTGTTTGCAGAATGGCTCGGGGTGTGCATCTGCTGCTGCATTGCTGCCATAACCTAGTATCGAGTGACATGACACTACAAGGATGGCCGACTTCTTCTTCGTGCGGCCCTCATCCCCATGCAAAATCAGGCCAACCGTCCTTGACAAATCAACCTCTCCTGCAGCTGCTCTGCGGAATATATCATGGTGCGGGTGGATCTTCTGATATCGGGACCAGAAACACTTCCAGGTCGAGTGACACCTTGTGAGGTCGGGGTGGGTTAGCCCAGACAGTGTATGCAGGAGGTTCCGACCCAGCAAAAACGTGAGCCATGCACTGAGCAAAATCAAGGGAACTGGCCATCCATGAAGCATGACTTCAGTAATCCTGATGGGTAGCGTCAGCCGGCACCGTCTGGCAACTCTGTGGGCGTCACGCTCGCTGTTGTTTTCTTTGCACCCAGCCATAATCCTGATGCTGGAGCCCACAGCCTCTGGCACTTCTTCAAGCACCGCACGGGCAGCTCGAATCGCAGAGGTGACCGGGGCCTCGGCACAGCACGTGCGGCGTGGGTTTGGGTGCAGTCATGCAGTGCATGCAACAGATCGAACGTCAATAACGAAATTCCAGACAGTGACTCATCATAGACAAACAGTCGATCTGAACTACACAAGCACAAACAAGCTAGTGTTTTACACTCACAGATGTCTTGCCTGATGTGTCTAGACACGACGGCACACATGAGCAGAATCGCATCGAGGCAGACTCGTCTTTTCCATTGATCGGGAAACCTCCATGGAATCACGTGGCCGTCCCGTACTTTTCTAATTAAAGCATTGCTCAAGCAGCTTCGATTTCAGCTGCTTGCATGATCCAGTGCATATGTGGATTGCGATTGAATTGTGCAGCAAGAAGTTCACATGCTCACCGTGTCACATGGCTTGTGCTTCAAGCTCCGGTACACAACATATGTCATGTGTACAGCCGGCAATGCATCATCTTTGCTCAGGTTGTCTCCGCCGAGCCGAATGTTTCGACATCCAGGCACACCTTGGCTGGTTGGAAATCACGAGAAATCATAATAATAGCCGCAGGTGTAAAAGGATATAGGCATATGGGTTGGTTAGCGGGATTGATAGAGCATGGTTCTCAACACCGGCCAGGGAACTGCTGTATTTCTCTATGAGCGCAGCTTCCAGCATTGCTGGGGAGAATTTCTCGGGGCATAGAAATAATACTACCATGCCTTCCCAATGATCCCTCTCGTGCACATAGCCGTATTCCGGACACTCCCATCGCCTAACTGCATCATGGGTCATTCCAATCTTGAACAGCATTGGCGACAATCTGGTCTGCAAAGAGTCTATGGTTTTGATCGCATGACGAAGAACACCTCCGGCTGTTCGAGCACGGACGGGTAACCTCCAACAGACTTTGTCATGAGCATCAACTCGCTTAAGTACGTCCCTGATTGTAGGAAGGATGAGCACTTCTTCAGGGAGGTCTGCATCTTTCCAAGAAGATTGAGTTCTGCGGAATAGGGTGGAAGCTACAGTATTGCAGGGCACTTTGTTATCAGCACCGAGCCGAGAATACTGCTCTTGCTGACAGCCACTTCGATTCGAGGTAGATGCCGGGCTCATCCATGGAAACGGACCATCTTTTTCCTGGGATGCTTATGTGCAGAAATCTGTTTGCTTCTGGGCTGGGGTGAAAGCATTGTTCAGCCGAGATTGCAAACCAGTGGCACTTCTATGACACGTTAGCAAATCCCACAGCTCGTCATCTGCATCTTCGTAAGACACCGAGCACGCCATCGGACGAAACCTCTCTGAAATCTACATTCTAGCCGGCACTTGCAAAAGTCTGAGCCACGGAAGCATGCCACAACAAGCCGGGTCCAGACAAATCAAGCCCACAGCATCAAGTAGCAATTCCGAGTGAAGCCCGGCTAGGTCGGGGGCCCCATCACCGATGTCCTGGATCCATCTTCGCAAAGCTGGGCCTGCAGCACCTGGCATGCATCGCGGGGTTTTCTGTTGGTGGATTTGAAAATTTGCTCGAACATGATGGGCTGAATCCTTCTTAGCATTATTTGGGGATCGGGTTTCATTTCGGGTTAGCTTATTCGGGATTTGGCATTCACCGCATGCATGCAGGCAGAGCTATTGGTTTTCTTTCGGAGTGCGCACAAAGAGCCTTTCCCCGGCCCGTGAGCATAGCTAGCTTCGAACTGAGAGTTCACTCGACTTCTAGAAAGCCGAACAAGAAAACGAGATTGCGCACACGACCATGCACCCGGCCCTTGGCTGCTGTCTTTGACCCCAAAACACACAACAAGACCTTTTTATCTTGTATATGGTATAACATATTAGCTGCGATTATGGGTCTGTACAGATATGAAGCCACTATAACCGTAGGGTGTATAAAACTGCAAAGACAGATTGTGGTATATGCGGCGCATAAGCCACACCAGGCTCTTCGACGTCAAGCAGCTAGGAGCTTACGGGGTTCAACCAAGCACTTCTGCACATACATAAATTAGAGTGTGCGAAACAACACAAGTGGAAGAGCTCAGGCAGAGGCACGATCAGTGTGAAACATGAACCTCGCTACATCCAAGGGCTACCGACGAATCTAGTGGAAACATCGATCGCACAGTGCCTGCTGTGTAGCAGACGAGTGATCCGTCCCGATAAAACATCAGGATCTCCTCCTGCGCTTCGCCGGCGCCTCTTTTGCCTTGGCCTTGGCCACAGCCACTTGGCAGCAGCCACTTCAGGAGCAGCTTTCCCATCCTTCTCCATGTGTTTCTTCGCATTCCTGCATGGTTTTGTTTTGCATATAGGGCTTTTGGGGGTTTTCGAGGGTTAGGGGTATGTTTGTAATTATATTAAAGTCTATATATGTATCGTAATATTGAGGGCTTTTTTTTGGGCATGTGCTCTATACATATACATATGGATATACACATATGTACTTACCATATATGGGATTGGTGTATATAAGGGTCTTACTGGGTTTAGAGGGTTTGGGAGCTTGTAGTTTTGGGCTTGTTGGAGCATCTGGGTTTTTCATTGACGGTCCTCGCACGAAGATCGCCGGCTGTGGCTCGGCTAGACCTGAGGCGGTAGTATGCAGGTATGGAACCAGGTAACATCGTAGCACTGTGCCCAGGAAATTGCACTCTCCAAACCCAATCCCCAAAGCCCAAAACCTTATTGTAATGTCTATGGCAACTTGCAGGGCCTTTATGTGTGTATACATGCATGTATATACACACACACAAAACCTAAATGAAAGACATGAATAGCCTTCCATATATACACATATATACCTAGCTTCGACAAGTAACATACAAGCCCACAAACTACATAATTCGAAACCAAATAACAGCGTAATCACATAAACGGACCCATGACTTAGACACTTCCGGTGATCTCAGGGATGGGCACATAGGTGGCGTTCTTCATCAATGGCTCGGCCGTCTTCCACCATCTAAGCTTGCAAGCACTGCACTCGCAATCCCGCAAACCCCAACATCATGGCCCCGAGCACGAGAATGAACCCCAATAAGGCCCGGTCTCTGAGTTGAAGCCACTAATCTCCGCTTGTGCCCAATGCAAGTTGAGCTTGTCATGCTCCTTCTCCAATTTCGTGATGCCATCCTCCAAGGCCTTGACATGCCTGGAAGCGCGAGCTTCGCTGTTCAAGGCCACATCTTGATTGAGCAAATTAGTTTAGCCACAGGTACAACAGAAAGGCACGCTAGTCACACTGGGGTTCGAACTCAGTCATCTCCGTGGCCTTGGAATAATTTTTGGTCAAATCCTTGACCAAGGCCCGGAGTTTGGAACTCTTGCTCAGGAGGCCCTCCATGAATTTCCAGAAGATGGCTTTTTGCTGAGGGCATCAGGGCGGAACGGAATCATACAGCAGCACTGTCTATAGGGGTGACATCTTGGTTTGCAAATAGCATGCAGGCCTCACCCTCAGACTTCTTGGCATCTCCACTCCCATCAGGTCCTGCCGGCTCCGGGAGAACCCGCTTGGTCATGTTGTCGAAGCCAGCGAAAGCATCCTTGGGCAGTTCCACGGGGTTGGCAGCCTCGGTAGTATCGTGTACACATGAAAGTTCACAGATCTTTCTTGAAATTCTAGCTTGAGGAATTGCATGAGTGTCGACCGATCAAGTACTGAAGTCAGTTTTTCTTCAAGTTACTATGCAGCAAAATAGAGCTCATGAAGGAGTCTGCAGTGGAGGGGCTTCACTCCTGCTCCTCTGAATCTCCTCCTCCTTCAGGTTCTCGACATGCCGGCCCGTTTCCCTGACCGTCACCCAGTACTCCAGGACGCCGTCGTAGACGTTCCTCCTGCAGCCACAGGTATATAAGTGGGATGGATCAGGACAGTTCATCGGTGATTGCACGCAAGAACAGTAGATGTGTGCCTTATCAAGAGGGACGGGTTCTTCTCGCAATGGGCCACTGCGGCGGCGATCCTTTGCCTTGATCATCGGACCCCACAAACCCCATGAAGGTATTGTCCATAAGTGTTCCGTGTAATGTAACGGTCCGTTTAGGAATATGGGCTCTTTTAATGCGTCGGCTCCGGGGCTAATTCCGAATCTGACAAAAAAATTGGCTTGTTCTAATTAATGCGTTTTTTTTGGCTGGGGTGATTTTTTGGTGGCGGGGCTGTGCTATTTGCTGATGGTCAATCTTAAGGCAGCCACGACCTAAACCCCCACCCAAACCCCCACCCAACCCTAAAACCCTGGCCCTGAAGCCCGGAAATCTCTTGCAGAATTGTTTCGCTTATTGGGGCGTCAGGAATGAAAATCTGTACTACTACTGTACTACTACTGTACTACTATTCTACTATACCTTGATTATTGGGGGGGGCTGCTAGGGTGAACCGCCGAATCGGGGATTGGACCCTAGCTCAAAAGAGGCCTCTCCAGTACTAAAGTTTGTATAAAAAATTAAGTTTTGGGTCGAATCTGGACCGACCCCCCTTTGGAAGGGTTTAGGGCTTAGGGTTCAGGGTTTGTTATAGGGTTTAGGAGTGTAGGATTCTTTAGGGTTTTTTTTGCTAGTGCCCTGCGCGCTTTTCCGCAGCGCGCTTCGGCGCTCGCTCAAAGGAACTCTTCAGGTCTCGATTAATGGAGGCATATACCAGGTGTGGTCCTAGAATTCCTTTACCAGGGTTTTGGGTCCAATGGTTCTTAAAATGCCTTTGCGTTGTGATCTCGATCCAATAAGGCATTTTCATCCCTCTACGTCTGCCGGTAACGACTATTCTATCCTTGTAAGCAGCGGTAAACACTACATTGTGGAATGGATCTGAAATGTCGCTAGCGTAGAGTGTCTGCAGGAGCTTAAGCTGGGCGTTGTGGAGGAAGCTTGAGGGTTTTCTCGGGTTGTTGGCTGTTCTCCAAACTGTTTGGTTAGAGATTCTGGAGTAGTATGATGCTTTGATATTAACCACTCGTCGCAGGAATCGGAAGTAGTAGGCATCTACTCTGTCTATTTGCTTGTCTGTGAGGGTGAGAGTGTCGAGGCCGTAGGTTAAGGTGGGGATAAAGACAGACTGGAATATGCGGAGTTTGGTCTTACGAGGCAAGGAGCTGTTCCAAACAAGCCGGAGTTTCTTGTAGCTGGTTTCTGCTACCGCTGCTCTATGTCTAAATGCGGCTTCAAAAGGTTTTTCCCAGGCTATCATCGATCCTAAGTACTTAATTTGCGTTGTGGTCGGAACTGTTTCGCCGTTTTCGAAAGTAAGTTTGGGTTGTGGTCTTCGAGGATCCACGAGAAGTTCTGTTTTTTCTTTATTCAAATGCATCCCATGGAGCCTAGAACATCTTTCCAGCGAGTGCAAGATTTCTGAGAGTTGCGTTGTGGTCCTGGCGATAAGAAGCGTATCGTCCGCATACTCTAGATCTGAGGTGGGGCGGGTGGCCGACCAAGTATTCCTAGCTATTCCTCTACTTGCCAGATCCCAATCAACATCTTCCAAAATTACTGTAAGTACCATGATGAACAAATACGGGCTGAGGGGGCATCCCTGCCGAATTCCCGCTCCTACCTTACCTTTGGCGTTGTGGTCGTCAATTCCTTTGGTGATAAAGGTGGGATCCTTATAAATCGAGGAGATTACTGCTAGAGATTTGTTGGGCAACCCGAAGCGCTGCAAAGCAATCAACATGGCGTTGTGGTCAAGTGAGTCGAATGCTTGTTTCCAATCCAGAAAAAGGTAATATAAGGGATTGTTGGTCATTTCCGCCCATTCCATTGATCGTCTCAAAACAAATAGTGGTTGTTGCGTTCCGCGGTGTGATCTGAAACCATACTGTGTACTGCGCAAGTTCTTCTCGTGAGTTGTGGCAAGTCTGGTTTGCAACATTGCGGCGAAGATTTTGTAGATTGTGTTGAGAAGTGAGATGGGGCGATAATTGGCAGGGTCAGTGTCCTTGCCTTTGCCTTTGTAGATTGAAACCACTATGGCCTCTTTCCATTCTTCTGGAACTTCCTCGTCCCATATCTTGTTGTAAAATTCTAGAAGTAGTTTTTGATTCTCATCGTCTAAGAGAAGAAAGAGTTCGTTGGCGGTTTGGTCTGGTCCTGGTGCCTTGCGCTTCCTGAGCTTGTTGATCGCTGATTGGAGGTCCTCAAGTAAGAAGGGAGACTCGTCAGGTGAAGGAGGGCGTAGTGCGCGTTTTGAATTTAAGGCTTTTGATCTTTCTGTGGCGTCCTCGTGTGCCGCCCATTGGGTATTCTGCAGATGGTCTCGAAAGGCTTGGTGAGTCTTGCTCCAGGGGACTGGTTTATTATCCACCACAAGGTGAGATTTTTTGCCTCTAAAGCCTGCCTTCTGGCGACGGACTGTGCTCCATAATCCTCTGTGTTCTGCGCTTGGGTCCTCCACTAATTGATCGTGAACCCACTTAACTTTGTCTTTTCTTGCGGATCGTTTGGCAACGTTGCGCTTGTGCTTTGCGTTGTGGTCTCCCTGCGCTTCCGCAGCACGTGCGTCCTGTAGAAGGTTGAGGGTAGATTCCGTGATCCACGGCGTGCGTCGTCTGCGCGTTTCGTTTGCAAAGGTTTGCGCAGCCGCTTCTTTTAGGACCTCTGTAAAAGCGTCCTCCCGGATTGGCGTTGTGGTGGTGGTGACTTCTGGTTGCTGCGCTGTGGTGCCTTGACGGTCCTTAGCCTTGCGTCCCTGATTAGAGAGCTTATCCGCTCTCTCGTTGCCTTCGTTGCCTTTGTGCGCTCTGATCCAATGGAAGGTGACACGCATGGGCGCGATTTTGCAAAGGTGTTTCGCCATGTTCACAAGCGTTTTGTTGCGTTGCGCCCGCCACTTGCCTGTGATGACGTTCTTGGACCATTGGCTGTCGGTGTGGATATGAACGTTGTGATACGAGTGTTGGTGGGCGTGGAGCAAAGCCTCCACGATAGCTGATACCTCCCCAGTGTTATTTGAGCCTACGCCTGCTCCCCTATACGCGTTGTGATCGGGGTCTGTGATTACAGGTCCGTAAGCATCTTCCCATCCTTCTGAAGTACGCCTACACCAACCCCATCCGGCTGAGGTGTGTTTAGAACATCTACCCGAAGAACCTGATCCATCCGTAAAGTAGTGTATTGGAGCGGTGTGGTCTGGAGGGGGAAGGTTTCGTTCTGGGGGGTTTTCCTGTATAAGTTCTCCGAAGATGGCGTTAAACTCCTGTTTTTCCTGTTCTGTAGGATTGTGTAGCTCAAGCTTTGGGGTGCGAGGGGGGCGTTGTGGTTTGGCTGCTAGGCGAACCTTAATCTCCGAAACCACCAGGTAGTGATCCGTGGGAAAACCCGTGTATAGCTTGGATCTGCATTGGTGTACAGAATTAAGCCATTGTTTTCGAACGAACAAATGATCCAACCTCTGAAAACGAAGCGGGTCAATCTGCGGTGTTGTCTTGGGTGGGGGAAGTAGGTCCGGGAGATCCAGAAAAGATCTTACCGTAGCTGCCGTGGAAAGAGCAAGATCCTTGTCAGGGTCCAGTTTACGGTGCAGCATGGTGTATATCTGTTGCATGGGGAGAGGGTCCAATACAAACTGTGACCAGTCCGGGGGTGGAGCTGCTTTATCTTTGTAGGTGATGTGATGGATGGGGTTAGGCGTGATCCAAGAGGCCGCCTCCACCATACCTAGAAGTTGCATGGTTCGAACACACAGCGATCTGTTGGACTGCGCGTTGTGGTCAATGAACCTAGAACCTTTACCGTACGTAAATGGACCTGTGACGCCTTCATCATTAGCATGTTGGGCCTGAAACCTAACATTGAAATCGCCTACTAGATAGACCGGTTCGGGTTGGGGAATTTTGGCAATGTGTTCCTCGAGGCTATCCCAAAATGGGACCCGTACCTCTTCATATTCCAGTCCTGAGTGTGGGGCATATGCTCCTACAATGTGAATGTTACCGCCCTTTTTCCGAAAAGTCAAATGAAGCAATCTAGTAGAAACCTGCAACACATCTAAAAGGTGTGGTCGAAGATGCGGCGCAATGATTGCACCCACTCCTGCATACCTGTCCTTTGTGTTGCCCGAAAGTATCACCAAATGCTTTTCTGACTGATACGAATAGTAAGACGTGGTTTTAGTTTCGGATAACATAAGAACATCAAGCTTATGCTCCTGCATCATAAGAATGGCGTTCTTAAGCTTTAGGGTGTCCGCGAAACCCTGAACATTGATCGAACCTACCTTTATCTTACTATCATACGGGAGAGGCGGTGTGGTCGGATGCTTGACCGACTTTTTCTTTTTATTTCTTTTCAACTGGTCCTGCCAGTGAATGTTTTGCTTGAACCATTGGGCCCTGGTAAGGGCGGCGTGTTGGGGCTGAGACGGGGCAAGGTGGGGAGGGCCCGGCTCCTTCACCTGTACCTTTGTACCTCCTCGCATCCAGCGGCGATACGCCCTGCGGCGCACCGCGCGTCCCGGACCCCGCTCGGAGGTTTGTGCCCGCGTCTTGTTCGGGTTAAACTCTTCGTCCCTCCCTGGGGGAGGTCCCGGCGCGCCTCGTGGAGGCGGTTTTCGGCGTGTGTGTGAATTAATTGGGAGCTGAATTACTGAATTTAGGCGGTGTGGTCGTGGTTTCTTAGAAATCACAACTACTCCATCGCGCGTTCTGATTTTAATTCGCCTACCTGTTCGGGAGGGCTTGGGCTTGTTGGGGGTGAAAGCTTGCGTTGTGATCGGTACGTACGGACACGACCCTTCTTCTTTTGTCTGTCGGCACTGCAGCAAGAAACTTCTACTGTAACCTTGCGCTTGCGACTGGGATTCCTGAGGTCTCTGTTCCAGAAGCTTTGCTATCGAGATTGTGGTTCTGTTGCTCGGGATAAGATCTGCTAGTGAAAGGACAGTGTTACCGTTGACTATATGCATAAGCTTATTTCGCTTTTTGGAAGTAAGCTGATTTGGGCTATCGGGTGAGCCTAGGGCGTTGTAATCGAGACCTGAGAAACATGCAAATTCGGAGAGAGGGGCGGTGTGGTCCTCCGGGATTTTCCCAAAGTACCACGAAGCCCGATTGCAGGACAAGGGCGAGCACTCAAAAATTTCAAAAGGTGCTGCAAGCTCCTTGTCGGGAAAGCTCAACCCAAAAGCCTGCAGGCAAAGGCGTTGTGGGCCGAGCGGGGCCACGAAAATTCGGGAACCAAAACTTCAGGATCCTTTACCCTTCCCACCCTTTGTCTGCGGTGTGGTCGGGGCTGGGGCTTGCGCCGGCGTGGCTGTGGAAGCCGCTGGCGTGGCGCCGAAACTTGCAAAGTCCGTGGCGGTGTGGTCGGATCGGAGCTCAGCCCCTATCCCCACTGGTGGGCGGCCCTGTACAGTGGCCACTTCGTAGTCACCCACCTTGCGGTCTTCTTTTCTGTACTTATCACAGAACTCATCCCATGAAAAATAGACCGCTTCCACAACTTGAAAATGCAGCTCGAATGGATACGGAGAGTAAGCACTAGTATGCACCGCGGCCGAAGACCAGTGCCTTTAGCCCTTTCCTTTCTGAAGGCCCTTTCCAGAAAGGACTGCATCCTTTTTGGCACTCGAAAAGGCTTCGGCATCCATTCGATCGAGCTCAGCATGATTCCCCCACATCGTTTGGTACCACTGCTCTTCCCAAAGCGATGTGGTCTTGGAATCGGACTCCGAAGGTGGGCCATTCAAAATTGTGAGGAGAGCCGGAACAACCTCAAGCCTGCAAACAAACTCGCCTGCCTCCTGGCCATAGTGAAGCCTTGCCCAGGCGGTCTGGTCCTCGTGAAATTCAGCGTCTTGCTGAGGAGCCAGAATCGTGAGGGTCTTCCACAAAATGGTGAGACGGGAGGAGGCGTTGTGTTCCGGGTGTTTGTTCACACAATTTAAAATAACACGCAACGGCGCCTCTAGCTTGCGCTGCCACTGCGGACTGCAAGGTGCCACCTTCAGATGCTTGTTGTGAATGGGGGTGCTCTCGTCCTTATAGACTGGCACCCCGGAACTTCCACCGTAGTGGTTCAAAAAAGCAGACCGCGTGTCCCAACTCTTAAAGCTGAGAAAGGTCATGCTGGAATAGAACCCCTCCGACTGAGGCACTGTGGTCGGTTCTTGGGCGAAAACGTTCATGTGCCTTTCCAGCTCCGAGGCGTTGTGGTCGGAGACATAGCCCCTCATCTTCAGAAAGGTCACCAAGGAAGGGACTTGCGAAACCATCCACGAGATCATATACACTCGTTCTGCAGGCTTCAGAGCATTCGGCCATCCTGTGGTCAAGAGCTGGAGACCACAGGCATGTTTCTGCAAAAGCCTGTTCTCCGAAGCCATCCATGCGACCTCCTTTTTGACTGAAAGCAGCGATCATCTACTGCCTTCAGGCCCGCTTCCAGCTGGCAAACCAAAGAGTAGTACTCTGGCCGGATCACTTTTTCATGGTATGCACGAACCATGTTGAAGATCTCGGCATTGTTGGTTGGCTGCCTTTGGCCCCAGGCCTGGACGGCGTTTTGGTCGTTGATGTTGACTCCCAAGCTGCCTAAGGTAACTTCCAAGGCGGCCTGGTCCTGCAGAGAAAAAGGCGTAAGCAAATTACGCTCTTCCGGTGGCTCTGCGTGCTCCTCAGCCTCCCTCATAACCTCATCTGCCACGGAGTCTTCCTGCGGTGTGGTCAAGCCGCTTTGCACCGGAGTGGGTGCAGTACGCTTGACCCGCGGCGGGCCGAAAAAAGCGCCCTGAACCGCCTTGTACTCCGCGGTTTGATATGTAGCACGCTGCTCCAGAAACTGTTGCGTTGCCAGAGTATTGGTGGCGAAGCCCTGCGGTGTGGATCCTGAACCAGGCTGGGACGACATGGCGGCAACGAGCCGAAGTGATACGGCCGAACCCTTTAGGTGCGGCGGTGTGGTCAGGAGGTCCTGACAAAACAACTTGCAAACATGCACTTGCAGCCGAAGCGCCTTTCTTTAGGGTTTAGGGTTCGGGGTTTAGGGTTTCAGGCGCTGGCTTTATGCTTTGCTTATTGGGGGAATGTACTCACTGGCTTTATGCTTTGCTTATTGGTACTATTTCTGTACTATTACTGTATTACTACTGTACTACTGTACTACTGTGGTACTACTACTGTACTACTATTGTACTACCACTGTACTACTGTTGTATTACTATTGTACTACTGCACTATTATTGTACTACTACTGTACTACTACTGTACTATTATTGTACTATGGTACTATAATCGTACTACTACTGTACTACTATTGTGCTATTATTGTACTACTACCACTGTACTACTGTTGTATTACTATTGTACTACTGCACTAGCATTATACTACTACTGTACTACTATTCTACTATACCTTGATTATTGGGGGGGGCTGCTAGGGTGAACCGCCGAATCGGGGATTGGACCCTAGCTCAAAAGAGGCATCTCCAGTACTAAAGTTTGTATAAAAAATTAAGTTTTGGGTCGAATCTGGACCGACCCCCCTTTGGAAGGGTTTAGGGCTTAGGGTTTAGGGTTTGTTATAGGGTCTAGGAGTTTGGGATTCGTTAAGGTTTAGGGTTCAGGGTTCAGGGTTTCAGGCGCTGGCCCAGACCCCCCCGACCCCCGACCGCGCAGTCGCGCAGAACCGCAGACCCTGCACCCAAGCCAGCCCCCAAACCCCGGCACCTCCCAATTCCCTGCCACTCAGACCGACCCCTGACCCCTGTCCGGGGCTACCGGTTCCATATTAAATAGAATTTTTTTTTTTTGGTCGGGGGGGGGGGGGGTACCCCACTATTAAACGGGCCGTTACATTACATTGCAGCCCCTAGAGCCCATGTAAATGTAAGGGCTCGACGAAGACCACTTGAGATCTGTCTTCAGCTCAGTCTGCGAGTACCAACCTTGATCCTTCACAACCTCGATCTCGCGGGTGCGCTTCACCACTTTCTCGAGCTCGTTCAGGAACGATGTCTGCCAGGGTCGGCTGGCCCAAACCCATTAAATTAATTGCCAGACTAAACTTTAAATGCTGGGTTGTATATCGATCTATGTATATATTTAAATATATATATATATATATATATATATATGGATTGTATATATACACACCATAAGAGCAAACCGTATGATGTTCGCGATAGTTACAAAATACATAAGCCATACATATCTGTATGTACAACATCAGCAGTATTAACATCTTATGAGTGAAATAGAATATTTTAACAGCATAAGGAAACAATACCTATCATCATAGATACATATATGCATGTAGTAAGAATATGTAGAACTTAATATATGCAAGTTATGCATGTACATGTATATACATACCCGTCCGTAAGTTATTATGGTCGCGATAGCGTGTATAGGGCTTGAAGGTTTTAGTAGGATTTGTTAAGAATACCTACAGAGTTGGGTTATCAGGGGAGCCCGACCTTGTCCCAGTTCACTTCCTGAAGGAGGGCGGCCATGGCCTCCTTCTGAGAAGTCCCTTTGTGCCATTGGTCAGCCACCCAGGCCGGCACCATTAGGTCTGAACGTTTCGTCTTCGGTCTGACCATGCGGCGAATGCGCTGTTTCGCGGCATTCTTCAGCATCTCCTTAGACAACTCGTGTATAGCAATATTAACGTACAGTACACTACAGTGGGACGCAGTGGCCTAGCTCACCAAAGTCGGACAAGTTGCACGCCTCGTCGGAGGGCGCTTAGCCTTCTTCTTCTTGATGAGGCCCACAGGATATCCCGTCGGATCTGCAGCGGCCGGTGGCTCATCCTGATCAATGTCACGGAGAGACAGACCGTTCAGTTTGACGCAAGAGTGCAAGAGACATGCATGTACAGGATCCCACAGCAGGATAGTTCACATCAAACCCGACAACAGTGTGTGCATGATCTTATACGTCATCTTGTGTGCCCTCTCCTCGCCCTGCTCTTCCTCCTGTTCCTCCTCATCCTCTTCTTCACTCTTCGATAGGAGGCTGGGCTCAGTCACTGCCGGCACACCTCCCGACTCAGGCGGTGGGGCCACGGCTGGGATGGCTGGAGGAGGCACCGGTGTCGGTGGCTCATCGACCTGCAGGGGAAATATGATTATGAGAGAAAAGTCTGCATTATCGGCCGATCAGATGATAGCAATGTAAGAGTTTACCTGTGATACTAGCTTACTAGCAACCTTGCCTGCGTATTTTCAAAGGGCTCATCGAACTGGGCAGGCAGCGTCTCGTCTTCGGAAGGTCGGGCTTGCTGTGCATCCTGCATAATCATCACACTACGTTACTGCATGTTACGAATATGTGTACAGTCACGGTACACGATTGCTTGGGTCAAATTTGGGCTTTTAATTGCCGGACGTAATAATTGCTGGGGATTGGGCAATGAGATTCATCGGATAAGTTACATGTAAACATATACATACATAGATATATTCTAAGAGGATCTTCTGTGTAGATGAGAAGGAGCTCAGTCACAGCACAATTGTAGCTCTATAGGCTGATTGGCCAATTACTAGATACCACCACTTGCCTCTCGGGAGTCCAAAGACAAAGTCGAAATGGAGGCCATGCGGATGGGCTTCTTGTCCAGGATAGCAAGTTCAGCCTGTAGCGCCTGTGACAGGAACCGTTTATCCATCGGTCAATCAAATCCCACAGCTTGCTTGGAATCCTTCTTATAGCTAAAGTTTGAATATACCCAGTCAAAACCTCGCGTAACCCTATGTCAGGTTCAGTATAGTATGTGATGTGTTTTAAATGTATCTATATATATATATATATATGTATATACATGCTGTATAAATATCCGCGAGGAGCCCTAGCCCTAGAAACCGTGTCAGGTTGGTTGCGTGGGCAATGCCAGGTTCTCCCAGGCAGCCTGATGGGGAGCTATGTTGGGGCTTGATACTTACTAAGTACAGAGACAACTATGGAAACTGAACGGTTCATATTGTGTTACATATGTTTCCTTATTGAATATATAGGCTCTATATGCACACAAGTATGATATATATATATATATATATATATGTACACATATTTTTATATATACGGCACACAGTCCAGGAACACCTTCTCTCTCTTTCTTGCTCCACACATATGTATATGTGTGTGCGTATGGCCAGTCTGTGTAATCATGCAGGGTGTAGGTCTACCACACCTAACGACATATACATATATATATACATATCCAATGTTACAGACATAGACCTGCACATGGTTGCGTCCATGACGTTTTGTGTATATGCATACACAAACGTTTATGTGTGTGTTCCCTTTCAACATGCACAGCATGTGCATTTAGATACACATAGTATATATACATGCGTAATATATATGTACTGTGATACATGTGTATACATACATACACACACGTAGAAGTCTATATATACAGATATATATATATATATATACACACGTATCATCTATACACATATATATGAATAATATATATATATATATATATGTATATATATGCCTGTACACATGTACAATAAAGTAAACGTTCTGATCTATATATATATATATATATGGATATGGGAAGAGAGAGATAGACTAGTTGCGTGCACACGCACATGCACACACTCACACATGCTTATACATCTATATGTATACATCTATATGTATATATATGTATATATATATATATGTGTGTATATATAGGCGTCCACACACACACACGAGTTTTCGTTATAACACTGTGGATAAGTTATCACCCCACACGATTGTGTGGCCTCGCTACTCTTCGATCTTAAAGACTCTATAATGGAAACCGGTGACCGATCTACACTATATTTACAGCACACCAGACACGAAAGCTAGGTAAGCTGATATATTGCTAGAAACAAAAGCACTGGCACGGTCTCCGGCCTTCAGTTCTCGTAGGATCTCCGCTTCGGATCTTTCGGGGGTTGCTGCCAGGGCCTCTTGCGTAACATCCTGGGCGCCTAGCGCTAAAGTAGCACAACTCCACCTGCCCGACATGGCAGCTCTGAGCTGTCGATCGGACAAAGCTGACTGAAGCCTGCTGATGACGAGCACCGGGGTTTCCAAAGTCACAACAACATCTGATTGGTAATTAACCGCCACAGGATCCATGGATGCGGTGAGTGGAAACTTCTCACGAGGCCTGCCTTTTGGATTCAGACGGATCGATGCCTTCCGCCCAGCACGTGGGCAAACCACGGTTCAGGGACGCTCGGATCTTTAATTTGGTGTCTAAAATGCACCCAAAATGGCATGGCCCAAAACCCGGTTTTGCAGTACGGGGGATTACGGGTTCTGTTCGGGAGATTACGGGGTTTGTATGGGTTCCGTACGCTTTGCCAGAAAGCAGGTTGGGTGGAAGGATTCGGGTTACATCGGGAGGAGTTCGGGTTACATCGGGAAGGTTTCGGGTTCGGTCGGGAAGGTTTCGGGTTTAGGCCTGCCAACCTGCTTTCTTCCAGCGCTGATGTGCGTAAATCATGTAAAATCAGCTAAAAACGCTTCTAAAACGCAATATGTATATTAACAAAGCCAGAACCCGCTTTCCACACCAGCAGCTGGCTTGCACGAAATGACCTAGAAATAGCTAGGGAATTGTGTATGGAAGATAGGCCCGCCATTCCTGTGGAATCCGAAGACTCTTGCCTCCTCTAATATACTCATAGGCAGCCCCGAGCCTTGCAAACTCATACAGATCCGCCTCCGCACTTTCAGGGATACCCAAGAAACTGGTCAAAGCCCCTGGGACTTGGGTACCCGGTGTTGCCGGGCATCCTTTGGCGGAGGCCTTCAGCTCCTCAAAGATCTTCGCAATGGCCAGGCCGAACAGCACGGGATATTTCCTCAGATGCACACAGCATAGAACCACTTAATTGGATTACTGTAGGCCGGGTTTAATGACATCTACGTTGTTTATGACTGCCTCCGTGGGGATGATCTCTCGATCTAGATTAGCCAGCTACATAGATATAAACCCTCGACCGTATAAACCCTCGACCGATCATCGATCATCGACATAATGTGTACATATATATATTTATTCAGATCACGATATATATATATATATATATATATATATGTATATGTATATATACATATATATATATATATATATAATATGTACTTATATACATATGTATATATATATATATATATACATATGTGTATGTATGTGTGCAGTAGTGTAGACATATATAGGTATTGTAGTCTAGCGTCTCTGTGGCTTTCAGCTCCTTCGTCCCTTGATAGCAAAGCTTTCCGGATTTGTTGGTGTAGGAACGACGGGTCTTGATTGTCCGGTCCGACCTCTGCAGCCTTGCCCGTGTCACTTGCAGCTGGCCGCTGTCAAGACGTCGGATAGCAGGTGAGTTGGCATATGCAAACTGGCGCTTGAGGCTGCTTGCGTAGTAGGCACCCATGTACCATCCCACACGGCTCACCTCAGAGAAGTAGAGTCATGTTTTAATTTATTTCATGACAAATCGCTGGCTTGCCTGAATGTGACGCATGCGGGAACACACAAAGCAATCGATCTGCACCAAATGTATGCCTGACTGGGGAACCTACGGCTCCCATTCCATCAACCTGGAACAAAGCAACCAACAGATGCCGCCAAGTGGGGTAGTACTCCATCAAGGATCCACTTGGCTGTTCCAGAATCCAGCAGCCACCGCAGGCGGTGATGAGGTAGCACAGCAGAGTGACCCTGTGGCCGGCATCTTAAGGGATTTAGGATTTAGGGCTTCGGAGGATTATTGGGGTCTGCCTGGGTTTATCGGGTTCCTCTGGGGGCTTCCGGGCAGGGTTGTGCAGCTTGCATGTGCATTGATCTACTCTATGATGTTTTCTTGGTCTAGAAGGATGCATAGTTTAGCTATATAGTCTATATATATATACTCGATACAACGTGGCAGCTGGCTTGCCTGCTATGGAAATCACAACCAGGCTTCTTCAGGTTGGTGATGCACACATAGAAGATTTCCCAGGCTAGGCTTCAGGTTTCTCGGAATGTATGGCACATATATTCAGCGCGTGTCTAGTTGACTGTGTGATGTTGCTCCCACCGGTCCTTTCCAGCATGCAGTTGCCTTCTGCCACAGACGGCTTCTCCGAGAAACCGATGCTCGCTGAAGCTGATCTCCCCGAACACCCAACGTTGAGCCCGCACCAAGACGAGCATTTGAGGCCGAACCAAACGGCAAAGTTCTGGACCCGGCACTTCAGTATGAAGACAATCGCGAGACTTGGTTGCAGAGACGGATAGATAAGGATACATGCAGTATAGGAGAGAGAGAGAGAGAGAGAGAGAGAGAGAGAGAGAGAGAGAGAGAGAGAGAGAGAGAGAGAGAGAGAGAGAGAGAGAGAGAGAGAGAGAGAGAGAGAGAGAGGGAGAGAGCGAGAAGACAGTTTCTGAGGTCTTCGATATCTCTAGCGTATTTCTAGACGATCATCTATATGATACATATCTTCCGTATCTAGTAGTCGGTATAGACGGATAATGGTGTCTATACAGCAGACAGAGATGGGCTCGACAGAATCTAGATATATAGAATATATTATATATAGTGCCTAGAGAAGAGAGGCGCGCGAGTTCCTCTCCTCGACCGCCACCCGAGATAGATGATAGTGAGTGTTTTCATCTTGCTTGTGATCCTCGAGTCGCCTATAGCTTATTGAAAAGCAGTGCCCTTCTCTTCCCATTTCCGTTCCAGCCCTTTCGCCGCTCGTTCTTGCTCTATCTTCGTCCCTTGCCACGCTCTCGCTCTAACCTCACACATACTCCCTCTCTCCATCGCTTTCGCCTCTCTCAGGCCTCTCTGCGCGCCTCTCGGCGCGCTCGCGCGCGTTTTTTTGTTTTGATTTAGTTTTCGCGGCTTTTTCGCCCGGCCTGAGGTCAAGGACGGTTTCGGCTTCGGTTTCCCTCTCTCTCCCTCTCTCTCCCTCTGTGTCTCTCTGTCTCTCTCTCTCTCTCTCTCTCTCTCTCTCTCTCTCTCTCTCTATCCCTGTCGCACCCTCTCTCTCTCTCTCTCTGCGTATCTCTCTCTCTCTCTCTGTTTCTTCTTTTTTTCTGCCTCTACCGCATCTTCTCGCTCGATCTGCCATATAAGAGAACATGCCCGAACTCGCAACAATTACATCGTGCCTTCCCTTCCTGTCCTCACCTTCCCTTGGCCTTCGATGCTTTGCCTGCTCCTCCCCCTCCCTTCCCAGCCGGCTCTGCACAAGCATGCGCATTTGTGTGTCTGCATGTGCACGTACATGCGTGACCAATGCGCGTGGGTGGACGTGTGGGCGTGCCTGCGGGGTGTGCATGCACTCGTGCATTATACCTGTGTTCTTCTATCAGTTTGCATATTGTCACTTTGCACTGATATACATGCATGTCTCTTTGGGTGTATGTGTGTGCAGGTTGTCTGTGTGTCTCCCTTTTCTATTTGTGGCCTCTCACACACACACACACACTCACACACACACTCTCTCTCTCTCTCTCTCTCTCTCTCTCTCTCTCTCTGTCTCTCCCTCCCTCCCTCTCTTTGTTGGTCTCACAATCACCAGAATCTCTGTGCAATCGATCTGTCGTGCTCGGACAGCAAGAATGCAAGAACTGGATGTGCACACATCCATGGAACGAACAGATGGCTTCTAAATTTAAAAGCAAGCAACCAAAACCCAGAAGGCGTGGTGATGTCCTGGTAGTTGCTATGCATTCCGGTGTCCTTCCTGTAGTTCAAATCGAACCTTGCCCCTTTAAACCCACGGAGCCGCACAGCTCGGGCGCCATTGGCATGGCCAGCGAAGAACTCCAGCCAGTCAAACTCCTGCCGCAACACAGCAACTAGATGCTTCCATGATCCCCACACACAGACACGTATAGATCGAACCCATCCACGAAAAGTCTTTGCCCGGCCTCGCTGAGATCGTACAGACCTTCGGTCCAGATCACCATGAGGACCAGCAGCACGAATCCCTGGGAGGGTTTGGGGCTTGATGCTTGTAAGGATTTAGGGGTTTATGGGTCTTTGTATATAGGGTCTATAAAGAATGTGTAGGTGTTGCCTAACAATCAAATCAGGCTTATCTGCACAGTTAGATGTAAATACCTCGTACGATCAGATTTACAAACTCATGAAGCTATATAGCACCCTAAGTCTCTGCTAAAGCATTCTGAGTTCATGCAAGCAACATAAGCAGCTTTGTTGTTGAAGTTGTCGTCATTTTCTACCGGGCAGGGATTGGGCTTCGGAATTCGAGGCTATATTGAGGAAGTGTAAATTTACTGAGTTGAGACCGCGGGCTCACAGGGCTTGAGTAAGGCCGAGGCTTGCTTGGGGTTTGTGGAAGGAATGTTCGTGGACCCCGAGAACCTCCAGAAAGCACTCGTTGGTCTTGGGAAGCTACAAAATCAGTATTTGCTAGTCATCGCAATCATAGTATACCTGTATGTATATAGAGAGGGAGCGTATGTACATGTATGTCGTTTCACACTACGGTAGCCACCGACAGTAGGCTAAGCTACCACGAGCAGGAGCAGCAGCAGAAACAGGTCACGAGGAGGCACCAGATCATCAGCAGCAGCAGTTTTTAGACTACTGTATGGTGATGCAGCATACTACAGTACCAGTCTAGTATTGCGTGGACTACTAGCACGGTAGTGGTTCTAGCAGCGGGTGGTACACAAGTCGTCGTGATACTTATTCGGCATACGAAACAACTAGCAGCTTTATGATCTCATATATATATATATATGCAAGTTACGGAGCTGTGGTCTGTTATTGTGAAGACAGCCAGCCATCTAGGCGACGAGTCCCAAGCCAGGCACAGAAGCCACAGGAGCCGATTCCCAAAGTACCCAACCCCAGGCTGCAACCAGACCAACTGATTCGCTCAACCCATATAGGCCAAGTTAAGCTTCACAACAATCAAATTGGCCCTAGCACCCAAATTAACCCACAACCTGGACCTATAGACCCTGAGCCCCTACGTAACTGGGAGCCCCGGCCTAGCTAGATTTAAAGCCCCTATATTATATAGAAACCCCGCAGCAAACACTATAAAGCCTCAAGCCCCAGAGCTCGAAACCCCTAAACCCCCAGACTCCTAAACCCATAAACCCCCAAACCTGCGTTCTAAACCCCTGCGAAGCATCAACTGCTCTTATTCTGCAATATTCCATATCGCCGAAATGCACGGGGTGCGCCCAGCACGGCCAGGTTGTGCACGAGCAGATCGACGGAGATCATTATGTCGAAGGATTGCCAAAGATTTCGTGGGTTCGGGGGCTTAGTGCTAGATGACACTACAGGATCAACTTGAAGTCACAGGCTTCAGTTCACATGAGGCTTCAGTGTCGTTTGTTTCAGCACAGGATGTCGGAGCCTGAAAATTCCGACAGCAGTGTTCACATGATACAGCAAACACAGCTGTGATCGACATGATGCAGCATTGAACTCGTGCACAATTACACTGCTGTCTTCGACGGCAATAGCAAACATGTCGGGCACCAAACATGCCTCGCACACGGTTCAGCCTGTGCTTCCGCTGCTTGCTTCGTCGAGAGTGTGTCGTCCTTCGAGTCGTGCGCCGTCTGCGGCCCATGATGACCCGGGCCGAAGAGATCGTTTCTAGATCTATGCGGCAACGCGGGATTAATGCATTCAGAGATATCTGGCTGATGGTGAATGCATTGAGTACGTGCATGGACTTCTAGCAGCAACGTCGACTGTTCTTGTCAGTGCACACAAACACGAATCCGCAGGTTTTGCAACGATGCCTGTGACCCCGGCATGCTCCAAGACTGCAGTCTGATAATGAATCCACCGTTTCGGTGAAAAACGATGATGCAACTCTTATCGCTGCACCACCGAGCATCTGCGAAGTGATGCTGCATCGCCCACCATCACGGCAAAACTTTACACAGCTACATTGGGCCGGTCGTACATATGCTTTGCATGGTTAACATCTTCAGTGCCGTTGAATGGCGGATGCCACAAAACTCGGAGGCGAGCACAGCGCTACTATTCATCCTACAGCAATGCACAACCCTGGCATGAGCTACGCACAGCTACCAAGAATGTCATGCCCCGGCATTCGGCCATGCTGGCATGTCAAGGATCCATGTGCCGAAATTGATGTAGTCTGATTTCACTGGAATCGCCTACAGCCCTTCATGCTCCAGGTTATCGAAAGTAACACGGCCGGCTGTCTTCCAATAGTCGATGACCGGCAGGATCTCCTCGCTTTCCGGGTCCACGATCTCCTCCTGCTGGAGGTGCTGTACCTGGGAATCAGGTATTTTTTTTATGAATTCATACGGGGCCTGTTGGGATACTTTTCGTAGAAGTGACAGAAGCTCGACAGTGGTATGTTTACATGCATAGGTGAACTCTATTTAGTCTCAATGCAACCAAACTGCAACGGAACAGGCACAGGAAATCGCAACAGCTGTTGCTAGGCGTGTCTTGCCAAAGCCAAACGTCACGAGATCGGTTTGCTTCTTCTCACCAGACTCATCCGTGAATCTCAGTGTCACACCGCACTTAGCCGTTGTCCAGTAGATGTTGCACCGGTATCCAAACGAATTGTCGGGGAGGAAGGGCCGGACAGACAGCTTGAACTCATCGAGAGACCCTGTGAGATTTGACTCCCGAACCCAATCGGAAATCCACTCCACATCGCGCTCCTCAACATCGTAAGCCGCAACTGACGATGCCCTGGGTCGACGGCCGCCCTTCTTGCTAGCCTTTGCAACGCCTTTCGGGGAAGCCTTTGGGGAAGCTTCTGCTTTGGACTTCGACTTGGATTTTGCTTTGGCCTTCGCCTTTGCAGCACCTTTCGGGGAAGCCTTCGGGGAAGCCTTCGGGGAAGCTTTTGCTTTGGACTTCGCCTTTGCTTTCGGCTTCGGGGTCGGGGCGGCACACTCTTCCAACTCCTCGGGCTCAGCCTCCGGGGTCTTCCCTCTGACCCTGCATTTGGTCTTGACCTTCTTAGCAGGCTTAGCAGCATCATCATGATCCTCAGGTGTCTGGACACTAATGTAGCCATCACCCTTCTCGAGCTTCACATAATTGTTCATCTCATCATCCCAAACCCAGTGGTCTGCTCGTGACCACCAGGCCTCAGTATCACCGTCGGGCATCGGATCCCCACTGCCGGAAGCCACGGATTTCAAGGCCTGCTTGCTTCGGCGCAATTTACACAGCCCTGACTTCTTGCGCTTAACCTTCTCCTTGGGAGCTGGCTTCTTGGCCTTGGCCAGCTTGTTCACGTCCTTCTTGCGTTTGCGCAGGCCAAGCTGCTCGCGCCGAGAAAGCACCTGCCGAGATACAGAGGCGAGAATCGAGTTCAGATTTATGTGGGGCTGAACATAAATCCTATTGCAGCCCGGTTGTGAAGTCCATCACTGGCATGACTACAGAGCCATATAAAGATGAGCAATGATGGGAATGGCTGTCAAACTGTTCACAAAAGCCGAACTCATACCCTGTAGAAGAGCATACCAGAGCTAGTCAATGATAGATCAGCAACATATTGCATGCATGGCTGCAACATGCCTCCTTCGACTCATCCGGAATGGGCTCATCATCATGGAGAGGATCCATCGGCTGGGGTGTTTCAGCACTCGGCTCGGGTGCTTCAGCGATTGGCTCGGGTGCTTCAGCAGGCAGCTCGGCTGCTTTAGCAATCGGGCTTCAGCAATCGGCTCGGTTTCTGCAGCAAACAACAGTCGTGTTGGGGTTGCATGAGCATCCACACCGTGCTGATACTGATCACGAAGGAAATCAGCTGGCAAGCTTTTGTCGATGGCCAAGTCACAAGGAACAGCATGCTCAGTTGGGGTAGGGCAATCAAACATGTCCATCACTTGGGTCTCGTCAGAGTCCAGGGATCCTGGGATATGGTTTGCAACAGGACACCCACCAACTCCAAATGTGGAGTTCTAATTGAAGCCAAAGGCTGTGACACTATGCGACACTGACAATTATTCGATAAGTCACTTGTCGCCACAGGAGTGGCCACCGGAGGAGCCGGAGAGCTCACAGCAGCTGGGGGCGCAGAGGCCCGCATCTTTGCATTCCGAAGCCTTACACACAACCGGTAATCGCAAATGGATCGAACAATAAACTAATTCCTGATGTTGCAGAAGTGCTTTCACTCGTATCGAATTATTCACATTCGCAAACATCGAGCAATCGTAAAATGCAGAAGATCGAGCTAAGAAGCGTCTGCAAGCTCAACTGTGCCTGCAAAATCCTTTGCTTATTCAACAGCTGTCGTCGGCGATTCTCGACCTCATCCGGGGCAAGGGTTTTGTCCTCGTCCGGAGTCGGCCCGGAAGGAGATCCTGAATAGCATGCAGCATGGAAACCGAATACCAAACCAATCATTGCCACATCAGGGTTTTGAAGCAGAATTTGCAACCATCGTGTGCTGATCAAAACGAATCCCACTCAATCAATATTATCCTGCATGCAACCGGGATGCTGGTCGAAGCTCGTGGGGGAGGCGTCACGGGTGGGCTTGCGCTGCAGGACTCGCTGGGAGTGGCACCGAATCTGATGCATTAGCAGGTCGATTGGGGGTCACCGCTGGGGCACTGATCGGAGCTGGACCCGTCTCTGCACCCGCTGGGGCACTGATCGGAGCTGGACCCGTCTCTGCACACGCTGGGGCACTGATCGGAGCTGGACCCGTCTCTGCAACCACTGGGGCCGGCACTGGAGCCGCTTCTACACTAGCATCACTAGTAGGTGGATTGGGTGCCACCGTTGGGGGAGTCATCGAAGCTGTGCTCGTCGGCGTTGTAGTCGTAGCTGCCGGATTTGATGCTGCACTTGGTCTGGGGTCAGGGTTTTCTGGATCACTTGTTGCACCAGCATCATCATCAGGCGACTCCTCGATGTACAATGAATGCATGCTGCAAACACATGTATATTCCCCAGACGTGCAACTCTCTATATGTGTGATGCACGCATGCATGAATGTCCTCGGCTGCAGGCCGACGGCGCGCGTCGACAAGCTCCTGCTGAGCACCGGGTCGGTACGATCTTAGGCTAAACCCTGGCAAGCCCCATATAAATCTTATAAAAAGCTTTAAGAACTCGACTCTAGATAGCTACGAATTGACACACAGCTAGAGTAACACACACACACACACACACACAGACAAGTCAAGCTGTGAGCACCGACGAAGACACTGAAGATGAACCTGGCTTAGAAAAAAATCCGGTGCCCGAGCCTGCAAATCCGGGTTCAGGATGAGGCACATATCCTGGAAATCCGGATCCTGGGATGTGGAAGCTTATAAGGGCCCAGCTTTGAAGCTAGTACAGCCGGTTCTAATGTACATACGTATGCATACGATACATGGCAAAAAACTGAATCCAGCCGGGAAGCTAAGGAAACCTCGTGTCGCTGGGTTTTCCGCTTGATGAAAATAAGAAGTTTGCGCAATTCCCATGCCATATCATCAATATGCGACTCCGAAAACTCTCTCTGATTCATCATCAGCAAATTTTCGATCTCTTCTCTCAGAAGCTCCACCTCTGGGCGCTTGTGATCAGAGGCCACAGAGCGAAGCAATAGAGGAATCATGACATCCCGATTTGCCTTGCATCTGTTGATCGAGTATTCGGACATTGTACCATCAAGCAAAGGTTTCCCGGAGCGCAGGCGGATTCGGATGGCTTCAATCGCATCCCACTCATCTCTCAAGCCTTCCGCATCGAACTTGGGTCCCGCCATGACCCCAAACTCGAGGAAATCACAAAACGAGCCCTGAAGCCAAAAGGAGCTACGATTGTTGCGCATGCGATATGCAGCTATGAAAATTCAGACCACTCGTGAGCGGCATGATTCAAAGCCTTCCAAGGCCCAGGCCTCCCAGCTTCAGCAGGCCCTCGCCCACATTCTACCACAAAGGCTCCTCTCGAGCCTGGTTGTGTGCCTTCGAATTCCGGCTACAACCCTCAATCGACCCAGCAGCAATGGAAGAAACCAGGTTCCAGGATAAAACCAGGTTTTATGTTGAAGAACCAGGTACTTTCCACAAGTTGGTCAATAACCCGGTACCTGACAATCAACCCGCTTTAAAGCAGGTTATGGAAGCCGTAGGTGGCCTTTACCAAGGGAAAACCTAGCCTAACAGAAAAGCTTCCTGGCCCGTTACCTCCAGGCTAGCCACACCATTCGCGGCGGCTGCTTGTGTGCAACTCTAGCCAACATGGACGCAACAACATGCTCGCATGCCCTCGCACTAGCCAATTTTACACAAGCACAGCCACACGCACTAGCCCTTTACGCAAGCGTAGCCGCACTAGCACTTTAAACGCAAGCACTAGCCCTTTACCAAGACAGCACAAGTGCAAGAACGTGGTTCTCTCCTCTCCTCTCTCCTTTCTTCCCCGCCCCGAGGACCCCCCTGGGAAGGAAGGTAGTTAGCCCATGTCATGCAAAACCCGCCCACCCAGCCACCAACTTTTCTATCCCCGCCCGGGCAGTCATACCCTCCCGGCACCCCCAGGGTAGAAACGGTAGCCCCGCCCGTCCCCGGCCTGCTCGCCCTCCGGCTCGGCGGGTCCTTCTTCTTAAGCAACTGCCGGGCGGTGTTGTTCCACCGGGACCCCTTATAGCTCGCCTTCACTATCGCCCTCCGAGCCGTCATTCTCCTTATCCAGCTCCACCGGGTCGGGGTCCGGAATCTCCGCGTCCGCCACGGCCTCGCCAATGACCTCTGCATCCCAGTCTGCTCGCATATCCTTTGCCAGGCGCTCTGCACCTTCCTCTCCAAGCTTGCCCGTCCTGACTAGTCAAGACAGGTTGCAACTTGATTCCTTCTACACGTGGTGGGAACAAACCGAACTTGATCGTGACTTTTGGTTAGAAACCCCCTCGTCATGGATGAGAATACATGTTGTACCCCGACGAGCAATGTATAATCCCTCAACTTGGAGAACTGGCAGCACGATCATGAAAGACATGTTGGTTGCGACTTTGGGCAGGGCACGCATGACTGAGTGTACATGTTGCAGTTCGCGCAGATGGCTAGAGTCAACGGTAGACTATTGGGAAGTTGATCGCTGTGAAGAACCTTCTTTCCCGTTGCTCTGGATCGGAAGGACCGTGCTGTACAAACAGCAAATTCCCGGCCCCCCTTTGCGTCGTGCGCCTCAAGGTAATGAGGTAATGAGCGGCAGCCCTCGATGCGAGAACGACAAGAAGCCAACACCGCTGGGCAGGATGCTCAAGCCCCAACTCCTCGAGGAAGCAATGCGCTTGGGGATGACAGTTCACCCGAAGTGGACTGCGGTGGAACTGAAGGCTGTGATCCGCGAGCAACAGGAATTGAACGGCGAGGGGGACCTTCACGACCGCATGAAGAAGATCAACTCCCTGTGAACCTTCCGGACCTCCGCAAGAAGGCGGACGAGCTGGGAGTCGAGTACCCCAGCAAGGTCACCAAGGGCATCCTCCTGAAGCTGATCCGCGAGCACACCGCGACGCCGGCGAACACCCTGATGACAATCGGACGCTGGCGTGGGTCCGAGTACCAGGAGATCCCATCGGACTATGGTCGTTGGGCCCTTCGAGAAGTGGGCAGCTCCCAGAATTGCCACCCCGATCTGGTGCGCTACGCCCGGTGGTTCCAACAGGAACTGGAGCGGGTGGACCTCGCAGACTACATCTTGGCGAGGGGCGACGGCCCTGTGGAAGGACAGTTCCAGAAGCTATCCTCAAGGCTATGGCTGGATGGAGAGGCAGAGTTTGACCCGGCAAGTAGAACCACAGCAGGCCGCCTGGTCTGGGCGGTCAAGGATACGGTGGTGGAAAGGCTATCCTGGAAGGCGCCCTGGACCAAGAGGGCACCTCGCTACCCGGCGGCGATGCTGGTGCGCTGGGAAACAAGTCTTGGATAGTTCGAAAGGCATTGGCTGGAGGATATGGGCTCAGCTAAGCCAGTCAAGGTCTGGGCTATCCTCCGTTGGTCGGACCTCCAGGCTATGATCCCGGAGGAGTGCGAGAGGGAAGGCTAACCACCATCCTGCGTAAAACGAAGACCACGGGGGCTACCCGGAGGATAAAGGATAATAAAGGAGCCACAGGTCTGCATCTCGGAGAAGGCCTACTTCGAGAGGCCGGCCTGGCTAAGCGAGGGTTTCAACCCCCTGAAGAGCTATGCTGGCTACCCCACAGACTACCTCTGGAGAAGAAGATGGCGACCTATGCGGAGGCGATGGTGGCTATGGCAGGCTTGCTGGCAAAGGCCGGTGTGCCGATCGTGGCTAGGAGCTATTGGTCGGAGCACAGCGAGAGGGCGGTGCTCCCCACCGGACTTGCACTCCATCCCTCCCGCCGAAGCGATATGTTGGGCCGCTGGAAGCCCGAGGGTTCGGATATCTGCATGCGGGCCTATGGCCAGGGTGGCTGCAGGCGATCTATGCCCAAGCGGCATGTGGAGAAGATTGCGACGAGAAGGAGATCGCCACCGAACTATGGGCTCTGTCCATATGCTACTTCCTGTCACCCCACCTCGGCGGGGCCAGCTGCCTGCTGCTCTGCCTGGCATGCGAACCGTTCTATCCCGATGCCTTCGTGTTTCCTATGACCCCACCGGTGTCTCTCTCTCTCTCTCTCTCTCTCTCTCTCTCTCTCTCTCTCTCTCTCTCTCTCTCTCTCTCTCTCTCTCTCTCTCTCTCTCTCTCTCTCTCTCTCTCTCTCTCTCTCTCTCTATCTCTCTCTCTCGTTGTCTCTCTCGGAATCTCCGTCTCGTGCCCCACCTCCTTTTCGGCCGTCTGCTCCTTCAGGCTAGCGACCAGCTTCTTGTAGCGATCGTCGCGCGAGCATGCAGTAGGCGTCTGGTGCTTTCGCCTGCTTTCCTGAGCATATCCTTCACAGCTGGATCAAGCTTCTTCTCAGGAAAGATTCTGGTGAGTTGCGGGGTCTTTGGGACAGGAGCCTTGGGCTGCAGTCTGAGATCCTCGATCTGGAGCACTGGTGTGGCGCTGAGGTCTTTGCCGGGGTGATTGGGATCGCCGGATGCCCGGATGGCGTGGTGAGCAAGCGATAGGACTTCAGGCCGACCTTCGAGAAATCAGCTGTCCCGCCCTCTACATCATAGATCATCCCCAACTTCCCAAGGACGGTGCGAGAGAGAAGTAGTGGTATGTCCCCTGGGATGATCGATGTTCTCACTTGCACCACCGAGTCGCCGAGCTCGAAATTCAGGATCACGTAGAAGGAGCTGTAGTGGATCTTCCCGGTGCCGAACCTGTAGGCTTCCGTCTCTTTCCTGAGCTCCGGTCGCTGGCCTTGATCCTGAAGAAGGTCGGTGTAGGCCTGGAGCCCATTGAGTTCCTGCCACAGTGCGGGCGCAAGCGGTATCATCTGTTATGCCAAGTAGAAGTTCATCACGAACATGTCGGCATGCATACACGCCAGCAGGTAGAACATGGGTCACTGCAGAAGTCATCGCAACATGTTTGGCAGCTCCGCCTCCCTTGTTCCCGCCATCATCACGACTGAGCGGGCAACTGGAGTCCTTGTGCCAGTGCCCCTTTCTTCCGCAGCCACTGCAGAAGCTCTTCGCCTTCATGGCCTTGAGTCGGGCCTCTCGTCCATGGTCGCGATCATCACCATGGTCGCAGCCACCATCGCTGACCGCCGGGCGCGGCGGTCTCTCTGTCTCCGGCTGGTAGCCCCTCGCGGCCTTCTGGTTCCGGTACTTCTCCTTGGCAGACTGCCACGTTGCCCATGCCTCTGCCACTTCTTCTGGGATGCACTCGTCCTCGTCGCCATTCTCGCCGTCGGTGTCCTCGTCGCCGAGGTAGTCGGTGACGTGCGCGTAGTTGGTCCGCTTAGCTCGAGTGCCCGAGCCCTCCCAGGGTTTGCGTTGGCCGCGATCGTACTTGTTGCCCACTGAGGCGAGGATGTTGAGCTCCTGGCCTTCCTCCAGCTGAAGTCGGTCCAGGTATACATCCATGCGGCCGCCTCCTGTGGTAAGTTGCAACCGACTTCCCGTAGTCTCCCGAAAAGGCGATCATACTCAGAGTTGTACTCCCTGATCGTTTGCCCGGGGCGACGCCTCATCTTCCTGAAGTAGTCACTGAAGGCCTTGCCTATGCGAGCAACCTCCAAGTCCAGGAACCTCGCAGTTATCCACGAGATGAGGTACTCTATCCCGTCGTCCTCGCCAAGACGATGGACTGAAAGCTCCTCGGCCGCAATCCAAGCCTTGCCTCCCAAAGCCTGGTATAAAACCAGGCCTTGCTGATTTGCAGGAAGGTAAGTCATCTGCCGCCAGGCGGCGACCTGTCGTAGATACCCTCGCGCTGCCACCTAGGTCCTCGGATTCCTCGGCAGTGAACGCAGGCACCGACAACTTTTCGGACGCTCGCCCGAAGCCTCGCTTGACGTTGTAGTCGTCGTTGTACCAGCCTGGCCGAAAGACGTTCCCTCCAGACTCCCAACCACGATCCGGGTCATCTGGGCGCTTGCCCTCGTCCCATCCGCCGTGTCGGTCTCCATGATCGCGTTGTCGCCCGAGGGTATCTCGACCATCTGCCCAGGGAGCACGGCGATGGATCACTTGATCGTGCCCCCATTGTCCTCCTTGATCGCGCCTCTGCCACTCATCGCCTGGGATGGCTCGTAGGTCTCCCTGATCGCGTACTCGCCCGAAGAGGTCTCGACCATCTGCCCGGTGACCGTCCCAACGGTCTCCTTGGTCGCCGTCTCGTGCTCGATCATCGCGCCATCCCCGCTCGCCGCTCCAGTTGGTGTTCCAACGGCGATCGCCGACGTCCTTGTAGCGGTCGTTGTCCCAGCTGCTCGCCTCGGCAGAGTGCGGCCAACGGCCGCCGCCGTGGCCATCATTCCATCTCGTCAACAGCCCATCGTCTCGCTGTTGCCAAGGATCAGGCTCCCCGTTGTGCCAGGGATCACTAGTAGAAGCACTCCAGCTCGATCTTCTCCCGGTAGAAGCGGGTCCTGCACGTGGGCCCTGCTCAGACTCGTACGCATTGCCCACAGCATCGCCGGTGTTCCAGTCATGGTGCATTGCTTCACTCCCACATTCCACTCAGGCTGAGTGGAGCTCCCAGGCTGATGCTGATCCCCAGCCTCAGCTGCTTGCTCGGCTCGACGGCCGCGCGATCCACTGTCCGACTCAGAAACTTGACGATCGTCCGCGGAGTCTCGATCCCCTCGCCGACCAAGAAAGGGGGTCGGTGGTACTTCAGGTGGCTCGACAGAACCTTCACCATCGGTGCCCTCGAAACCCGGGGGCGGTCCAGTTGCACCGGTCGCCATGGAGGTCAGGATCTACAGCTACAGGAGCACACAGGCTCCGCTACCAATCTAAGACGCTAAGAAACCTAATGCAAAACACTCGGACCAGCCTCGTCGTTGCGAGTCTTTTCCATGACTCGGACCAAAAGCCTGCGTCGCGATGTTGCCTGCAGAGTCGGGCGTCGGGGACAGGCACCTAATGTGAAGCTCTGGAATCAGAAACAACAGCACTGCGAGTAGTTGTGCAATCATCGACTTTGTGCTTCACACTAACCCTCTCATTACCCTCAAACCCTAATACTATGGCACTCTGCCTTCCAACCCCAAACCCTCAAGACCCTGAAACTTTAAACCCTGTGCCAGGTCTTCTTCATCCCCGCCTTCCTGGAAAGAACTAAAAATGTTAAACAGAAAGTTTTTTTGTAGTTTAACATTTTGTTCTTGTATTTGTTTTTTGTATTTTAACAATTTGCAGTTTAAAGTTTTTTGTCTTTTATTTTTTGTATTTTTTCGTTTTTTCTTTTAAAGTTTTCTGTCTTTTAAAGTTTTTTGTCTTTTCAAAAAAAAATATATAGCCTTCCAAAAAGTTTTGTCTATTATTAATTTTTGTCTAAATGTTTTTTGTATTTTAATTTTTTGTCTTTAAAAGTTTTTTGTCTTTAAAACTTGTTTTTGTCTTTTAAACATTTTTGTCGTTAAAGGCTTTTCAAAGTGAATTGTGTTGAAAAAGCACTGTGGATCTAAACCTTGTGGTTCTGGTTCGGTGGAACTACGTTGCACAGACAATGAAGCGTACCGCTGACGATGCTGGAATCCCATTGCCGGGAAGCATGGTTCGATGCTTTGTCTACGTGGCCATCGATCGCATCGTTTCATATGAGGGTCACCATTGCTTGGACATCACAGTCCGGAGTACAAATGATTTCCGAGCACATTTTGTACCGGACGGGAATCATCGTCCCGCCCCTCCAATGGCTATTCGTTTGCGACAAGGACAGGAGATCTTTCCCCTGTACCGTCTGTTAATACCCCCTCATACCCGAAGACCGATCTTTCTTATTGTTGGAGAATCATCTCCACAGTCATGAAAAAACAGCTGCGTGAGCACATCATGTTGTGTTATTGGACAGGTCATTCTGCTTGTGGAATTCATAAGCTCTGCAGCCTTTCGATGCTTTCGTGCCACTCAGCTGTAGCCCGTGAGTTTCATCATGTCCAAACGAACTTCGGACATGGCTGGGCTGTACTACGACAATCGGCCCGTCCGACTTCAGGTCGTCATCCCCAGCGATTTCCTGATGCAACCCACTCGCGCACTGGCGCCTTCGCACATGGAAGTGACTGTCCTAGGCTCTGATACCGCTGATGTGGCGAGAAAGTTCATAGCCCACAAGATGAAGGAGGTGACGCACAAATACAGGCCACCACACTTTCCAACTGCAGCAAGATGGGGAACATGTACAATTTAGGGAATCAATCTCCGAATTTTGATCAACCCATCAGTCGTTACACAATGCGATTACAAAAATACACCGCCAGACCAAGATCAGGACCAAGACATGGGTCCATAAAGGTTCACCCAGTAGCAGCTGCATGATTCAGTTTTGCCTTTTTGACTTTCAATCTCACACCTTCACGTCCGAGTGGCTGTTTGTGTTTGAGAAACCCTGTTTGTTACCGAGGGAACTGCCAGCAGCAGAAAAAACAGGGGGGCTGAAAATGTGCAGTGGTCGCCATCCCAACGAAGAGGGCCTTTGCACATGCTGATATTCTCGGGAGATGTCCTGAGAACGTACCTGCACTTTTTGCGTTTCTCTTGTATGGCAGCCAGGCTAAGCCTAGAACCTGGATGAAATTATTGTTTAACTGTTTAACTGCCTAGCGGCTGCAAATCTTTACCTCTATCAATGGGAATTGACATCGATTTCAACCAGAGGGAGGATTGCATAGATGTATGTGTGTGTGTGTGTGTCTGTCTGTAACAGGTTCCTTCGTGGGTCTCAAGTGTAGAACCCGCCTCAGAGATCGGCCCCCGCTCGTGGAAGAAGGGGTGGATCTTGCCCTGAGAGAAGCGCACGGCCAGTGGCGAGATCCAGCGCTCCTTGGACATCAAAACACAGATGCTGGAAAAGTATGCAACATTTGTTTGTCTGTATGTCTGCTTGTTTCTCCATCCATCCATCCATCCATCCATGCATCCATCCATCCATGCACCCATCCATCCATCCGTCCATCCATCTTCAAGTATCCTCCGCTCCACTAACAGTGACCTCGAGCAAGCCTTCTACCGGCGGCGGAGCCGACTGGGACCCTGCACTGGCCTCCCAAACAATGCCCTCGTCCAGAACGCGGCGAATGGGCTCCTGCTGCAATGTTTGCATGCCCAATGAGCCCTGAGCCCATGTTGGCTCAGAATCCGGAGGCCCTGATGGACGTGAAACTCCCGCACCTCCGGGAAAAGGTCGTCATCCTCCCAGGTGCGAGTTCGTTTAGGCTGTTTGGGCTGGGTGCCGTGCCGCAGCTCACCCAACCACGTTCGTGCTTCTTGCCTGAAAGGGCGGACCCCACTTGAGGTTGCCGAATGCTGCCTCACACGCCGAAATATCTAGCGCCAGCGGATTCAGGCCCTTGGGTGACGGCTGAAACGCAACTTCTAGTCAAGGCCAGCTTGAAGCCGTTGATGAAACACGCAGGGCGGAGATTCGACGGCATCGTGACGGTGGTCAGCACTTTCATCACGAGCATTTCGCAGCCTCCCAGGCACCTGACTCTTGACTTGTGCATCCAGGACCCGCCGTCTCTTCCACGATAACTGCTTGGGACTCCAAGGCGGGCTCCCAACTTCGGATATCGGGCATCAGAGCATCCAGCACGACGACGAGTTCAGCAGCCCCTATGCGCCCCTTCAAAACCCGTTAAAACCTGATCCCGGCGGGGATCCTTCCCGGAGTTAGAGCTCTTTTGCCCAGGCCCAGGCTGCCGTGGCTGTGCCCCAACTCTCCACGCAGCAGCAGCACAAGCAGCACAGGCCTGGACTGCAGTGACCTTCTCTCCCTTCTCCTTGTGAGGCGCGTTTTGTGCGTCTCCGGACCAGTCGCCTGACATTGCACCCACTCCAAATCTGCCCCCCGATTACGCAGTTCTCAACTCAAAAAGTACTTACACTCTCCAAAGCACGTGGTGCGCCTGCTTGCTTGCCGTTCTCCCAGCCGTCGCCGTTCTCGGACCAGCCGTGGCCGTTCCAGGACCAATCCCACCACTGCCAGAAAGAAAGAAATGTACCCATGCACATAACCCGTGCGTCGCTCTAGACGCTAGAAAGGCACCTTATCACTGCTCCATCCATGCTCGGCGGACCTCAGCACGACCGCAACGACCACAAAGTGCTAATTATCGGGGACTGCTGGGTTTCGGGCCAGACCCAGCCGTTCGCGTCGGCCTCCTGAGGCCATGCGTGCTTTTGCAGGCTTCTGTCAGCAAAGAGACAGAGATCGGCCTGCGCTTTCTCCTTGGCCTTACCCCGCCCTTTTTTGGAGTTGCCCTGCGAGTGCTCACCTCTGGGATAGGCTCAACTTGTCAGAGAGTGCCGGCATCTAACCCGTCTTGGGACTCTCTTAGGACTCTTCAGTGACAGCCTGAAGCCCATGCATGACGGAGGCTATCGCTGCTATGCAATCACAAGTGTTACGACTTGCAGAATCACCAATTCGCGGCCTTCCTCGACGTGCTTACCCTTGCCCTGATGAAGCATCAGGCATGAGATCGTACAGAAGGAGAGCAGGAGAGAAGGGAAAAGTGGAGACGGTCATCCAGGAAGGACGGCCTTGTCTCCCTTCTTCCCGACCGCCTTAGCTTCAACAAAGATTGCAGAAGAGGTTGCAGCCTCAGCATTCCAGTCTGCAACGCTTGTGTCTGTGATTCGCACCATCGCCTGCTGCTGCGCACTTGCCTTGAGCATGGCTCGTTTTCTCCAGAGCTCTGTCGAATTTCGCAAGCAGGACCCCGACATGCGCTGCAGCCGTGGCGTTTGCGAAGAGTGACGCCAGGGGTCCCTGGAAGGCCAGGGACTCAACCGCACATCGAAACTCCCAGAACCTTTGCCCAGCCCTCACCTAGCAAACCTATAGACGGACCTAGGACCTAGCATGCAGCCAGGGCAGGCACCAGATGGCTGAGATCCGCCTGCCACAGAGGCAAGGGAGTCCCCAAGAAGGCGAGCCCTAAGCCGCCCAAAGAAGCCTCCTTTAAAACCCAGCCTGGGCCTTGATTTGTGGCACTTGCCTGCCGCTCAAAGCTCTCAGAGGAGCTCTGATCAAGTGAAGCCCCGCGCCTTGCTGGAGGCGCCTCCTGCGGACACACGGACTGGCTCACTTTAGAAACCGTGTTTGGCCGCTTGGCGAAGCTTCAGGGCCCGTCCTTCGCAGGCACGGCTGGCAGCGACTTGAAGGGAGTCAAAGGAGCTGGGAAGAACCTCGCGGGCCACTGAAAACATCGCCAGAGTCCAAGACGGATTGTCTGAGGCCCAAGGCTCAGGAATTGTGAAGAAGTCGGTGTCGGTGCTACGTCGAAGTCGCAGAGTCTTTGGCAACATGTCGTGGTCGTGCCTAACTCGAGATCAAGCCGGGGTTTGGCACAGAAGCTGAATATCGTGCATCTTAGTCTCTAGCCGACTCTAGCCACAATAAAGATCCTCTTAAAGCCCAAAAGCGAGGGATAGCTGGGGGAGCCCTCAGCGTGTCTCTCGCATGAGGCGGGCCAGACTCAACGCCAACTGCAGGCCAGCTGCCACAGTGCCATCTGCTGCGACGAGAAAGGCCCCTGAACTCATCTGTTGAATGTAAGGGAAGCCAGGACAGATATGATTTGAAGCGGAAAGCAGTACGTCAAACATCGAGAAGGTAGGCAGGCATGTTCCATAGAACTGCCTGCAACTGGCCCTTGGTGTCAAGGTAGTGCCCTCAGAAGCCAGCAAGCGCGTCTGAATTTGTCTGAACATGACATTGATAGCCGATTTCTCCCACTGCTGGCATGATGCCTCTGGCCGCATACCCCGAGGAGCCGACAAGTCGGAGGCTTGGTCTGGGCCCGGAAGTGAGGTGTTACGGTAGAGGCATCCCACAGAGACAGCGAAAGAGACAGTGGGAAGAGAGATCGCGAGCGCCGGCTCAGTCACTCCTATGCGGCGGTGCCTCCGCCCGCTGCGGAACCTTCGGTGGCGCCAATCGAGGCCGGGACCTGGACGAAGGGGGGAAACGGGGCGGGCGGGCAAATTGAGATTCAGTTTTGCGTCTGCAAGACAAGGCACGTCCAGCCTTTTCGATGCACTCAGGCAGTCTTTTCTGAGGCGGTCCTATGCCCCCTTCTTGAGTCTTACTTCAAACCTGGGGGCTTGTTGCAAAGGTAAGGTCTTGGTTCCGTTCGTACAGGGGTGTACTCCTGGAAGTTGAGCACAGGGCGGTCCCTCAACTTGTGTAACAGTGAGTGCGATCTATGCCTTAACGCATATCGCGGAAGTCCGGATTCGAAGTTAAGGCTTGTTACGGTGTTGCAGGTGTTTGCTCGGCACTTCGGAGGTTCGGCGACATAATCCCAGGATTGCATCGAAGCACTTTCCGAGTCCGAACGACTCCCGCAAAATGTCATGCGACCCATTGCGCCGCAATCACAGCAGCATCACGTTTTGAGCGCCTCCCCATGCTTTGCACAGAGGAGCGCTTGCAAAACTAGTTCTCAATGCATCTTCAGTTCGACACTGTGCCCTGGCGAAGTGGGCTTCGGGAGCGCTTGCGCACCTGTCGCACCAGTGCCAGTCCCGGAAGCTCTCATGCCGCCGGCGGCTGGGGTGCTGGCGGCACGGTCGCCCTGTGGGCTCGAGCTCCGGGAACTGGCAAGCGTCCACATGCGTCCACGATGCGTCCACCATGCGACACCAAGATCCCTGCTCCTCCCTCGCAGCGAAGCCTGCCAACACGAACATGATAGCTCCGTATAGGCACCGCACCGAGTTCACCGTGGACCTCGACCTTGCTGCAGGCGCCGCTGTGCCCGACGCACTGTAGCTGAGCATTGCTGTCGAAGGAATCGGCTCCTATTCCAAATGCGACGCACGAAAGACGAAAGGAGACTCAAGACCATCTTTCTCTGAATGTCTCTCCTGGCCAAGCACTGTGCAACCGTGGCGGCCCAGTGTTCTTGCAGCAGACGCATCGTCGCCTCTGTGTGTCGTGCAATCCAAGCTCTCAGAACCGAATCTCTGAATCCATACCCTTGAAGCATGTGCTAAACAGCCTGGTCTGCAAGCAGCTCCTGCCGTAATGTGCGCCAAAGCTGCCTGGCAAGGAGGGGCGGAAGGGGTGACTTCAGCGCAGACACGACCCAACCCAAACAGCCAAACAGGCAGGCAAACGGGGGCTTGGGCTGCCTGGGCTGCTTCGCCTCGCAAGAGCCATGCATGCCCTCTCTGCCGCAGAAGGCAGTCGTATGCGAGGCTTACTGCAGGGGCCTCTGCATCGTCACTGGGGCCACCCTTTGCAAACGGGGTCGGCTTTACGATTCTCCATGACTATGCACACGGGACCTGCATTAGCTGGCTGGCGGCGCTTTCCAGCTGCTCTGCCACCTCTGAGGTCCCAGTCAGTGGGACCCCCAAAGATCTCCAAGCAACGCCTCTTCCAGGATCTCCTCGAACTCGTCGACTGGCATGGCGCCTTCCAGCCTCCCGCCAGATGCGAAGGCGTGAAGGCTGTTGCTCTTTCTTATGCTGAGCCAGTTGCCAGCATGGGCTGCTGCGATCGCAGGTCTGCATGCAGAGGCCGCTGTGGAGCTCAGCAAAAAAGGGGAGATGCGACACGTCGATGGAAGGCACAGCGAGGCATGCGAGGCATAGTGGTACCCCTGGGATGCCGGCTGGATGCAAGGTCACAATGGACTCGTAGCTGCTGAGACCCATGCCCTCGGACACGCAGAGAGCCTCGAGCGGCAGGCGCACGACCCCGCGACCCCGCGCCGCCCTGAGGCCCTGCTGTGGCCATGGCCGTGTGCGCGGTCCCCCCGCTGAAGAAGTAGACGTCGCCCGGACGAAGCAAAACCAGCTTCGCGGCCTCCCGCGCTGACATCGCGGCCGAAGAGCCAGAGGTGCAATCCCGATTTTGAAGGCTATCCGTTCGTCCGTCCGTCAGCGCTCAAATTCTCGAATTCCGCCGGATGCGCATGAGAGGGCGAACACTGCTCCAAGGCTGGACCACATCGCCTGCCGCAGTGCTTGCAGCTTTGCTTGGGACAGCGGCGGACCTCATCTCCCGCGGCTGCGCTTCAAAGGTGAGGGAGAAACACCACAATCAACACAAGCAGTGGAAACGGCCAGGGTAGAAGTCCCGGCGATACAGATGGTGATCGCAAGAGCAGCAGCAGTAGCAGCACGCGTCTAAGCAGTGAACCACAGCAGCAGCCGGAGTGTAAGTAGTGGGGGTGGGAGGCAGAATGTAGACAAGATTGGAATCCCCAGCCCCGCTGAGTCTGTGCGCTGAACAGCTGGTCGTCAAAGTCCGTGCAAATCTGGTTGCTGACCTCAAGCGTGAGTTTTCGAAGTGTGGGCAGAACTAATCCTGCCAAGCCCTGAAACGAAATTGGGATTTGCCGCCGAGTTCCCGACCGCGCCCTTTGGCCAGGCTGCCACCAGCTTGTAGCCGCGCCAGTTCTTACCGACCTCTGACAGATTGAGCACAAGATTGCGGAGTTTAGCCCATCTACACGTGCTCTGCCGTCCCTGTTCTTCCCACCGCCCAACAGACACCTTAATGTCCCGAACCCATGACATGAGCAACGATGACAACGGCAATGCCTGTGTTGCTGTCATGGGTCATGAGTATTAACATTGCTATTGGTTTGCTGCAGGTTTTCAGCTCTTAGACAAGGCTGCATAAACGGATTGAAGCTACATTATGAACCTGCTAGGGAGTCTGAAAGTCTTTATTTTCGAGCTGTCTAGTGTAGGGAGTTGAAAAGAAGTCGCTTCGGCCCCGGCCGAAACGGTCAGAGTTTCCGACAGGAAGCTACAGTTTACCATCGTCTTAATCCCCTTTGGACCCATTTACAGGGCCAGGAGCCAGGTGGTAGAATTTTCAGCCAACAGATGCTGTTAAGGCATCTAAGCCGAGCCAAGCTATGAACATTGCTCAAAATCGCAACCCGAAGCTTTTGGGGTTGGGAAGTCAAGCGAAAGGTCTTCGCACGTTGTGCTTCAGGCTTGCTGGATGCTTCTAGGGCCCTGGAACATGAGATCAGCGTCGAACTTGGATTCACTGTCTTGTTTGGAGTGTACTGCAGTCTGCGAACTTCGATCCAACCATTCTTGGACACTTCCCCTAAGAAACTACTTGGGAAAGGCCAGGAAAGCAGGGTGGGGCGACTCGTCACGTGAACCTATTGCAGACCAGCGCTGCGAATCACCCGAGCGTACAATTGGCAAATTTGCTTGGTGTGCTGGCATTCTCGCGCCGGCACATGCCAGCCAGATTTGCTCCTCCTAGTGGGTCCAGGAAATATCGTCAGTGACGTGCGCAAAGCCGTCGCGAAACACTCGGTCTCTATGTCTGGTGTTCGTCTGAGTTTTTGTCATGGTAATACTGTACATTGATTCGTTTACCCGCAGCTTCAACTGGCACCATGAGCATATCGAGTTACGCAAAAGGAGGTGGGTCTTTCCAGGCCCTTCATATAGGTAGAACATTCCAGTGGCTTGGAGCGACTATCACCGTTTGTCCATCGCAACGGGTGTGCCTCTCATCCCCTCATCTTCTTTGTCGATGACGCTCAAGAAAAACCTCGAATCGCAAGGAGTGTCCCCCATGTGGTCCGGATTCTTCAACTAGACACTCGGCACGCCCTGGTCCCTCAGATATTCAGTCCGCCATTTTCCTCCAATATGTGGTCCGAATTCTTCAAGTATTCAGTTCGCAAGCCCTGGTCCCTCAGAGATTTAGTCCGAGTGCTATTCTATTCCAAGCAGACAAGTCGCAAGCCTTGGTCCCGAAGACTGTTTGGTTGTACGTCCTGCTCCATTGGCGGAGTATCTGTGTCTTCGGAAGAGGACTGATAATCCCGAACTGTTGCAAACGAGGGTTCGCCATTGTCTCTTTGGGTGCGGGTGCTCTGGAAAAGCATTACAAGGGGTGCCCCCTTCAGCCCTGGATCTTTTCTGGTGATGATGCCCTACAAAACCTTCAATCACAAAGAGTGTCCCCCATATCGTTTGAAAAGGGAGTGTCATGGGGCCTGCGCTTGGGCACACCCAATGTTTTGCAATTATTGCACTACTTGTTCGGTACTTGTCGTTCAGGGTTGCTTTGTATGCTTCGGAAGCCCTCTGGACCTCTGGAAGTCCTGCAAGCCGTAGTTACACTAGCACAAGCCTCACACCCGACACCCTAAACCTTCAACAAAACCAAAAAAATAAACAAAAAAAAACAAACAAACCAAAAAAATATGAACAAAAAACAAATAAAACAAACCAAAAAACAACAAAAAAAACAAAACAATGATTCCCGCACTAGTCGGAATCCTTCAAACTAGTGCGGAAATCTTTGTTTTTTTGGTGTCTTTGGCTTTTTGGTTTCTTTGGTTTTTTGGTTTCCGCCACAGCTGATGTGCCCGGACAACCTCACGCAGTGGCTGTTCTTTTGGGTTCAGGGTCTACTTAAACCAGATTACTGTCTAATCTATCTTATGTTATGCTGATAAGCAGTCCGCCTGCTTATGGTTATAAGCAGGTTTTCTGCTTATAAGCAATCCGGCTGCTTATAAGCAGGCCTTCTGCTTACAATGGCTTACAAGCAGTCCGGTTTCTTATAAGCAGGCCTTCTGCTTATAAGCAATATCCTGCTGTTTACAGGCATTCGGGGGCCATATGAGTAGCTATTCGAACCCCACCCACGATGGCGCCACACACAAACCAAGACGGAGAACACGAGAACCGGCACAAATTGCACAAACACTACCGTAAATTTTATATCCTCGCCTGCTGCATGTTTGACGGAAGAACATGCCAAGCTTATCTACCATACCACACGACCTGGATTTGTTTGTATTTCCGGTTTCTGTTGAGTATGAAAAAGGGCTCGGCGGCACAACTAAAATATCAGCAAAAGGTAAGTAAGATACCAATGTTTGGGGGGAGTTGGGGGGGAGAAAAAAACAGGAACAACAAATTCTTGAAGGTAGGCCCCAAAGCCTTCAAATATCAAAAACATATGGGAGTTTCCGAACATAGTGGTCCCGAATATAGCACCCTAACTACAGTAGGATTCTGTTGACTGACAAACAGTCCTGCGGAGTGCCTTGCCGCTCTTCTTCACCTATCGTTCCAATTTTATCGGATTCAAACCATGGGGCAACGCAAGCGAGGTCTTACCTTTTCCGCACAAGAAAGCTGTGACGTACTTCAGTACACGGCCTAGAGCACATCTTTACAAACTCTAAACGCCTTGCAGCTAGAACTATCTTTACATGTCCAAAGCCGCATGCTTGACGCTCTTCAAACAGCATCTGCAAACATGAGCAAGGTTCGGAGCTTCCACACTCCTCCTTGACCCTTCCTTTCTCAGGAAGCGGTCACCAGCGTTTCACTGGTTCGTATGTTCCCCTAAAGGAACTGGTGCTGCAAAGCTGCTCCACAACTAAGCTGCATGCAAAGCTCACACCTCCAAATTGGTAGATGAAAGCTTGAGCTGGTTGGTTCATCCAGTGTTCTGGAACCTCAAAGCCCTACGAGCATCATTCCTTCGTCTGAACACAGGATCCGTTCGGTTGCACCAGGTGCACAACCTCTGCTGAATGATCCTTGAAGTCGCAAGTCTAAATCCGTGACAGTCCCCACGTGTGTGGACTGTGTCTCCATGTTCCGACCGGTAAAACGGTCCATCAAAGGCTGCATACAGCGTATCCTCATGCGCAGCGTAATGCGCCTCTCGAGGGGGCGTTGCAACCGTAGGTACCGGTCCTCTTGTACGTTCCCAGTCCGGTGTCTGGGTGCTGGTAGTCCCTGTAGATTGCGTCGTTGTAGTTCTGCTCGGTGCAAACATCGGCAGATTCATAGATGACGACGACGATGATGGTGGGGCCTCAGGACGTTGTTCCGGTGTGAATGCTCGGTCGACTTCTGCTTCTGCCGCTGCTGGCCAGGTTTCTGAGCTTTTGTGCCTTCTTTCCCCGTCCAGGTTTACAGCAACATGTCCAGACACGCCTTGAAAGCATCTTCAGTCCTTCCCAGACCATCACTGCAACCAAACATGCCAGCAATGTGAATAACAATAGGTCATCCACTCCAGCCCTAGAGACCATAGACACCTCGTTGTCATCTGAAGTTGCCTCTGCCTTCGGAACCATTTCAAGCGCTTTTGCAACACATGCAGCCGCTAGCATCCTCATCCAAACCATTGTCTCAGCTTCCGACGGCAAAAACTTCCACAGTTTCAGAAGAGCCCACAAACGGAGCTTCGGATGCACCTTCGTTGACAAGTCTGCCTTCTGTAGTATTCCCTCGATATGCTCTACCAACAGCCACTTCTTCTGAATCCTCTCAAGTAGAAAAGCTGAACGTACCTTGAAGTGACGCGTTCGCCAACTTCCTGGTCCTCCATCCAGCATGGCCACAGCAGATGCATTATCTACCTTCATGACTCTTGGCAGTGTCTGCGCCGCCAATTCGTCCAAAAGCACACCAATGTTTTCCATGAGAACAGCTGCTTCAGTTGCTTGGTACAGCTCCGATTCCATGATCGACAACATCACGAATCCCTGTTTGGAACATCTCCAAGCCACAGGTGAGTCCTCAACCGTTACAAGTGAAGCGCCAAAGGATCTGCTGCCGAAGGGTGCAAAACTAGCGTCTGAATAACCCACTATTTTAAGGTTATCAAACCCACAACCAACCTTGTTGTTGTGCTGCTGACTGTCTGTTGCGGTGCTTGGTGGTTTGCTTCGGCTGCTTGAGCTTTGCGTGCTGTCATCGATGTCATCCTTCGGAAACTCCGCCGGCTGCCCAAGGATCATCTTCATCCCGGCCGTTTTGTGCAAGTAGGAGAGCAAACGCATTGCAATCCTGCTTATGCGAATCGGATGCTTGCTCACCCAACTCGACATGTAGCTGACGACGAAGTGAATGTCTGGTCTACACCGCATAGCAAGCCATAGCTGTTCCCCAATCAGCCTCTGAGCGAAACGTAGGTCTCCTTCTGTGAAGTCCTCTGGCTCTGGGTCCACATCATCTGTGATCCATTCCTTCGGGCATGGTAGTAGCGTCTGCGGCGCTTGTAGTAAATCATGTGCCCGAATCAAGTCCATGATATAGCCTTGCTGCGTCACCTCATACTCTCCAGTCTCCCTTTGATACACTTCCATCCCAAGATATCGAATGCCTTCAGGAGCACTCGCCCACTCGAGTCCTGAGCAGGGCCATTCAGCACTCACCCAGCCATGGATTTTCTCCACAATCTTCACAGGGCCAATGTAGAAGAGGTCATCGACGTAGGTCACAACCAAGCCCACCAATTTAGGCTCCTCGCCGTCTCTCTGGAACATCACAAACCAGAGCTCTGCATCGGCCTTCGATTGTTGTAGATAAAGTCGTCCTCCATTGTGGGGTACATCAAGAGTTCGAAGTCTATCGTTCCTGTGAAAGGGCCAAATCGAGGGTGATTCACGCAGTCCATATAGTGGTCTCAAAACCAGCCATGCCTCTCCGTCCTCAGCGTAGTGAAGTTCCTGTAGCAGTCTCGGAGGTAGCACCGCATACATTGGCATCGACTCTGGCCACATGGCCTGAAGGAAAGCCGCTGTTATATCAGTGGTTGCCCCCCGCCAGCCTCGAGGTGAGGTTGCTGCAAGTAGCGCCCGTAGCGACTCAGCGCCCACGCCACCGGCGTAGAGAGAGCCTTGATCATCCGAAGGGGTCGCATGGTTTCCACATAGGACAAGTCGATACTTTCTTCGGAACCCACCACCCTTTGAAGAAGGGGGTTTAAGGGTGTGAACCCCTTTGCTCGGCACAAGCTTGAGCTTTCCTTGCGCCTCCAACTGGCGAGCCTCTGACATCTTGATCCGCTTGAGCGTCCCAGTAGACTCAAACAGGTTGTCCAGCTCCTTCTCAATGGCACTCTTCCATCTTTCTGCCACTGGTTTCACTTGCTGTAAAGGCACTGTGTGAGCCACTTGAAGATCGCCTTCTAAGTCCTCAAGGAGCTTCTCATAGTCCTGGTGGTCCGTCTGCACGTTCGCTGCCTTGAGGAAAACTTCACTTTGAACTTCTCGCTCACGATGAATTCTCGCCACCATAGCGTCCAGCATCTGCATAATCTCGCCATGAACCTGCTTCACATCCTGAAGGCACTCATGTTGAACATCGTGGATGTCCTTCAAACGTTCCTCCTCCTCCTCCTCCTCCTCAAGTAGATCTTGTAGGAAAGAGGATCTGTCCAACGTATTGTCCATCACTGTCTGCTGGATCTCATTCAAGCGCAACATCGCACCGTCCATCTCCATGGGTTCCACTTCTCCATCATGTTTCACTGGAAAAGACTCCAACGATCCATCTTGATCCATGATGTACTCCTGCTTCATGATCGATGGCTGAAGCTTTGACATAGGCTTGGTAAAATTCCAGTCTGGAACTCTGAAACCCAAATCTTCTAAATCCCGGCGTCCTTCTGGAGTCAACGTCGACAACCTCGGGGTATAAGTCATGATCACAATCCTGTCACCCGAGTAGTCCTGTGTCTCATGCCACGCTCTTGGGTTGAAGAACAGAGGTTCTCCCGGACATAGTTCATGGACCTTCCCGTCAACCCAACGTCCAGGCGAAACTTCTCGACATTCGTCTCCGCCTTCTTCTTGTATCCAAACTCCACCACCTCGAAACTCAGTCAGCGCAGCCAATGTATTTTGGGTTGACAAACAGTTGTGGGAGTCCCGATGGACTCTCATGCTTGCACCCCTTGTGATTGCAACTACTCCAAAACAGTCGTTGCCGGTGATCTCCTTTGCGGCCTTCACCAAGAAACTTGTAGTTGTAGGCATTCTTTTTGCCGTCGTCCTAAGGCCAGAGACTCCACCATGAGTGAACATACCAGTAGACCAGGATGTAGATGGGGTTTTGACTTCCGGATCCCTGCCCTTGAGGGTTGTGGCCGTGTCCTTTCCAACATCTCAAATATCTGCAAAACAGCGGCCTCATCGTACCTCTCGTCCAAGTCGAAGCTCAAGGCAAGGTCCTCTATCTCACGCTCCAAATCTGAAAGAGGAAGCATCGCTGCCAAGCGGGTTTTCCCAGTGACTCTCCGATGAGGTGGTTCTAAACCTTCACAAACACCCAGACCAGACGCATCCAACGGTTCGGGTACTACTGCTTCCCCTAATGGACCCAGCATCGTGCCTTCCGGTGAATCTCTCGTTGGTGGATGAACTTCACCTTCTACAGGTACTTCTGAATTCCCTGTTGGACCCAGCATTGAGCCTTCCGGTGCTGAATCTCTGGTTGGTGGATGAACTTCATCTTCCGGTACTTCATGTAACATGGTTTTCTTCCTCGTTCGTCGCGACGGCATTGGTAGGACGGCTTCCGCTTCATCAGGCTTGACCGCTTCATCAACATCCACAACACGAGTTTTCATGTGCATTGTAGTCAAGTACCTCCCGTTCTTATCTCTTACCACAAAGCCGCCACGAAGCTCGGTTGAGGGCCCAACGAAACATCCATTGTCCCACTTGTTGTTCAAATCGAACTTTCCACCCTGTCCAAAGACCTTGGCCTTGATGCTCACATGGGCCCCAAACGGAACCACCGAACTCGCCCTTTCTAACGCACATTCCCTCTGCGCCCAAGCCGCATGTCCCATAGCCAACGGCCAACACGACCTTGGAAGTCCCGAGCTCTGCAACAAGGTCCTTGCACGTCGCTTCAACTGCTTCACGACCTGCTCCGCCTTGCCATTTGTGTGAGGCACTTGTGCCTCTCCGGTTGTTGGGTACACGTCCCTTTCCAACAGCCATTTTCTTATTCCTTGTCCTCTCAGCTCACGTGCACGATCACTGTGCACACGTTGTAGTGGCAATCCTTCGGATCTGAGTTGGACGTACATCAAACGGATCGCCGCCCCAACTTCAGGCGCGGTCCTGGTCTTTAAGGGGATCATGAAGTGGAGGTTCTGGTACTCGACGGTGTCCTTGAAGCCCTCAAACAACTTCTTGTACTCTTCATTGGCACAGTTCATTCCATCCTCCTCCTCACGAGTTACCTCTTTCTCCTTTTCATAGATCTCCCGCAAGAAGTCGTCATCATCATCCAAAGGAATATTTCCCACTCCTCCTGAACAATCTTCTCCTTCACCGTGCTCCTCAGGGATCTGGTAATCCTTGAAGCCCACCAACTTCGGCATGACGTAGCAACCCACACCGAAGCATATCTGTACCCCTTTTGGTCCGCCGTTTCTCCCTTAACTCTGAAAGGGCCAGCGAGGTCAATGGAGAGGTTGTAACAGCTTGCGGCCACCAGCCGACGATGACTGCGACCGGTTGCTGCTGTTTCAACGCAGGTCTTGCAATGTCTGCTCTAAGGCAGGTGTCCGTTCTGAACATGCCGCTTCCATCTCCGTAGCTCCTCTGCGCTCATCTCGCCCGTGTTCGCAAGCCCACTGCATAGAACCAACGGCTCCGGTCTCCTCCTCCAAAGGTGAGCTCCTTGAACAATCATTGTAACGAAGCTTCTTGACCATCTGTTGCGGCCCACGCTCTCGGCCTGCACTCCCGGGCCCCATCCAGCATCTTCTCCTGACAGCGCCAACGTTGTTGCAACACAGTAGCACTTGGACTCCCCACGCGGCGAGACCTGCTGAACAGGTACTTGGTACTCTCTCTGGAAACCTTGCCACATTGGTGATTTCCACCAACCGGAAGTCGGGGACGCCGTCAGAGCCAGGTACGGGCTCAACATGCGATGTTGTCGAGCTCCCTCTTTAGCTAGCATCCAGAGTAGAAGCTGCTTCGTTCCAAGTTCCTGGGAGTCATTCGAAGGCGGGGCACCAACAACTCCTTCAACTTGTCCTCTACAGGCACCACAAACCAAAACCTTGTAGGCTGCGCTGTCGCCCTTCATTGAAAACGCCCGGCTTCGGTGGATATTGACGTTGAAGACCATAGCGTCCTTTGTCTCCAAGAGCTTGAAGTCTTCTGAGGATGCACCACCCATCTCTTGGTCAACAAAGCGCGCCTTTGTGATCGCCGAACAGGGAGAGCCTTCATGTACTTCTTTCCCGCTTCGTCTCCCAAATCAACATCCACAGATAACAAAGACCTTAGCGTGCACTAGCTCCTATATCCCACCACCATCCCCGGATCTCCACCAGGACGATAGTAGTACAAAAGTAGATAGCTAGCGAGCTAGCCGAGCGACGACCAGACGAACAAGCAACACAGCTAGCACGGACGTTCTTTTGTCTGGAGTGGCAACTATCCCAGGTTGCCTGGAGATAACTGATAGCCTTCGGCTATCTATCCCCAGGGTGGGCAGGGTGGGTACTTCAAAATTACCCCCCCTGATGGGGGACTTTATCCAGAATGGCAACGGTCACACACCGTCGTAGCCATTCCAAGTCACAGCTTATCCTGTCTTCGCATGTCAGAGGCAACTCTCCTGCGAGCGACGATAGCGAACGAAACTTCGTTTCTAGCGAAGCTACCTTCGATAGCTTCGAGTAGTAATAGGTTAGCTAGCACACATAGTCGTAACTCGTTCCTCGTCACGAGGTACGTGCACTAGCTCCTATATCCCACCACCATCCCCGGATCTCCACCAGGACGATAGTAGTACAAAAGTAGATAGCTAGCGAGCTAGCCGAGCGACGACCAGACGGACAAGCAACACAGCTAGCACGGACGTTCTTTTGTCTGGAGTGGCAACTATCCCAGGTTGCCTGGAGATAACTGATAGCCTTCGGCTATCTATCCCCACGCATCGCCACTCAGGCTACCAGGGATCTAGCTTTCTGGCCTTACGGCTAAACTTGGACACCCTATCCGGGGTCCCTCGCTTTCGCGTGCCTAGCTCCTGGTAGAAGCTATCTGCATGCGCGAGTAGCCGGCCCAGAACACGCCACTGGAATTCCTCTCCTTTCAGATCTATCCTCTGAGAGGGATCGAATTCCTTGAACTCCTCGTTCGTGAGGTCATCCGCTAGCTGGTTGATGTCTCTCCGTATCCACTGGAGCTGTAGCTCACAGTTTTTCTGGGATAGCTCTTCTGCTATCTCCATTAAAACTAGCATGGAGGGATACTTGGTCGTCATAGCCTTCTTCACAAGTGCCTCATTGGACTTGTTATCCGTATAGCCGCGGATGGCTACTCGCGAGGTCTTCCTATCCTCGCCCTCGGGGACCCAGAGACGTATCCCCACGAGGGTCGCTAGCAGTTCTAGCGCAGCTATCACTTTCTTGGGGTCGCCTTTGGCAAAGGCCCACGGAGCCCAGGCCCTATCCACTTCTAAGGAAAACCAATCTCCAGGAAGCCACCTATCCAGGCCCTATCGGACTCAGCTTTAGCATCCGTGAAAAAGCTCAGTGGAGGTAGCCCGGCGTAGAGAGTCACGGGACGTTGTAGCCTCTCTCCCTGGTCAAGCTTGTCGGCTAGCCACCGCATCAGCTTGGCCGTGACCTTGCCGAAGGTCACCTTGTCGTTTAGCCAAGCCGATAGCCAGGACGCCCGCTTCTTGGACATCCCTAGCCGGTAGGAGGAGTACTCCGTCTCCATTCCCAGCCACTCCACCCTATAGCCACCACGAGTCTTCGCCCATTTGAAAGGATATCCCAGAACAGAGAGGAAAAGGTAGCTCAACGGGATACCCTTCCTCCCCTCCGTTCCTATCCCCAGGGCCTCGAGGTCATCGGCATATAGAAGGAGGTCGATGGGATAGCCGGGGCCCAACAGATGATGGGTTGCCCGTAGCCCACATGCGGCTATCCGGGTCCACCAGTAGCTAGCCGGCGAGAGTCCGAACGTGCCCACTTTGTTGACGTAGACGATCTGGCTATCCGGGTCCCCGGGGATCGTCTCCTCGGTGTCTATCTGGCAGCCCATGAAGCCGTGCTCGCTAGCCTGGTGTTTGTATCTCCGATGGGCCTTCGAGATATCCCCCACGACCGAAAAGGCAATCTCGCCACAGCGTATCAGCTCTCGGAGGATTTGCTTCTTTTCTCTAGCCCCTGGCGCCCGGATCTTATCCCGGCAGCGTATCCGGTGGTTCACCCGGACGCCGTGGGTCGCGTCGTGGATTATCCGCTTCTTGTCCTTCTCCTCGTCCTCGACTATCACGGCCAGGGAGGCGATAGCCCGGTCCTCGCCGAACCTCGCCTTGAACTCGCCGAGGGTCATCCTCTCCATGAGGCCTTCCTCGACGTCCTCGTCGAACTTAGCCCGCACAAAATCCCTGTGGTCGCTAACCGAGGAATAATTCGGAACCCATGCTAGCGCCGGCTCCCAAGGGGCGTTGTCTAGCCTCCAGGAGGATTGCTCCTCGAACACGTGCGGTGTTCTGGGTAGCCCCTCCAATATCCCAAGTGGGAGTCCCTCCTCGGCCCGACGGAGGAAGTCCCTATCCGGGTCGCCTGCCGCCTCGAGGATCGCACGAAGTAGCCGTAGACGAAGGGGCTGCCCAGGAGGAATATCCAGTAGGCCTGGTTCGCTGAGGTCCTGACCTTCTATCCAAACTTGCAGGAGTTGCAATAGCTCCTCGTGTAGTTGGCTATCCCGGACGAGCTTGCAGGCCGACTCGCCTCCCATAGCCATTCGGAAGGCCTCCTTCTCCAGCTCGTTCTCGGATCCCACTCGCTTGGTTACCATCTCCCGGATCTTAGCCCTCAGCCAGTCCCAGGACTCGCCCGCGGCATGTCCACGAGAGTGTCGGGGCCAGCGCCCAGGAGAGCATAGCCCGCCACCGTCGTGGAACTCCTTTATCCCGTCGTTTTGATGGCATCGGCGGGGGGGTCCCGTGCCACCATGTAGCCGTGGGCCCTCTGGTTGGTTTGTAACATAGTCGAGGTCGCCGGAATTCACCTTATCCTGCACAGTCGGTACCCCCTCTCCGGAGGCAGTCGGAGCAGTAGCCGTGCAGGTTGCCAGGGCCAACTGTGCTAGCCAGCGGCAGAAGTTCGAGGGCCACTCGCCAAGCGGCTCCTTAGCCAGCATGGGGCTTTGCGGCGTCGAGGAAGTAGCCGCCGTCGGCAAGGGCCATCATTGTCGAAAGTGGGGAGGCCCTCGTGCACGGTAGCCGGCATTTCCAGAGGCGACTTGAGTAGCAGTCGTGTCGGTTTCGCCTCGGTAGCCCGAGGCCAACTAGCCGTGCATGAGCCTCCCATTGCCACATGCTGGCCGGTCGCCGGCCTTTGTGGGGGCCCGCCGTCATAGCCCCCAGGTCTTCTGGCTGCTCCAGGACGAAGAAGGTAGCCGAGGAAACCGCTGCACTAGCTATTTCAAAAGAAAAATCAGCAAAAATGTTGCCAAGAATAGCCCGGTCTCTCTCCTTGGCCGTGAGTGTAGCCAATCCTCTGGGCTCGTCAAAGCTTCGGACTGGCCGGGGACCTTTGCGGTTGGCCGAGCTCGGCCTAGAGAACGTCGCCACAGGGGGAGAAATAGCCACGATGTCGTAGTGGCCCGATTGAACTTTGTGGAGGTACCTTGCCCTCTCCTTGGAAGTAGCCAGGTCGATGGGCGGACTCCTCGCCAGATCCACACAACATATATCTATATCGAGCTCGTAGGAAGAGACTAGCCGGCGGAGGTGGCTTTGGAAGCTACCTAGCCTTTCTCTTCCCGAGAAGAGGTAGAGAGCTTGTAGCCGCCGGTGTGGAGGTGTCGCCTCAGGTGTAGCCGAAGTAGCCGGCGCTGGCTCCGGGAGTCAGTTAGCCGCTGTCGACGGCGTAGCCGCGCCGGGGCAGTTGATAGCCGAATGCGGTCCCCGACACTTCGTGCAGACATGCACGAAGTGGCACTTATCCCCCTTCTTGCAGCCACCTTTCAAATTAAACCGAAAACAAATCGGCTTATCATCCTCGGTGCGATGGAAGGTGCCGGTCTTAGCCTTCTTGTTGCTATCCTTGCCGTCCTTGCCCTTGCCTCTGCCCTTGCCCTTCTTGTTGGGCTTAGCCGGCTGGGCGCTGGCGCTATCCCAGTTCCAGGGCTGCGGCCTTTTAGCACAGAGGGACAACGGAGTCGTGAAGTGCCGCTCCTTGGTAGCCGCGTCCTTCCAGGACTGGACTAGCGCGTCCGCGAAGGCTATCCCCTTGAGGACCATCTGCTTGTAGGCCTGCTTCCGGATAGCGTTCTCGTAGGATAGCACCAGGGTCCACGGGGGAGCGAGACTTCCGCTAGCCTCGTTGGAGCGTAGCCCGTAGCAGAAGTCGCCGAGCAGATAGTCTTTGTATTTCTCAAAGAGCTGGAAGTCGATATCCTTGAGCTCTGCTCGCCCTGGATGCTGGAGGCCTATCATGAGAAGTGCATTTTGCATGACTGTTAGCCGCAGCCGTAGCTGTTCCGGTCCGGATGGCATCGCCCCTTTCGAGGTAGCCTTCTTGAGCACGAGGGCGGTGCCTTTGCTAACCCACTGGGGAACTAGCACATCCGGGTCTATCTCGTCTCTGGACAGCACCTCGTTCAGGGGCTCCGCCCTGAACTCGCCCGTCTCTAGCTCATGCAGCTTTCGCTCAATATATTCCTTAGCCGGAATATGCTTATCCTCGGGCTCGCCAAACTTCTGCGAGAAGGACTGGCGCATAGCCATGTATTCCGTTTGGGGGATGGGCTTAGCCCATTCCCGGACCTCGCTAGCCGCTTCTCTATCCGCCTGCTCGCGGGTTCTGGCCTGCGCGGCTCTCCATGCAACCACGAAGGCAGCCGCTAGCGCCCTGTTTGTTAGTGAGCTTTCTGGCTCTATCGAGAAGTCCTTGGCTAGCACCGACTTGAGGTCGGCTTCGTCCTTGAAACTCGCCGAAAACTTCGCTATCGTGTCTATCCCGGCTTTGAACAAAGTAGCCTGGGAGGTATCCGGGACCCGATTCTGGGTCAAAAGATAGCGAAAATCCGTGGAGCCTTTCGCTAGCTCCGCTGGGTCGGACCGGTTGCTAACCGCGATGAAGTCCTCATCCTCTAGCTTGTATAGCCAGTTGGGGTCGTGTATCGCCCCCTTGCCGCTGATATCGCTCTATCCGACAGCTGCGATAGCCTTCTATCCTGGCGGCCGCCCCTCTCGTAGCTCCCCAGGGGCCACTCGGCCCTAGCGATGTATAGCCAGGTCTGATCTATCATGCCGCCATCCGGGCCGAGTGGTCGCCCCTTGGCTTGGCTAGCCACTGGCGGGGGCGCCATCAGCCGGTGCACGACTTCGGGCTCGAAAGGGATCGTATCCAGGCTCGCCCTTGGCTGGCCGCCGCTGCGGCTGCCTATCCTGGTCGCCGTCCGGATCGTCCTGTGCCTATCCGGTATATCTCCTCCATCCTAGCCACATAGGCCGGGACGTCCGAAGGCGGGCCGCGGTAGCCCTGCATGCATCTAGCCAGAAACTGCTTCAGGCTCTCGCCCTGGGCGGGGTATTCTGTGCTAGCCCTCAGCGGTGTAGCCATGGCCTCCGCCGCGGCTGCCCTAGCCTGCTGTAGCCCCGGGCCCGGATTGACCTGCCCGAGAGCGGGGCTCCTCTTGCCTAGCAACAGGGGTAGCCGTGCCGCGCACCTCCGCCTCTAGCTCCTTGAGCTTAGCCATCATCTCCTGTAGCATGTCTAGCCGTTCGGGTGGCGGCCCGGCGCTAGACTGGCTAGCCTCCGGGACCTCCCACTGCCACGGTGTAGCCTCCAGCTCGTTATCCGTGACGCTCTCCTCCTCCAGGGTCTCCCCTGGCCGGTGTGGTCGTAGCCCGGCCAGCTGCCGATTCTTCTCTATCCTCTGCTCAAGGTATCTCGCCTCGGTGGTGGAGAGCTCCGCAGAGATATCGTCCCAAGACTTAGCCCCTTGGAACTTGAGTAGCCTGGCAAATAGCCGGCCGCCAGGCTGTATGCTGGCGCCCTCCTGGCACTCGGCCAGCCTCATGTCTCTAGCCTTTCGCACTAGCTGGAGAAGCTCGTGCTGCTTATCCAGGCTTAGCCGATCGTAGATCTGCTCGGCCAAAGCTAGCCGGGTCAGTCTCTAGCCAATCCTCCAAGAGGCGTAGCACTTCTATCCGTTGCGCCTGGACGCTAGCCGACTCAGTCTGGTCTGCCCAGCTGGGGGCAGTAGCCATGGGCCGCTAGCCGGCCACGAGGGCACGCAGGCTCGCCCACCTAGTCTCCAAGAAAAGCTGGTGGTCCGTTACTCCACCCTAGCCACAGTAGCCGCATCATGTGCATTTGTGCCGTGCCCTAGCCCACATGAGCGCGCAGCCTACGCCCTAGCCAGCAGACAAGACAGCAGGTGCAACAACGTGATTCTCTCCTCTCTCTCTCTTCTCTCCCCTTCTTTCTCCCCCCTGGGCCCACCGCCCCCGGAGAGATGGGAAGGAAAGAGTATATCCCGAGAGGCCCCCCGGACGTATCCCCCCCGTTGTCCAGCCCCGCTGCTTTCCCGGCGTTCGAACGGAATAGCCGGTAACGGTGCTATCGGCAACTGGGGTACTATCCCCGGCGGTGCTCCCTGCAGCTCTGCTGCTGGGACCTCTCCGAAAGGTGCACGAGCTATATCATAGTTGAGCTTCCAGGGAAGAAGTACAGGCTACACAAGGGGGGCCAGGCCGGGTGCCCCAAGAGTTTTCGGCGAGGCCCGAACCCAACCAGTACACGCATGTCTGTAGGCTATGCTGGCCGAAAGGCCGAGGCGAAGAGCCCCCGTCTGGTGATAGCGACACCTCTCAGGCTAGCACCGGCGACCAGAAGCCGGAGCCGGGAGAGGAAGAAGATTCTTAAGGAGCTGCCTCGGCCGGTTCCGGTTGGGTTCCGGCCCCAGCTCCGGCTCACTAGCCGAGGAGTCGGGTCTATCTTCGGGAGGATCGCTCGCCACGACTTCTTCAGGTATCCCCGGGCCAGCCACCATCTCCACGATGCGCTCGCTAGCCCACTCTCGTCGCAGCTCTCCTGACAGCTTCTCAGCTTCCTGCTCGCTAGCCTTGCCGGTCCGGAAAAGCCAGCCTCCAAGATCGCCAGCTATCTCCCTCTCATCTAGCTGCTCTTCTCGGTCCCGAGCCCTAGCCGCCTCTGCATAGATAGCCTGGAGTCGGGCGACCCTTCCGCCATAGGAGCGGATGCAGGTATCCGAGCCCTCGGGCTTCCAGCGTCCTAGCATATCCCTATCTGCCGGCGGGATCGGCTTTAGGCTCAGCCCGGTGGGTAGCACTGCTCTCTCACTGTGTTCCGACCAGTAGCCTCGGGCCACCGTCGGGATCCCCACCATAGCCAGTAGCCCCGCTGTAGCTACCATCGCATCTGCGTAGGTAGCCATCTTCTTCTCCAGGGCGCCTCTCTCGCCCAGCCTGGGCATGAGATAGTCCCGCTGGTAGCCCGCGTGGTTCTTTAGCAGGTTGAAGCCCGCCAGTAGCCAGCCAGGGTCCTCGAAGTAGGCTCTCTCCGAGATGCATACAGGTAGCTCCCGTATGCGTGTGTTAGCCCCGGTGGTTTTCGTCCGTCGCAGGATGGTGGATAGCCGACCTTCCACCATAGCCAGCTCATTTGGGACCATAGCCTGGAGGTCCGACCATCGCAAGCTGCCCCACGCCTTTAGGAGCTTGGCCCAGGCCCAAGCTCTCCAGCCGACGGCCACAGTTGCATCCAGGACCAGCGCTCCCACCTAGCCAGGATAGCCGCTGGATATCGGGGGGCGCGCCTCGTCCAGGGCGCCTTCCAGGATAGCCTCGACCGTATCCTTGTGAGGTAGCTCTCGACTCGGTCGCCCATTCCGCGACCCTCTCTATCCAGCTAGGATCGCCTCGGGGACCGTTCGCCCGCAGGGCTCGTCGCCCCTAGCCATGATGTAGTCGGCCAGGTCGGCCGGTAGCCCAGGGGGGCGTCCACTCTTAGCCTCCCGTAGCCATAGCCGCCATCTCACGTGTATCGAGACGTAGCGCTTGAGAGTGCTAGCCCGGGTTTTCCCCGCTAGCGCCAGAACTGCTCTATCCGGGTCCAGGCACCCCTGTAGCTTCTTCAGCACCGGCGCCTCGCACAATTCTAGCTCTTCCTTGAGCTTTATAGCCCAGGTTGCTTGTAGCCTCTCTTCCCTAGCCTGCGCCAGGGAGCCCTCGTTGACCAAGCGCTTCTGCCTATCCCCTTTCGGGGGCTCCGGCTCGCTATCCTCCTGAAGGTCGATACCTTCGATCGCCGGCCGCTTGCTGAGGTTAACCCAAGCTAGCGAAGTCGCCCTGTATCCCGACGTTCTCTCCACCAGGTCTCGAGCTTCCCGGGCCTCTTGTATCCACAGGTAGATCGAGTCGCCGATGTACTCGTCGTAGCCAACGCCCAGCTCCTCAGCCACTTGGTGCCCAATATCTTCCGCGTCCTCTAGACCGAGGGTAGCCAGCTCGAGCACACCGAAGCCCCGCGACGCCAGATGCTCATGGCATCTATCCAGCACCGCACGCTTCTGCACAAGAGCGCTATCCAACAAGGACGGAAGTCCGATGGGGCTCCCTATCCCTCCGGAGGGAGTAGCCGGTCCGACGCCCTGCTCTTCCGGCTCAGCCGTGGGCAAGACGGTTGGACTCCCTGGCTCCTCGCCCCCAGGACTAGCCGGAATCACCGTAGTAGCCGGAGACTGTGGGCTAGCCGTCCGCGAAGCAGAAGGGGAGCGCGGGGAGGCCATTCTCGCTTGGCTAAATAGCCAAGTTCCCCTTCTATCCCCCACTACTTCAAAATTACCCCCCCTGATGGGGGACTTTATCCAGAATGGCAACGGTCACACACCGTCGTAGCCATTCCAAGTCACAGCTATCCTGTCTTCGCATGTCAGAGGCAACTCTCCTGCGAGCGACGATAGCGAACGAAACTTCGTTTCTAGCGAAGCTACCTTCGATAGCTTCGAGTAGTAATAGGTTAGCTAGCACACATAGTCGTAACTCGTTCCTCGTCACGAGGTACGTTCCATCCAGACCTTGAAGTGGGCATCCAGGGCTTTCAAGGGACCTTGCTAGGTGAACGCGGGAACCAGTCTGCACAAAAGTCGCAAACAACTCATCCCAAGCCTTCACCTCCTCAAGCGCAAGGGGGTTGAGGAAGGTCTCCGCTGTCGCCTGTCGCAGTTCCTGGAGCTTTCGTTGTTCTAAGTTGATGGATGAGGTCCAAAGCTTGAGTCTCCCCTATCAGTTTCCCCGCACCACCGTCCGCAGTGTTCCATGTTGTGGATGGACGATCTTCAAGCCGCCCTTTCTCGTCCATGAAAGCTCACACCCAAGGGTCTGAACCAATGCCCCTAGGGGCAAGATTGTCGAAACATCCTGCGGGTCCTTCGCCGTGGTTGTTGGCATGAGCGTTCCTGCTTGGTTTTGCTGGAGTGTCACCGATTGGCCTCCTGCGAGATCCACTGTCACTCTCACCGGGTGTTCTGGCATCACATCGTGCTCCGCCCGATCCCGAAAGGGATGGGAAGCACCGGAGTCGAGCAGCGCCATTCTTTCATCATCATCTAGGCCCAAGCTTTTCATCTGAGCCGACAGTGCTTGTACACTGGTGTCCGTGACCACATGGATGGCCTGCAACTTGGTCAGCTTGTTGAGCATGGCGTTGGCTTCCTGTAGAAGAGCGGTGATCTCCTGGGTCTTCCTTTCATCACCTTCCGTGGGGTTGGACATAGGCTGCTGTGGTACTGAACCCATAATTGCTGCCGTTCCAGTTGCTCCCAAAGTTGAAGCTGCCGTCTGGGAACCCGAGCTCGAAGAAGCCTGCAGGGATTCCAAAACTGCTTGTTGGTGTTGCACAGCGGCTTGGTTGAGCGTCGTCGGCAATGAGCCTTGAGGGGAAGTAGTAGGGACAGTTGTAGTAGATGACGAGGGCCTTTGCGGAGAAGCCTTCCCAGCCTTGACCGGACAGTCCTTCTGAGTATGGCTCACCGAACCGCAATGCCAACACTTCGCCTTCTTTGCCTCCTTACTCGCAAACGTGTGGTCGAACATGCATGAGCTTCCCTTCGTACATCCATTGTCACCCGCAAAGAAACGACATGGAACCTTATTCCCCGCCGTAGCCAGTTGGCCTCCACCCCTCCGCGTAGGCGAACTCGTTTCACCTGTTCCAGCCAGTAGCATTCGCTGCCTTCAGCTCGGTGGTCTCCTGCGCGGGCGGATTGCTGGGGGTTCCTTGCGGGGATCTCGTTGGGGTTGCTTGTTGAAGCTCTGCCAGCACGTGGTTGTAGTAGCTGAGGACGCTTTGGTAGTTGGGACGGTACTGTAGCTGAAGTTGATTTCGGGATAGGGCCAATCTGAACTTCACATCCTGGTTCGCATCGATGGCCCGCCCCGCTGTCACGAGGCAGTCTTGGTATGGCCACAGGACCAAAGGCCCCTTAACCTATCTAAATCCAACCCTGACGCCCTATTGTAGGCGCTGAGCTGCCGAACAGCTCCAAACCCTAATCACCCCTTAAGGAGGTTTATATAGGGTATAGGGCTTAGGGCAGTCCTCAGTCTTGCTGTAAGACTGCTCGACTGTAGGACTGCACAGACACCCCAGCTTAGTTTTGGGCCCATAGTCCGCGCTTCGTCTGAAGGCTGCTGTGACAAAGTGCCGGAATCTCACAGGCCCGGCCTCGGTCGGATTGTTAGGTTCAGGGCTTAGGGGTTCAGATAGAATTGCATAAGGTGTATCGTAAATGTCTTGCAAAGCTTGCGGTGTCTCGAAAGCCATGGTTTGCAAGACGCACACTCAGAACGATGCATGCAGTAGCGCAGATTGTTTTTGCAATCAAGATGAAGTGCAGCACCGAACAGCTTATTGCTGACTCGAGTGTCTTGTGTCAGCTTGCAGACAAGGCACAAAATGCTTGGCATACACAGATTGATGAAACACTGAATGAATCTGGACTCTAAATTGAAAAGTTAGTTTGTGCTATCCTTATGACTCATTACTGGAACCACCAAGCTTGCCAGACTGCATGACTGCAAGACTGTTGCCACTCACAACTTGGCAATGGAATCCTTGGAAATCCTGGCCTTGCGTTTCATGACTGCCTGAGGCATCATGCCTTTCAGCTTGTTGGCCTGGTCATCGTATTCCAAACAAAACAGCACATCGAATTGTGACAAAGAGTTCAGGGCCACAAAACTGGAAAGTTTCGCACGCGGCACGACTGGCGGGGGGGAACTTCATATGTGGGTCGTCTGGGGCCTCCTCGACACTGGGTTTCAAGCAATGCAAGGATCTTCCACTCCACAGCGTTGCCGTTGACTGTGTTCTCGCAGGAATGCAGGTGGCTCGAGGGCTTCGGGAGGCCTGCCACTAGCAAGGCATTCAAGATATCCTTGATCGCCCCACCCTTGTTCGAAAACTGCTGAACACTGGCTGGCAAATTCTTGCCGGCTTTGGGTCGCAACAGCACCTGTGAATCCTCAGTGAGCTTGTAAGCATAAACAGCACCTTCCGCACTGCTGATCAGCTCTGAAGCCTCCCGCCCTGTCTTGAAAAATCCTTGAATCTGGAACTGAGCTCCATCAAGAATGCAGTCTGTGAGGCCCTTGACATACAAGTCACCATGGGAGTTCACCCAGAACTCATGGGTTGTCAGGCCTGGCACCTGGCATTTCCCCATATGCTCGAGGTCAGAGGACTGCAAGACTGACGACAAGACTGTCTCGGCAGTGTTGTCCTGCTGCAACCTGAGTCACAGCACATGCAAAAACACTTTTCACTGTTTGAAGCAAACGATCAATCAATAAACAATGCCAACAAGGGATACTCCCACCTCTGTCTCGGAAGCATGCTTAGCACGGATCACCTCTTGGGGATTGAACTCCTGGTTGTGTTTCTCGAAGAGCTGGTTCCACCCAAGGCCTTTCCAAACCTCACTGTCAGGAAGCAACACCTCTCCACATGACTTAGCTTTGGTGGAAGCCAGTGCATCCAGCTTCAGGCTTGGGGGACTGCTGTTCTGCAAGACTGGCCGAGACAGTAGCGAGGGTGGAAGTGCAACAGGACCGTACGTACTCATTCCTGGCAATGGCAGCTTTGACATGCTCAGTGAACACTTCCTCCACATTCGCGACAATCTGATCCTTGACCTGTGCATTGCCACCCCATGCGATCCCAACATAGGCGAACCTGGGGAAAGTGCCATTCTTCACAGCATCCATGTTGGCAACTGCAAGACTGAGCTCAGCATCGTAGAGTGTCTCATCGCGTACCAACACCGTGTGCTTGTTTGTCAGCTGCGTGCCCTTCACAAGGGATGAGATCACCTCTGCCAGAAAGCCTGCCCCAGAGTACCACTGCTTGCCTCAATGCCAAAAGAACATTGACACAATCATGTGAAACTTGTTAAATTAATATTCAGACTGACACACTGTACCAACCCCACAGTAGAAATTCTGCCCTGGCACGCTCAAGGTCTTGATCACCGTTTGTTTTGCCACCCGTCACAAACTCCCGGGGCTGTGCACTCAGCCTTCTGATGATTCCCGCCACATGCCCAGCACTTGCCCTGGCGCTCCGCCGAGTGGGAGAACACGCACGATTTCCCAAACTTACACCCTTTATCGGTGATCCACCCCGTGCACGGCGTACGCCGTTGAGGATTGCCCCCCTTTTGCTCACCCCCAGCAGCATTCGCACCCTCAGCACCCTTACCTGGAGCTCCTGAACCGTTTGCACCCTTACCTTTAGGCCCATCACGGGCAACAGCTGCAATTCGCTGGCGCTTGGCATTGCCAGGCTCGGGAGCTGCTACCGCCAGCAACTCCATTTCCGCAAGCAAGGTACGTGCATACTCCTCAACCGTGCTCTGAAGAGGCCTAGTGTCTAGCTGAAGTTGCATGCGTACAGTATGCATACGGAAGTTCAACGCAGAATGGCTTTGCAGAAGAGACCCCTTGCAAGCACTTATCAATGCTGTCCAAAAGCAATGACGAGTCAGGCACCGAAATCTCCATGGTCCTCGCCCTCTCAAGGTGCCTGAACCACTTTTGGAGGCCCGTAACTGCAGCCGAAGGCGACTCAAACACTGGCAATGTAGTTAAACCACGAAGCAGCTCCGCCCGTTCATTCAAACCACCCGGTTGGTAGATTCGGAGAGCCAAGAATAAAAGCCCAACGCATGACACATTCCTGCTCGACAAAGCCTGCTCGTAAACTACACCCGGTAAAGCCTTTGACAACATCGCTACACCTCTAGACTCCAATCTCGTGAATGCATTTCCCTGCAGCTCGGCGCTGGGCCTGCCTACAATCTTAGCCCTATCAAGAGGTTTAGCAACTGCCCATGCCTGATAGGCTGCCTGTGCCTCCTGGAGCACAATCGCCCACCAAGCATTCGCCCGTGGTGCCAAATCACTCATCAGTGGGGTAATCTTGTAAATCCAATCATTGCACCTCATGGCGGGATTCGCCTCACTACTGGGAGCTGCAAGAATAGGGAGTTCCCAATATGTACGCTCCCCGGAATGAAATCCTTGGAAGATCTATCACCACCACCCAACAAGCCTTCAACCGAAGCAATGTCCCGAGAAGCGCCGTCATCGGCCTGCTCGTTCCTGCCCCTTGCGGAACCTTAGTCCCACCTGGAGTCATTGGAGAGGCGTTCACAGACCTCAACTGCATTGGTGCAACCCTCGGTGGGCTCGGAACTGGAGACCTACCCTGCCTTCTTGGATACAACGACCTACACCCACTAGGAGACCTAGTATGACCACGCTGAACCCAAGAACTCTCCCTCGGTGGAACCGGTGGAGGAGAAGCTGATCTAGGAACGGTGTGGCCATCAGCAGTTGCCCGAAAAGGCGAGACGGCCTGTGCGCTGAATGGGTTGCGTCGAGCTCCCCCGTCAACGGACCCTGAACCAACCCTGGACCCAACAGCAGTCCCTTGCAAAGGTTCATCCCCGGCCCTAACCTCACCCTCTTCGGCGTCCTTAATCTCAAAGTACTTAGGAGACTCAGACTCAACCACTATCTCCCCACGCTCATTGATCCTTCCAGATCTCGCAGCCCCATTCATCATCACGGTAACAAGTTGAACCCCTTTCTCGCCCCTGACCCCATCACGATTATCCCCTAGCTCACTGTTCTTGGGAAGTGGCTGAGGCGGTGGAGGCGCCTTTGCATGATCCGTTGGTTTACTCACCCTACTTGCACTTCCACCTGCATGATGAAAAAATGGGATACCCGCAGTGCTAACACCAGTGGGATTAGGGAACTGACAAACCTGCTCTCCTTGCAGCGCCTTGCTAAGGTGCACGGAAGACGCCTCAGCAGGTTGCTGAATGAGTCCTGTCACCTGGGTCTCCGGTGTTTCCTGAAGGGCTAAGCTTTGCATGGCACGGGTAGCCGCGAGGAGGCGGTCTCCAGGGCCGTCCGAGGGCAGTGAGGCAACGCTTACACTTTCACCAGCTGCGAAGTTAGTCCACGAGGACGTCAGGGTTGGGGCCCATTTATCACAATGAGAACCTCCTATACCCTTTCCAGGCTTAGAACCCAGTTCCCCATATCGGCCAATCCCTCTACCTTCCCCAGCGGTCTTGACAGCAGCTACACTCCTACCTACCTTCTGTACAGCTCCTACCCTACCCCTACCGGATTCACCAGAGCTCACCGAAACATTGTCTGTCAAATCTCGCTTGAGTTGCTCATTTTGCTCCATAAGTTGATACACCAGGGCTTCAAGCATGCCAACCCGATCTGGAGCCGGATGCGCTTGCTCAGGAAAGTCACCAACGTAGCTGTTGGCCAGCACCTGTTGCGTCCCCAAGCCTCCTCGGTCCGACGCCAGTGCGCCCCGCCCAGAACCACGGCCTGTGCGATCATCAATAGCACCTGCAGAGGCAAGCCTTTGTTCCCAGGCATCACTTTGTGCCGCGCGATCCCCGCTGCGACCATTCAGCAATCCCACATCAGCTACACCTCCCATACGAGGCTTGTGAATACTGAACCTTTGAGGCTCTCCTGGGCCCTCTGTACGCGCTCCCAGTCCAACACGACCAGCTTGCTCCGTTCCAGAGAATCTGCTGCCCGTCACGGCACCTCTGTTCCCTCACCATCCGCTTGCCACCCCACTCGGTCGGCAGCTGACATCCCAGGCGGGGGTCCTTGAGAAGCACCACTCTGAACAGGAAGCCTTGATTCCTCCGGCCTTGGCCTGAAGTCCTGATATGGGGATCCATTGCCCCCTTCCGCAGACTCGAAATCATACTCAGGCTCCAATCCCTGAGCTTCCTCTGCCTGCATCAAGAGGTCTACCGCCTCCTGCTCCGGAGTTCGCTCTCTGGTCTGAAGATTCCTCTGTCCCTCCGACGTCTCGTCTTCAGTCCATCGGTCTCCAGTAAAAGGATCATTCCCAGCAGAGAATCCCAAGGTACGTCCACCCTGAGGACCCTCCAAACCACCTTGCAGCTCAGCACCAGAACCATCGGTAGCCATCGCAGAGTTCTACACACAGGGAACACTTGGGCTCATAACCTGCGTGAAGCAGGAAACGAGCACCAAGCGAGCTGACGCCCTTTTTACCACGCACAACAAACGAATCAGTTCGTGAACACCTGAGCTGTACACTAAAGACTCTCAGACTATGTGTTCTACAGAATCGTACAGAAGACTTCAGTCAAACGTAAGACTACACTGGCCGATCTGGGAACCTGGGCTTCGAACATGACCCTACCCCTTCCCTACGACCTCCGGCCCACATGGCCTGCGGATGCAGCGCCTGCACAACACTGGGTCTGCTGCACAGTCAATTCTAATTATGAGACCTATTAATGCTATAACATCTATTAGGGCAGGGGCCATTACTGAGGACTGCAAGACTGGTAGACTGTGCAGGGCCTCACAAGGTCTCTTTGCAGGGAGCCTCTTAAAGACTTAGTTTTACAGTCTAACAAGCCTGCAGTCCACGCATATTATTCTAATTTTGGGACCTATGCTATAAGATCTATAAAATAGGGGCACTCACTGAGGACTGCAAGACTGGTAGACTGTACAGGGCCTCAAAAGGTCTCTTTGCAAGAAGCCTCTTGAAGACTTCACTTTACAGTCCAACAGTCCACCCATATTATTCTAATTACGAGACCTATTAATACTGTAACATCTATTAGGGGCCATTACGGAGGACTGCAAGACTGGTAGACTGTATGGGCTGGCACTCGAACAGTCTCTTGGCTGCCACGCCAAAAGGTCGAATTACTCCCGGCAGCCTTCTGATTGCCTCAAAAGGCCTTTTGCAGACTAACAGTGTTGATTAGTCGTGTGACATTAAATGTTATACTATCATAATTTATATACGCACATGTAATTGGGGCTTCTTTCTTATGGGACGACTACGAGACTGCTAGACTGTAGATGAATCCTACTTCAGAGGGGCAATCAACCCTGAATCAACCCTGAACTGTAGTCAATAGCAGTAGTTTTTCATCGACTGTCACATTCAGTCGTTTCTCACACTTTGCTGTCGCAGTTTTTGGCCTCTGACAGCGCGACAGACTAGCCCAGGCAACAGTCTAGCAGTCTTGCTGCCGCAATGGACAGTGACTGCCCAACAGATTGCCGAGTACTTACCGACTATGAAAGGATCTGCAAGCGAGTGAGGATGGTCAAGGCATGGAAGCGGGACAACCCGGAGTACAGTCGAGCACAGTTCTTGCTCATGCACAAGGACATGCAGTCGATCCCACCGGGAGAGCCACCCGTGACACCACGCTATCTCCAGCCAGGTGTGCCAAAACGGCAGTGGGAGCGAGTGTGGTTCGTCTTCAAGACAAGAGTTCGTGCCTACTCAGAGTGGCTCGATTTGATGAGCTGAATGTTTTACCAATTCGTCGCAAGTTCTGACAGTCCTCAGTCTTGCAGTCCTTTCTCTTATAGTGACGACCAATGTATGGGCCCAAATTTCTGTGAAGGACTGCAAGACCGAGGCACTGTGTGCACCATAAACACATACTATGTGTTTAATGAAGCTGGAAGTGCAAGCTGCATGGAGAAAACGGAGTGGGTCCGAGCCTCAGGATTGGTTTGAATAGGCTAGGGTAGGGCCCAAAACCGGTATCTTACTTACCTTTTGCTGATATCTTAGTTGTCTTGCCGAAGCCTTGAAATTCATGATTTGGGGGGGGGGGGGGGCGTGTATGAACGCCCCTCGCTGTTTATGAACACAGACTTGTTTAGAAGAAGTGAGCATCTTGTAGAAACACTGTGTGTGCGAACAATTCAAGGGTCCAAGCACCATGTAAACCATAGGGATATCTTGACTGAACTTTGACAGCCAGCAAAAATTATAATTTTTGCTGGGTTTATCATACCGCTTCGTATGTGTTGCTCCCCCGGCAGCAATGAGCTTTCTTTTCCAGGCACCAGAGGTCCATATACCGATCACATGGGCTTGCTCAAACTCCCCAAAACCGAACTATAACAATGGCTATATCTCGAAAGTAACTTATCCATGTGTCTTTCTGGCTCCTTATGGCTATTATCGTGATGCGAGCACACAAACGGAGTGCAATTCATTCGCCCTCCGACTCCATGTCGATGAAGTCTCCTTCGGTGCTGGTAGCTCAAAATCCAAATCACGAGGTGAAGGTGCTCCGCTATTCAAGACAACTAGCCAAGTGAGTGGGGCCCGTCCTCGAAGAGACAACGTGCCGAGAAAGTCATCACGTCTCATCTGTAGCCTCATACTAACGGAGTGAGGCTTTCTTGAATCCTGGTTTATAATTGCAAAAAGGAAGTGCTTTCAACGATGAATATCGGAATTCCCAACTACCACATGGTGTTGCAATGGCCGGTTTAGCTTCGGGTTGGTGTTGGAGTTTGCGTAAGTTCGAGGCTTCAACGTCGGAGGCACTAGCCGAGGCAGAAAACACCTTCACGAGCCAGCACTGAGATCCGAACCCACACTCGTTTTGCCGGTGTGATGCGCAAGGCTGTCTACACTCAGGCCCTCCAGGCCCTTCGGCAGCACCGGCCCAAGAGCAAGATTCAGGGAGCACCGCAATACGTCCCGCAAAGCCCTGCGAAGCTGCTAGAATTCGATTGAGGCCTTGTTTAAGTTTACTCTGTGCTGAAGGTGCGGGCCACTGATACTTCGCTGTGCTCCTGCGGCTATCAAAACTAGAAGCCCAGGCTTCCTCAAAAATTCCATCCGAAGGATCGCATGCTCACTTGACGGTGTTTCCTGTGCTTCCTGGTCCTGGGTTTCTACCTGAGATAGGGCGGGCAAGGTTGTCACACAGTATGTGTTTCAGTTCATAGGACTTCGGATTCTAAGGAGGCTTGGGCACAGGACAAAGCAAAACTATGAATACTCATTATCGTATCAAACCATCAACCGTACGAACCTTTCTCGGTGAATTACCCTTATTGACTCATCTGAGAATTGAGTGCCTATAATTAGAAATACTTGAATTGTAATAACTTCTCCCAGGCACCCGTGACGCCATTCAAAACTGCCAACATGATGCTCGCGACGCCCTTCGAAAGACTCTGCCCCAAGATTTGCTGGGCCGTAGCATTGGGGAGCAAAGTCATGTTCAAGGGATGCTCTCGCCATCCAAGGTAGCAAGCAAACTCGTGGGGGCCCAGAAGGAAATCAAGCGACTCATGTCGCATCAAAACTGCGCTGCGCCGGTTGCAGAGCGGAGGCTTCATCATGCATTGGCGCTTGGTCTTTTCGCCCTCGATGAACAAGGGCCTGCGCAGGCCATCCCCAGTCCCTCTCAACTCGGTCAATGCATCCTCAATGAAGCGCCGTTTGCCGGCATTGGCCCCCGGCTCCTGCACGACAGGGGTTAATGTGGACGAGGGACTCTGAGGCTGAGGAGTGTAGACGGAGTTCTCGTAACCGACGTGATCCTTCGATGACTTCTCAAGCAGCTGCTGGAGCTTTTCAGCTCTGTCGGCCTTGCGAACCATGGCAATGAAAGACGTCTTGCCTGCGAAAGCTGACCCCACCAGCTCCCACAACACATCCTTAGTGTTGAAGCTCCAGCTCGTCATCTCGCCATGCGCAATGACGTCCGGGACCATCGGGCCAGCAATGACAACAGCAAAGATCTTGTCCAGCCTTGAAGCCATGTCAATCACCGTTGCCATATCCGTCTCGTTCTGCACGCATGCCGCGATTGCAACCTTACTGCTTTGCAGCTGCGGCAGCTTTGTTGCTTCGCCTTCCTCAGTGCATGCGAGGTTGAAGACCTTGGGAAAGGAATCCCCATAACGAATCCTACCCACCACCAGTGCTTCCTCCTTGCTCTTTGCCAAAACTGTAACGTTCGCAGACGGATCAAGAAGCTGCAGCACGCTGACTGAACTGCCGTACCACAGGATCTCCATGACGCTACGAACAGAAATCGAGGCGCGGGGACTGCCTGACAGTATGATTAACACTTCACAACAATGCCGTTTGATAAATGTCTCCATTACCATCTCTTGTATTTTGTTTAACACTGCCTAGAGCCCTGAATCTTTACGGCTATACTGTACAGCTTCCGGAATCGGAATGGCTCCTGTGCTTCTAAAGCATCGAGAATGGTCCATCAACTGTTGCAGCATCGATCGTCAAGAGCTTCACTGCCAGCAACCACATTTTGCAACTTGAGCCCCCTGCTACAGCGACATGCTGTCACATGAGATGAGGCTGCATGACTTAAGTGGCACAGAACCTCTCGACGAGTCTCAGTCTCTGAGAAACAGCAGGTGCACGTCGGTCACAGCAGCTCAGGGCTCGGGCATCGCCACCGGCACCGCACCTCGGAGAATTGTTTTAGTCCCAGGCTTTATTTGCTTACACCGTTGGACCGAGCTTGCGGTGGCTGGCAGGTGTTGAGTGCACAAACCCTTTAACTCGTGGCTCCTCGGCGATGGCTTCAAAACTTCACTGCTTGAGCAGACTCGACCTCCATTCATTTCAAGAGATCGGACAAAAAACCCATGCGCATCAGCATGGGAAGCAGCACTTTCAGAACAGCGGCCCAGCTCATTCCGTTGCCTGCAGCTTCTTGGAGTTCTGCCTTTGACAAGCATTCGGATGCCAACTTGATCGACTCTTCATCCCATCCCAAGATCCTCAAATGATCCTCCGGATCCACGAAGCGGCCGTGGTCATAGGAGAAGTAGTTCGTGGAGGTCGTGAGAGTACCAATCGTTCCATGGATCCAAACACTGCCTCGCCCCACGGACTGCGACAAATCTGCCAACTTTGGCACGCTCGGGGGCGCTCCCTGTGCCTCAGCAGCTTTGCACATCGAATCGATCAAGATCTCATTGCCGTCCGCTGTCGCAGCAATCCGAGGTGTGGTCTTCAGAACGTCGGGGTAGAGGTCGGAGATGCGCTTGCCGGCGGCCTTCACAGTCTCCTCTGTCACGTCCGTCATGCCACCCTTATCCGAAAGCGTCGCCAAAGCAGTGGACAGGCAGCTGCTGTATTCTGACATCCACTTCAGCGGTCGATTCGCCGCTGCCTGAGCACCATCGCGCGCTGCAGGGTCCCCAAGGCTCAGCAAGGTCTGCACATGATGCTTCGGCTTTCCAGCAGAAAAGCGCTGAAGGCATTCGACGGCTGCTGCCCAGGCCGTTGCATCCAGATCCGTGGTGCGACTTCCCAAGATGAAAACTCTTTCGCGGCGTTCCGGAAGAGGAGCTGCATCTGCCATCACCGCCGTAACAGAATACTCCGGCAGCCGTGTCCCGAGCTTCTCCAGGTAGGAATCCAAAGGGGATTTCTTGGAGTCACTGGCACTGGCTCCTGCCCCGGTCGGCATCCTGCACAGAGCATGGCTCAGACTGCGCTGCGTTTGAAAACTAATTAAAGCTACACTCGCAAGATCATGAAGACATGTTTTGAAGACGAACGCCTCGCTCCGTTCACATTTTCAAGCACGAAGAAGCGGGGCCGCACATGTGCGATGGACAAGACGGCGCCGTCAAACGTGATCGCGGATTCGCATTCTGGCCGGAGTGGACTCGACCCGAATCGAGCGGGATTCAGGATGGAATTGTTCTTACAGGAGAAGCCTGCCGCGAATAAGGCAGGCTCCTCATCCACCGGGAGCCGGCACCGTCTGCCGTGACGTAGGCAGATGACACCGCCGTCGGCCTCACTGCTTGCGCGTATGTCCTGATCAAAAGATGGTTTCTTTCTATCACAGTGTTGATCCCTCATGGCAAACCTGAAATGTAAAGCGATATCTCAAAGTCAATCCCTGTCGTTCGAGTCCTGATAAAGGTGGCCTGGCTGGAACCGCTTCAAGGAAAACACAGCAGGCGCCGATGCTTTCTCCGAGCCGTACAACTGGTGGTTCGGGATCTTCAACGCCGTCAGAACACCGGCAATGGTATTCAAGCCATCGCAACCACTGGCCCAGACGAGCTTCGACTCCCGGACGCCCTGCTGCCCACAGTCCTTGATCTCAGTCGCCATTGACCGTGCCAAAGCAAGGAAGTCGAACTTCTCCATGGTAGTCTCCGGGATCTTAATTTCCTTGGGCGCTCGGGTCTTCTTCTCCTCCTTGGTCGTTTGCTTCGAGGTGGCCTTCGCTTTGGCCTTGCTTTTCGGTTGGCCAGACTTCGCCGTCTTGCCCATGCTGCCCAAAATTAAAAGTTCGAATCTGCTACTTCACGACAGCAGCACAGCAAAGTCTCTACCAATGTGCCCCTCGGAACTCGTACATCTCCACAACTACACGACCCTATGCTACATTGAAATTTCGAACACTGATCCGCAACATTCTCGGAACCGCATTGACCAAACAAAAACTCTTGAGACTGCCGAGGCCAGGCGTATGCACGGGGTACTCTTCGAAAATATGGATCAATCAACGCGTGCTCTGTTCGAAAGGTCGGTGAACACTGCCAGTAAAATCCCAGCGCCCAGGAAACCGATCAGCATGCCAACATGAAGATTGAGGAACGATTTCACTATGATTGCGGAGTGAACTTCTGGTTCTCACTACGTAGTGTATACTTGGCGTGGCAATCTGTCTATACTGTAAGCGGACAATCACCAAACTCTGTGTTCTGGACTGCCCACACGCGATTCCGGCTCAGCCCATGGCCCTCCATTTGGCCGGATAGCCTGAAGCAGGAGGGTCTTAGGCTGAGTTTCTTGCTATAAGCCCAAATAATAATGCAACTTCTGATAGGCTCAAGCTGGCCGACTACTGCACCTGATGCCCAACTTGCACCACGACTGCAACTAACAGTTACACACAGGCAACGCTTGTACCGTTACCCTACTCATTATGACTCAGTGACCCAGACTACCCACGCCTGGAGCTCTGTCTGGCTACTCTCACAGACACGAACCAGCGGTGCCCTGGGTTGAACATGGCACACGCAAGTGCCCAACTAGTGCATGCACACCTCCATCTTGATTCCTAGATTGAACTAACGTGCTGCCCATGCCGAAATGATAATGTGACCAATGTTACTAAATAGCTAACCTTTTTTCACCAACTGTCGTCAGGTTACATCCACTAGCGCGGTCACCTAAGGCAGGACATGCGCAGCAAACACAAGGGCCTAGATGACAAACCACATGCCCACGAAATGGGACAGGCCTGTCACAAACCTTTTCAAATCTACAAACATTCAGAGTAAGTGCGCAACACGGACAAAAAACACAGCCAGCTCGTTCCATCCAGAACCCTCCAGCTGCCCACCGCAAATCACTGAGCTGAGCAGACGCAGCTAACTCTCGGAGCCCGGCCAAAGCTCGACACCTCCAGGCAACGGGCGTGGTGCGACATATCGAATTGCACGATTTCACAGCGTGGAACTCCGACCCAGAGCCCTGCTTCGCTCAACTTATATTCGACACGCAACTCCGTCCTATACCACGAGGGCCAAACGAAAAGTCTATAGGATCTGAGACTCTGGCCCACCTCGGACTCGGACGCCTGCAGATGATAATCGGCCTGGTCGGACGGGCCGAATCGCGACACATTAAATGGCTGCAGCTGCCGCCATGTTGACTGTCTCTCAATCACACTAACACCTGCACTGTCGACCACGAGACCGGCTAAGGCATACGAGTGCATGGGCGAGCAATATTCAGTTTAGACCCAGCATATTCAGATTCAATCGACGGAATCCTTTCAACCCAATGAGCAAGCTCTGTGGCTGTGGCCAACCCCGGTCTCTGGCAGACAATCGACCTGAACCCATGCGTTCAATCGCAAGCACTGCCGCCCTGAACCCTGCTCACCACCTAGCATCTGCAAGTTCGACCAAGAACCCCTGTTCATGCACACACACACACACAAAGCAATGTTCCAGACCTCCTTCATTCTTCCAAAATTATCATGCGGCACATCAAGTTGATGATGTCTCGGACCCTGGCCAACCACGGATGCTGCAAGATAGCTGGCCTGAGCGACTTTCAACATCATTCAATCGCCTACTGGCCTGCCTGCGAAACACATGAAGACTTGCTTGAGTCACGAATCTGCTGCAAGGCACGATCTGATGGCTTCCATGCGAGAACTACAGTATAATGCAGTGCAGCTGGCCCGAGTCGATTGAGGTTGACTTCTCGAAGGAGGATTTGGAGCACAATTGACTCAGCCCAAATTCCTCCATTTCCTAAAACAAAAAATCAGGGCTGACTCAGCCCAATATCCCCAACCGCAAAGTAAAAGCTGACTCAGCCTCCTGAGGCCGACTCGGCCTCAAACCCAAAGCCAAATTTAACTAAGACCCCATACTAAACTAAACGTTGACTCAGCGTCCTACAGTCTAATAAATAAATAAGTATATATATATATATATATATAGATAGTTACTAAAATGCTGACTCAACGTCACACGGCTGTCTCAGCCCACAACTCAAGCCCAAGAACCTGAAAGTAAAGCCACGATGTACTTAAATCCCCAGCGCAACGGTGATAAGACCAGGGGCCCTGGCGCAATCCGGGATGCCAGCGCAACGGCCTGGCAGTCAGGACAATCTCCGTCAACAGCAATCAGTCAACCTTCCGTCTCAAACTAGCAGCGGCAGCGTGTTCCCTGAACCCACACTCGTTCTGCCAACGCCATGCGCAAGGCTTTCCCCTATACGCATGTCACTCGGCCCTCCAGGCCATGGGCAGCGGCCACGCGGGCCCAAACGATTATTGAAGCACGGCATGCCCCGCAACACTGCAAAACCCCAGAGACTTGTTTAAAGGTATAGTAAATCCTAAGTTCCCTGCAGCTGCGGGCCGCCGGTGCTTCGCTGTGCTTGTGCGGTAATCAAAACTCGAAGCCTATGCTCCGTGGGAAAACACCCGCAATGCAGAATCTTTGTACTTTCTACCAGAAAGCTAGAACTCTTCTTCGTTTTCCTTGAAGGAATCAAGCATAGCATCGACGTCCTCTGCGCTGCCATCGGCGACGGAGTCCTGAGCCTCTTGCGACGGGTCGACTGAAACCGCACTTGGGGAAGGAAGTGGCGGCCGTTGGGATTCAGAGCCAGACAAGGAGTTCTCACGTGTCAGAAGCCTTTTCCTCATCACAAACCCATCCGCACGGCCTGACATGATCTCGTAGCTGATCCGCATGATGAGAGACTGAAATACAGCCTCTTTGTGACGCTCCGACTCCACAAACATGGTGACGCAAATGTGCTTTCGGCAGCATGCAGTCGCGAGGGATATGGAGGGCTCAATCGAGACAACACGCGGCTGTGTCTTGATCAAAGCATTGGCCGGCTCATACTTGTAAAGATCAACAAGCAGCTGGCTGTGCTGCTCGCTGTTTTCCCACGGTGCGATGGGGAAAGTCTGCTTGGACTTCGCAGCCGCCTCGTCCTCGGCTGCTCCGGCAGCTGTTGCCGGCGGCGGCTGAGGCTCATCCGAGTCCATCAAGGACCTCCCTTCCTCCGTATTTGTTGTCTCAGCACTGTCGTCAGCAGTAACACTGGCCTTCTTCATGAGACATTCATAGACAGCCGGGGTGACCGTCGCAAAGTCATGATCAATTCTGGATTTCATGTCCATGGCTTGCCAACCACGGCTGTAATTGTCGCTGACAACCGTTGGCATGGAGGAGTCCCTGTGCTTCAGGACGAAGTCTTTCGTCACGATGATGAATGCATTCTCAAGAGGGTCTGGAGCTTGCGGATTCAAGCTACTCCTTCTCTTTGGTGCTGCATACCCCCCAACACCAAATTCGCTATTGGTGTAAGCTCGCCGAAGCACCGTCAAGAGACGCTTGGGCATGTTGTCCACACTCTTCAGCACAGACACCAAATGCTTCTGCATGGCATCTGAATTGGTTGGGGATCTGCCGTCCATGGCCACGAAGACATCTTTCGATCGGAAGAGAGGAGGGCCCGATGCAGCCCTGAAGTGAGCTCTTATGCTAATCTGTATTATACCTAGAGCATTATCGCCACCCTCAACTTGCGTACACAACTACGAAACTTCACCAACAAACTGTGTCGCTGGAAAGTGTCACTTTCGTGTCCAACCAGAAAGCTGCAAGCCATTGCTTGAATTCGGTCGCATTGAGCGGTGTCGGGCGCCGCCATGGATTGACCAACAGGTCGTCTTTGATGTGGAGGCGGCACTTGACGTCGTAGATGATGAACAAGGGGGTCCCACCGTTCCGCGAGTACAAGGCTGCCACTTGGTTTCGCTTCCCTTCGGCCGTGGGGCTTTTCACCTCCATCTCCACGAACGTGTTCACCTTCACCCTCGCCCAATCCAGCACCTGCTCGAAGTAGTAGTCATCCCCACCCTGCAGGGTCGAAGCAATGTCCGAGGGGATGTCCAACAGACTGAAGAATTTGAGCCGGTTCATCGGCGCAGGTCCCGATGGGACCTCCTCTTCAGGCACCTCTGCCATGACATGGGGCATTGTCTCCGGTTCGTCAGGGGTTTCCTCAGGAACTGGCGGAGCCGGATCAGGCTTCGCCGGCTCAGGCTCCGGCTTGGGGACTTCAAGCTTGGGCGAAGGCGGCTCCATTGCAGCCTTGCGCTGGTCCAAGATCTCGCTGTGATTTTTGCCATTCCTGCATCTGGAAAAGCGTCTCTGCCGGGATGAGAGGATCCAAGGCCAGAGCCGCGTCCAACTTCTTGTCCACTGCATTGCTTCCTCGAAGGAGCTTGGCCGCGAACTGCACAGCATCGACCTGCCAGGATGGAAGCTGTCTCACCCACGGCAACACCATGTAGGTTGTCTCGTGCAACTGGGAGGCACGGAAAGCTACGATGCTGGAAAAGAGTGTGCCGAAGACCTGTGATGGTGCGTAGCCAGGCATGTACGTCTCGTCCGGCAGGTCAATGCCCCGAAGCCTTGCAGTCAAAAGGTTGGTAATCCTCCTTTTGAGAAGAACCCTTGCAATCGCTTGGGTCACCTGTTCCTTGTTCATCTTCGGATCACAGCGATCATTCAGCATGTCCTGGACAATGAGCCTGAAAGCCGGCTCTCTAAGAGACATGGAATTAACCGCACAACTCTGATTTAATTACTTGGAGAGCCTGACTTGAAAATGGACTACTTTGCACACTGAAGGGCTCCAAGACCCAAAGGAGAAGCGATCGCTGCAGAGGAAGGTTTTTCGGCAGTGCTGTTTTCGCACACAACAGGTCGAAGGACATGAAGTGATTGAAGCAGTGACGATTACCAAACTTTTCATCCAATTGTCCGATCAACAGCTCTGCACCAGGAACCTCGCTGATTCTGTCGAAAACACGGAGAGAATTCTTGATCTTCGTGGCCTTCAAGCCCAATCTCTTCCCGAACCTGATGGAGCAAACATACCAAGTATGTTGAGACTGGAGTTATTCGTCTGTACAGGGGCATTGCAGCACATACACACACATACACGCATACACGCATACATCCATACATACATACATACATACATAGATACATAGATACATAGATACATACGTACATACTACATACATGCATACATACATACATGCATACATACATACATACATTCGCACGTAAGTACATACATGGGTACATACGTACACACACATACATAAAGGTCCATACATACAGATATGTACTTAAGTACATACATGCATGCGTACATATACACTAGACATACACATACACACACACACACACACACACACGCATGCTCACACACACATACGCACACATGCATGCATACATACATACATATATACATACATACATACATATATACTTAGTATTATCTCTGTTATGTATTAAAATCATGATCGAAGCTTTCAGTCCGACAGATCACGCAAAACAGGTCACAAACCGAAATCAAGTGACCACTTCTCCATATCCTGATCACTGCTTCCCTTGCCCTGCTGCTTCAAGAAGTCCCTCACGTACGCCAGTGCCTTCATCTGGCGAAAACCCTGCAACACCAAAACATCCACTTCATCCTTGATCTCTTGAGCAAGCTCGAACTTCTTGTGCTCAGTCTCGTCATCTGTGGCCAGATCCACGAACTTGACCTGAAACGGCCATGATCACAGCTTGGAAAAACCGACCCCCAACATCTGCGAGTACCGCTGCTTGCGGACCGGATGCTCGGATGCAGCGGGCCTGATGCACGAAGCCTTTCAAGGTCTCGGCATCCTGCTGTCCGTTGTTCACAGCTTCTTTCGCGTGAAACCAAGCAAAAATGAAAGCGGTTCGATCGGGATCGCGGTGGAGAGGCGTCAAATTGGTGAGGTCGGGCAGCGACTTGGAGCCGCGCACTGAGATCACTTCAAGAGCACCACCCGCCGACCACAGGTGTTTGCCGTTCTCATCCGTGGTGCGGTAGCGGTTTTCGGCAAGGGTGCGAACAGCTCCTGACCCGGGACATGACAACCTGTTTAAGCTGAAGCTCAAGCTTACACTGATTATGATGTCATGTGGACGGTCCTAAGGCAGGTGGTATAGTCGCATGAGCGAACCGGAGAGGGTCGAAGCTACGGATGGTCACGTTGCATTCGTATGAGGAACTCTTCTTCATCCACCGAAGGTATTCATCAGCATCAAACGCCTGCACTCCGGCAGCCGCTATTGGATCCAGGCCGGCCACTTCCTGCTGGGTGGAAACGGAACCCCTGTCACGTGAAGTCGCAACCGTCAGTTGTCACTGCATCAATGCAGTGCGAAAATCGCAGTGATCTAAATTTAATGTCCCGTCCTTGAACTCGTCGGCGAGGAAGTTGATGGCTGATTGTACAAACTTCACACAAGGATGATTCCGGAGTTCGTCCGACAGCTTGCTTTGCTTGCCACTCACACGACCCTGTGGGTCTGCAGCTGCCCGCTTGCTCATTCTGAACACCCCGGGAGCAGTCGGCCCAACTCTGAAAAATAAGCTGTATAGTGTTTTGAGCCACAGAGTTGACAGATGTCTTTCAACTCTGGGGGGGCACGGTTTGGCCAAAAGACGACAGACATCAGTCAACTCTGGGGGCGGAAACTCTGTGGCAGAACCGGGCATATACCAATGAATCCGAAACCCACTCGCCCCAGAGTTCAAAGACATCTGTCAACTCTGTGGCAGGATTTGCCCACAATCCGAAAACCCAGAGTTCAAGGATGGCACACATGGCAAATCTGAGCCGCTATTTAAGGTACTATTACGACAGACCTAACCTACGCCTGCAGAAGAAGAGATTGCATTCTTGAATTCGTGAACCTCCCAGCCCGACACACAGGTCACACGCGCACAGCGGGGTGCACCGTCTCGTAGGGTAGTGCGACCAGGCGTCTGCACAGCGGTTGAGAACAACCAGCACATATCTTGAAATGTGTGGCAACTGTGCAATTGCAACCACTGGCATGTTCGATCTGCGTTGAAACTACCCTGAGCAGTGCCTTGCCCACGGCAAAGAGGCAATCGGTAGACCTGGCCGCTGCAAACTTTAAGGCTGGCAATAAAACCGCTCACGATCAAAGACGGCACACAAAGGAAGCAGTTGCTTTGTTTCTGAGTCTGTACTTGCCAATCCTGAAAGCATTGTGAAACAGACATTGTCCGCTGCAATGGCAGATCAATGCTTATGCCCCCACCCCAAGAAAAAAGCAGATCAATGCTTATGCCCCCAACTCAAGAAAAAAACTCGGACAGCAACTGTGGAAATGCTCTGTCCATCTCCCTGGTGGCATATCTGGCCACACATGCCACGCATCAGCAAGCTCACACCAGTCTGAGAACTGGTCGTTTACGGGTCGCGGACAGCCTCTCCACTTCTTCCCCCAAGCGATCAATGAGGGCTTTCCTTAGGACTTACTCGTTAAGACATTTAATTGAGACCTGGAGCCTTGGCCACAACCGTCTAAAATTCAGCAATGAGTCTGGAGAGCATTTTTCTGATTGAGCTCAGCATTCACCGCCTCCACGCCACGAAGTGCATCGATCTTGGCCCTTGAAGTATCGTGCGAATGGGGCTGAAAAGAGACTGCCCTCTATCACTCGAAATTGGAAAGCATCATTGGCATGCCGCCGAGCAACTCGAGCTCGCGAACTTTCTCTTCCCTTACATCACACACAGGCAGACACACGCGCGCACACGCACTCACACCATGTGCGAGCAAGTATGTAGGAGTAAAACAGCAGCTGTATGCCACATTTCACTACCACATGGCCCCGCTATGCCAAAGTGCAGCAAAGAATCAAGCTTGTTATCATGGCACCATCTTTCCTACACAGCAATCGGACAGGAAGACATTGTCTCCTAATTACACAGCAGCCGCAACATTATGCAATGCACGTACACAGAGTCTCCTGGATCGATGCTTGTTCTTTCGATTGTTCTCATACTCCCTCTGTTTGAGTTTCTTCAGAGTTTTGGCCGCTTCGGCTTCCACATCCACAGAAACCACTGCATCAGGGTGACCTTGAAGCTCACATTTCACTTTCAAGAGCCCCGGCTCTTTCTTGACAGGAACCAGTGCCATGGCTGCAGTACCAGAGGCTATCAAGATTCTTACAGGTTCAGATTGCCAGCGATGAACAAAACTAACTTTCAATTCAGCAACTCGCTTGCAAGCAGCTGTCGTGGCTGCAGTCACGATGGAATTACGAATCGGAATCAGTCAGACGATCATCGCAGAAGCTGGTGCAGGACATGTTCAATTATGAGCGAGGGGCGCACCTCACGGCCTGGCAAGGGACGCACCGCCTCAGAACCAGAGACAGGAAGCAACAAATCATAGAAGTGAGCATGCAGTCCTGTCGTGCAGGCCACCACAGTTCAGACAGACTTCACAATAATTGCAATGACAGCTTCGCCCACACTGCAAGCGTTCAGCCGCACGAAGGGAGGAGACCGCTTGAAAGACATGTTTCAACCAAGGGCACAACACCATCCAGCTGGACAGCCGAAAGATCGACCTTGGAACTGGGACACAACATGCACAACTTAACAGCCACTACTAAGACTGCAAGTGCTCTCCCAGTGCCAGCAAATGACTCTGATTCCTGCCCTGCTTGCTGCAGATCGCCACATTTTGCATGGCCCTCACGACGAAGCTACACGGCAAGCGGCCTACTCGATGCACACGTGCAGAAGCAAAGCATGGACCATGAGCCTTGATGGTTCACTTTGATTCTGATAGCATTGCACGTGTTACGACTCGTAGCAGGAGGCATACATTCGAAAGAGGCCAGCTAAATCAATCGTCTGGACTTCGACTTCATTGCCTTTCATGTCCAGCCGCTGGCATTCTTCTGAAACTTCTGTGGACAAGCCAAGATGAAATGTGTTAGCAGGGAATTTCAGCCGCTCATCCGCACCCGGCAGTCCAAGACGAACGTCCAGGCGAGGATTCTTATCCTTGCCAATGGACGGGGCACGAGCCGCACAAGCGTGCAGCACTCGGACATGTTTCGGATATGCATCGCGGAAAGACTGACTCATGTAGATCACAGAATGGCATAGCTCCATTCCAGGGCGGAAGCGCAAAACTCGCCCAGTCTTATCAGCAAGTCGTGCTCCATCCAAGCGGGCTTGTAGGGCTGCCGCGCTGTCGTAGTCTCCAAGAACTGAACCAACCAACACCATATCAGCACGCACACCAAGCCTCGGAACCCGCTCGAACGAAGTATCGACAGGCCAAGGCTTGTCCCGTCGGGCCTGGACAGCAAGCAGCACCTGGTCTGACTCAGAAAGCAGCTTGAACTTCCTGGGTAAGGGAGGGCACGTCTTCGCCGCTGGCAAAGTCACAGGCTTGGCCCGCATCAATCCGCCCTTGGACCCTTGGAATCAACGAAGGGGGTTGGTCCAGTGCGTGCAGACATCGCTTGAGTTTGCCGTCGCTTTTGGGCCACCGCCTGTTGCTGCTCAATCGCTTTGTCAGCGGTGCTCCAGTCGATACCCATCTGCTCGTCCAGGGTTGTACCTGATTGCAGCATAATCTGGATTTTGATGTTATCTGGGTGGGACTATTTTTTTTTGAAACCTGGGACTGGGACTGGAACGACCAACTTCAGATTGCCAAATGCGGACTTGGGTGCGTGTTGTACCGCTGCTGCCAGTTGCGTCACCAGAGGGCTCTGGAGGTCTCCCGTGACCGGATGCATTAGCAGCAGTCTGCTTCTGATTGGACTGGGCATTTGCAGAAGCACTTTGTTTCTGCTTCTTCTCCTGCTGCACTTCCCAGGTCTCGTCAGCAGCTTCGCTCATGAGCCGTTTTCTGTTGCCATCCGCCAGATTGGGGTTGACAACGCGATTGCCCAGCACCCCCTCAGCGTGAGAATCCACAGTTGACAAGGCAGCAACAGCAGCCTTGCACGCACCAGCATGCGATTCGAGCCACGCCGTCTCTGAATTTTGGCTTCGCTGCCGTGTGCTCTCCAAGCGGGGCTTGGCAGCCTTTGCGCGGGCCAACACCTGTTCTGAGAAAGATGCTGGGCGAACATCGCGAGCCTTGCTCGCCTTCTCGCCAAACCAGGTCGCGTAAGTGCGCTGCGCTCTTAAAAGGAACGGTGTGGGCGGAAAGAGAACCGGCGCCCCTCCTCCAGATGCTCGGGCGGCAGCGGGCTTGCAGAGCAGAGCGTTCGGGCTCAGGCGATCACGACGTCTTCCTTTCAAATCCTGGACCACAAGTTTCAAAGAAGCCGCGATGGAGCGGACATGCAGCGTAGAACGGCCAGCCAGCAATGACCTTTTCTCCCCAATCCACCGTTCGACGACGCCGGTCCCAGCAAGGGAGCTGAGATATATCTCTATGAAACGCTTGGCGTCCAAATGCTGTGACTTCCCACCTTGTCCTAAGCTCTTCGCAGCGACGTATGAAGAATGAGTACCCCACTCATTCTTAAAACGAAAATTGGCGACTGGGCTAGACTTACAAGTTCTGATTCATACCACTCGCATCCGAAACTCGCTCTGCTGCATGCAAGTCCTGCCAGGTCCGCAGCCACGCCCGCTGATGCATGGACTCAGGCAAGTGGCACTTGGCCTGGGTCTCGGCGGCAGCAGCGGCTGCAATTCCAGCGGGTGACGCCCAGTACTGCGCACGATGCAAAAGTCCGTTCTCATTCCCACGGGGCCCAACGAATGACCGCCACGCTTTCTGACCGTCAAGCTGAAAAATTTCACACCCCGCTCTGACGAAAGCCTCACGTTCCCCCAAGGAGAGGTTGGCAGTGAGATTGAAGCATGTGAAGCTGTTCGCCTCCTCCCAAGATAGCCAAGATAAAATCCGATTAACCAGAAATACTCAACGCCCAGTACCCAAAAGTTGATTTACAGAGTATACTACTTCTGACCCGGGGTGTGCCTCGAAGCCAGGAAAGTGGCTCTTGAAGAACGCTTCCCAAACATAGTAGAACCTCGTCTAGATTAACCCGTTATGCACTGACTTCCAGTGAAGTGAGACTCGTAAGACATCAACAGTTGAAAGCGAAACCTGCTGTGCAAGTCCAGTAGCTTGTGGGCCAACCTCTGAGGCTCGAGTCGTGCTTCAGAGTCCGGCGCAGGCCAGCGCACGACCACAACAGCGCTTCGATCCGTCTTCTGATCCGTGAAAAGAACTCGCTGCTTGACCGCGCCCAAGACAGAGTGTACCAAGGTGCCCTTAGCTGCTGGGAGCCAAATTGCCCCCTCCAGCAGCATGGATCGCAACAGCGACAAGCACTCTGCAGCCTGAACACCAGTAAGGCCAATTTCAGGAACGGCCAACTCATTACGAGTGCGTCCGCGATCAGGGCCGACCCCACCAAGCGAATGTAGCCCTTGTCACCGCCCCAATCTTGCAACAGATTTCGGCACCACACAACATCAGCATCTGTAAACGATGTGCCGCCTTCGGTCACCCTTTGAAGGCATTCCATCAGGATGGGTAACATCGTAAACAAACGCACCAGGGGCCGTTTCCGGCTGTCGAAGCGATGATCTGCAAAGGAAAACCCTTTCAGGAACCGGCAGAAAGATGCCCCATCTTCCCGATCTGCCATGTCCTTCTGGCACTCCAGAAAGAGCTGCGAGAATTTCGCCGATTTCTCGAGCAATCGTGCGAGGCTCCGCTCTCCATGCACTAGCTTTTCCAAGGTTTCCTGGAACAGAGTTGGCAGCTTCGATATAACGAGCTTGTCGATTGATCTGTATCTGTGAGCCGCATCTCGCACGATCAAGCGAAGGTGGGGCAACAAAGGCACGTACCCTGGCTCCTGTCGCAACTCAGGTCCAGCGGCTGAAGATTCAAAAAGGCAGCGTTGCTCAGTCGGCCCGCCATCTGCCACTGCAGTAAAAATATGATCGCAGAGATGATTGTAAAGACCAGCGTCGAAACGGTCGGATGGAGAATTGAACATGTCGTCGGCTGGCCGTCTGCAGCGGGCTGGGATAATGCAAACCTGCTTCAAAAGCAACTGCAGCGCCTCCAACATCCCTCTGCTGCTATCCTGGACCATATCTGGCGTCACAACACCCAGCAGCATCTCATAAAGACCCGTCGGACCGACCAAGCGGCCGTAAACGACCAAATGGTCGCCCCCTTTGTCCATGGCTATACCGATAGCCCTGCATTGCCTGATCCGAGCGATGTCCACCTCACGGATCCCATCTTCCAGGCACAGTATCATTTTTCGAGTAACAGTTTTGCTACTGTCTGCCTGCAGGGATGAGCCTGGTCCCGATTTCCGAGGACTCCACCCGTTTAGGCTGCTGCTCGTAACCGACACGCGAGCACAACAACCCGACGGCTTGAATCCAGCGATCCATACGGGGAACGTCAGCAGCAATGGTGGAGGTAACCCCACCGTCTTCTGCTTCTGCCAGGTTTTCTGATGATGGCGCAGCCACTGGATCTGACCCACCCAGGAGTCTCTCTAAACAAGCTGCATGTTTCTTGCCGCTTCCATGCTGCATGATATTCTGGAAACCCACATGGTCGGAGCCCTTCAAGCTTATCTCGAACCTTCCCCAGGAAGTATTTGCATTCTGTACATGACAAATGTAGCAACCGATCTTGAACGTTGGTGACTTCAGCGCCACCAACCACGTGAAGACTGATCCGTTCATGTTGAAAGTACATTTGTACTTCCAGCCCAACTCACGATTTTCGGATTTCAAAGAGGCACATCCCCTGCGGAGCCGACCAAGGTAGCCTGATCACATGGAATCCCCGAGAGTGAATCTTAATCGGAATCGGAATGTGAGGCCTAATAATAATGGGTCATCAAACTTGAGGGTCTATGGCTCCGTAGGTTGCTCATACAGCGGGAGTATTGGCTTAAGGCTTAGAAAACTTAATCAACCCAGGCCTGCCGCGAAGTGACAATAAGCACACTTGCTGAAACCCAAATCGCAGGAGTCAAGGTGCTCTCGCAAATCCAGCAGTTTGGCGCGATGAGCTGTCGGGATGCTGGTCAGCACTGGTGCCTCCAAAACCTCTGCCCTTCTTGCACGAGCAGGCTCAGGCTCACCCATGGAACAGCTGACTATTGCAATCGCTTTACTACCACGTCACACCATTCTATTCTAACCTTGATAACTCTTAGTGTCAGACCTCCCAATTTCGAGAGATGCTCCTAACAGTTCAATGTCGCAAGACCTGCATTTCAACTCAAATTCGATATCAAGGACTTGCGCTCGAACAATCAGTCAGAGATAACGAATTGCACAGGAGCTTGCGAACTTACCGAACGCAGCAGGCAGAACTGAGCAGAGACTGAGAACCTCGCACCAGCCAAATCATCGTGGCAGACCAGCGACCGGATCTGGGATGATCAGGCAGCCAACAAACCGAAAGGAAGAGGTAAGGGTTGAATCAGCCCATGATAGCCCATGGCCCATGATATCCTTAAACACGAAACCAACACTACTACTAAGTGACTCGGTCTCAGTCCAACCCGTTCAACCAAAACACAACGTGCTGTTGGGACTGACTCAGCCCCCTAGCTTCTTATTGCTCCCCCACGCTAGCCTTTGGGCTGACTCAGCCGTTCTGTAGGCCCAACCGGTACTTCAAGCTCTAGGGCTGACTCAGCGGTTCTGTACGCCCAACCCACAATTGAGACTAACACAAAGGAGCTGACTCAGCCCCGCGCCACAAAAAGGACCTGACTCAGTGACCCACCACAACAAACTGCTTATCAGCCGTCAAAAGCACTCAGTCCGTGATGCGGTGAAGTGAAGTGGAATGACTTTTGAGGGACAGAGGGTTTGGGTGGGCCGGGCGGGGGAGGGTGTGCCCAGATCCGGGTGCTGAGCCCGGATCTCGGATGGGGGTGGGATTGGTGTCTGGGTCCTAGTGGGGCCAGGTCTGGGGTTCAGATCCCGGTCCAAGCCCCGGAACGGGCCCCGGAACCGGGCCCCGCAACCGGGGTCCAAAACCGGGCCCCGAAACGGGCCCCGGAACCGGGCCCCGGATACGGGCCCCGGAACCGGGCCCCGCAACCGGGGTCCGAAACCGGGCCCCGAAACGGGCCCCAGACCGGGCCCGGAACCGCGGGTCCCGGAACCGGGCCCCGGTACCCCGGGCTCCATTAGAACAGGGCCCGAAACCGGATCCCAATCAGACCCCAAACCGAACCCAGGAACCGGGGAAGGCTGGGATGGCAAAGTGAAGTGGTGGGATTGGGGAAGGTGTCAACGAAAGAAAGCCGAGTCAGGATCTGGATCCCGGGACGGGGCCCGGATCCGGGACCCGTTTCCGGGGCCCGGTTCCGGGACCCGGTTCCGGGACCCGTTTCCAGAATGCACCGCACCGCCCCCCGCTTAATCTCACACATTCCTTCGGCAGCCTTCACGCCCGCAAAGCGGTACCCGCCACCGGGGCCCGCAAGTGGGACCCGCAACTGGGACCCGCAACCGGGACCCGCAACCGGGACCCGCAACCGGGACCCGCAACCGGGACCCTAAAGAAATAGAACCGGCAAGTGTGCCCAAGAATCACAACGGCGCAACAGCACCAAATTAACACAAAGCCTGAGTGAAGAAACAGACGAGAGCGACTTGATGATGGAGCAACCGGGGCCCGGATTTGGGGCCCGGCTCCGGACCCCGTCGGGAACAGTTTGAGGTTTAGTTGATGATTCGGGTTGGTTTATTGGTGTCGGTGGTGGGTTGCCGACACCAACAAAGAAGAACTATAATCGAATTGGGCTTGGGTTGTTTTCGTGAAGGGGCTGGCCAAGATGCCGAATCACGTCAACCATAAGCGTTATCTTTCATAGGGCAGTGGGGTCGCGAGTGCAGTGGGTGTTCTGTGGTGGTATGGGAACAACCAGAACCTTAGCAGTGGCTACACTCGCAATTAAAGCAGTCGCAAAAAATAGTATTTGGCAACTCGCAGCTAAGCTAGCAGTATCAATCACCACTCAATCACCACCCAAATCAGGGTCCAATTGAAAACTAAACCTCGACCACTAACACTAACAGACAAACCCCAGCAACACCCATCTGCTCTGTCTGGGGCACCTGGCCTTTCTGATGAGGCGCCCGCGGACCCGAATGATGCGACCTCGAATAGCACAGAAGCGAACTGAATGATACACCAACGTGCACGATCACATGCCGCATGTGTGCAATGTTTTGTGATGCTACCCTGCAGCTCACAGCACACTGTTCACTGACATGACACACACTGGCTTGCAAGCGCGGAATACGTCATCCTACAAACCAAGTCCGAAGTCCAAAATGCGAGCCCATCTCGGGCTCCCGGCTGCGACACCGCAAATGCCTGGCAGCAGAGCATGTCATTTTCATGAACAGCCAAAGTCCATGGCTAGAGGGCAAACGCATGTCACGAGAAGATATCTAGACTCTAGACATGTTGCTATGCCGTTATGCAATGCAGACCTGTCGGAAACATTGAATACCGGACTTTTCCACTCTCTCACTCGGAATCGGAGTCCAGCAGATCTTCGAGAACGACGGCACTCTCCTGACGACGAGCCCTTCGAGCAGCCTGTTGAGCTCTCCGCTCTGCCGCCTCCTCAGATCTGCGCCGCTTCTTGGCCTCCAGCGTAGCACGGCGCTTCTCCAATGCAGCAGCGTTCTTGGCCTGCTTCTCCGCCGCCTTCTTCGCCTCCGCTTTCCGATGCAAAGACTCCACAGCTTCAGCGCCCACTCTGGCTCCCAGCTCGAAGGCAAACTTGACACGCTGAGCAAGAGTCTTCGACTTAGCCTTCGGATCAGGCCTGGAACCAGATGGCTTCTTCCCGCTGCTCTCGCTGCTGCTGCTACTGCTGCTGCTGTCGCTGTGCTTATTGCCTTCAGCAGAGTCATCCAATGGCACCTCCGCAGCAGCAGGTCCAGGAATCTCAGGCTTGGCAGCAGGTTCAGGTACGCCAGGCTCAGCAGCAATAACGTGGACCGGTTCCATTAAATGGTCGCCTGCGTCGGCCGGTCCATTATCGTCTCGCGCAGCCGGATCCATCAAATGAGCGTCGTCTCGCGCAGCCGGATCCATCAAAGGAGCGTCGCCACGCGCAGCCGGATCCATCAAAGGAGCGTCACGCCCAGCCGGGTCCATTAAAAGATTGTCGCGCTCAGCAGCCTCAGCAGGATCCACCCGTGGCGGCACGACAACAGCTGCTCCAGGAGCACGCGGCCGCGGTGGCACAACACCAGGAAGGGCAGGTCGCGGCTGCACCAGTACCTCATTCCGAAGCGCAGGCACATCAATTTAATAATGTTAAACCCAGCACAAACCTAAGAGGACAACCCTAACAAAAAAAGCAAGGCAAAGTCAGCCCAGTAGCAGCTGGAGCTTTCGCCTTCGCCGCTTGTTTGGCAGCAGCATACTCCAACATGCGCAGGCGATTCTTCTCGGCCTTCGTCATATAGCCGGCCATTGAGTGAAACTTCCGAGTGAGAGAGTGAGAGTGAGACTGAGATTGAAGAGAGTGACAGTGAGTGAGTGAGTGCCAGACAGTGAGTGAGTTAGTGAGTGAGTGTGCGTGGGCGGGTCGGCCGATGGGTGAGTGATTAATTGTGTGATTAATTGTGTGTCACAGTCAGTCTGAACCATCAATAGTGCCCGAGCTGCAGCGCGAAACCTCATCTGAAGCCCGAATGCCACAATTTAATCCCCGCTAAACCACAAAACCTCAAACCTTCCCTCAATTCAACTCCCTGTACCGAATCATCCCTTAACTCCCTGGACTCGGGCGACACCGATCTGGGTAGGGAAAATCGGGAAACCCAACCACTAACCCGACCCTCCCTGAACTCCCATCGGGAAACCCTAAACCCTTTAAACCCGTGCAAGCCCCCAAGCCTCCAGACTCGGAGGGGAAGCCAGCATCGAAGCCATTGCCCGTCCTGCCTCGGCAGCAGAGGGGGCTTAGGGAGTCCAAGTATTGGAGGTTTAGGGGTTTAGGGTTTTGGGGGCTTATGGTTTTCGGAGTTTAGGACATTTTTAGGTGCACCACAAGAAAGCCAAACAACCCTAAGTCGCAAACCCCGAATTTCCAAATACAAACCCCAAGCCCAAACCCCAAAATATCCGATAAATGCGTCGCCCACCCTCCCCGTCCAAAAACCGGTACCAACTAAACTAAACCTAGTCCCAAACCTTTAATTCAATCGCTTAAAGACCCCCGTTAGGGCTGACTCAGCCCAAAACCACAAACTTAAGTTATGAAAAAAAAGGACTGACTCAGTCCACGGCAAATCTAGGGCTGACTCAGCCCAAACCCTGAGTCACCTTTCCTACGCCTAGGGCTGACTCAGCCCGAGAAACCCCAAGGAGGGCTGACTCAGCCCCAAACCCTGAGCCAAGCAAAGGGCTGACTCAGCCCACAACCCGTAGAAAGGCTACCAGGGTTGACTCAACCCGCCACACCCCTACCCCAAACCCAAATGGGTTGACTCAACCCACAACCGCAATAATCCATATTTCTAACTGACTAACCCTCCTAGCCTAAACCCCTAAACCCTTAAAACCCTCTGGGCAGCCGGGCACACGGCCCACCAGACGATGCCCAAGATGTAGAGCTTGATGGCAAGCCGGGAAGGTGGTGGTTTAGGGTTTAGGGTTATTTGGGGTAGGCAGAAACCAAAGATTAAAAATTATTTACAAGTTCGGGCCAGATATATCAAGGAGAATCGCGAGGATGGAAGGCATCCAGAGGGGCCTCGACCATAAGGAATCGTGGACGCCCTATCTTTTCAACACGTGTCGGGTTTGTATACTATGTCATATACTGCCGCACCAGGTGCTGTAGAAAGTCCTTTCTACACCCGGAAGTTTGTCTTTTTATACCTACACAAATATTACAGACCATACATGTAGATATATTATCTGACCATCTTCAATCTATCCATCTGTCTAACCATGTGTCTATCCACCTATCTATTTATCTACCCATCTATCCATACATTCCTACACATACTGGTCTCAGCATGGATGATGTCACCGACCGCTCTGTCAACTTACAGAGTAAAACCCTGATACAACATGACAGGATATGTTATGGCACCGCACACTAGACGACGTGTATAGAGTATATGTTTCGGCGATTTGCAGAAACACCGTCTTGCCACAGTCAGTTTAAGTGTGCATTGTTGTGGGGCCCTTCATAGCAAGTCGTGGAGTAATGCGATTTTACTGAGATACTGCAATAAGGATTCAACTGAGTACTCACATGCCACAGCCTGCAACGAGTCAAGACGTAGGGGAATCAGAACACGGAAAGTCGGCTCAGCACCCGAGATTACCTGGTGTTAAAGTTGTAGAAAAATCATTCATGAGCCTAGGGGTACTTCTCAGCAGGGGTACTTCTCAGCCACTACCGAAGATTTAAGAAGATTGTTGAATTATTTGGAAGATTGTTGAAGAAAAACGAATTATTTGGAAGATTGTTGAAGAAAAATGAATTATTTGGAAGATTATTGAAGAAAAAACAAATTATTTGGAAGATTGTGGCAGAAATGCGAATTATGTGAGGGTTTCAATTTGAAGCTTAAACACGGTTTAGGGTTTAGGGCTCATGGTTTAGGCTTCCTGGCACGGCTCGAGGACCTGCCAAAATGGAACACCGAGGTTTAGGGTTTAAAGATTCTAGGTCTAGTATTGGTCAGCTTCGGGGCCCACAAAGTTTAGGGTGCCAACTTCCGAGGTTCAGGGTTTAAAGGTTTAGGGTTTAGGGCTTACGGTTGTTCGGGTCTAAAGGTGTAGGGTTTAGGGTTTAGGGTTTGGGTGAAAACACCCACTTTGTGGGAGTACTAGAGTTGAAAACAAATATGAGTAATCGAGTAGTGAAGTAATAGAGTAATAGAATAATAGAGTAGTAGACTAATAGAGTACTAGAGTATTTGAGTAATAGAGTAATAGAGTAATAGAGTAATAGAATAATAGAGTAATGGAGTAACAGAGTAATAGACTATGTGTGTGGAAAATTGAAACCCTTTGCTATGTTCGCGAAGCGAGGAAATTTTTTTGTTTTTTATGCAAAATTCATGCAAATGCTTTTGGTGCGAGTGTCTGGAGCAAGCCTTGTAGTGTGTGTGGAGTACTAGAGTTGAAAACAAATATGGATGTTCGCGAAGCGAGGAAATTTTTTGTTTTTTTATGCAAAATTCATGCAAATGCTTTTGGCGCGAGTGTCTGGAGCAAGCCTTGTAGTGTGTGTGGAGTACTAGAGTTGAAAACAAATATGGATGTTCGCGAAGCGAGGAAATTTTTTTGTTTTTTTATGCAAAATTCATGCAAATGCTTTTGGTGCGAGTGTCTGGAGGCAAGCCTTGTAGTGTGTGTGGAGTACTAGAGTCGAAACCAAATATGGATGTTCGCGAAGCGAAGAAATTTTTTGTTTTTTTATGCAAAATTCATGCAAATGCTTTTGATGCGAGTGTCTGGAGCAAGCCTTGTAGTGTGTGTGGAGTACTAGAGTTGAAAACAAACATGGATGTTCGCGAAGCGAGGAAATTTTTTTGTTTTTTATGCAAAATTCATGCAAATGCTTTTGGTGCGAGTGTCTGGAGCAAGCCTTGTAGTGTGTGTGGAGTACCAGAGTTGAAAACAAATATGCATGTTCGCGAAGCGAGGAAATTTTTTGTTTTTATATGCAAAATTCATGCAAATGCTTTTGGTGTGAGTGTCTGGAGCAAGCCTTGTAATTAGTGTGTGTGGAGTACTAGAGTTGAAAACAAATATGGATGTTCGCGAAGCGAAGAAATTTTTTGTTTTTTATGCAAAATTCATGCAAATGCTTTTGGTGAGGGTGTCTGGAGCAAGCCTTGTAGTGTGTGTGGAGTACTAGAGTTGAAAACAAATATGGATGTTCGCGAAGCGAAGAAATTTGTTTTTTTATGCAAAATTCATGCAAATGCTTTTGGTGCGAGTATCTGGAGCAAGCCTTGTAATTAGTGTGTGTGGAGTACTAGAGTCGAAACCAAATATGGATGTTCGCGAAGCGAAGAATTTTTTTTTTATGCAAAATTCATGCAAATGCTTTTGATGCGAGTGTCTGGAGCAAGCCTTGTAGTGTGTGTGGAGTACTAGAGTTGAAAACAAATATGGATGTTCGCGAAGCGAGGAAATTTTTTTGTTTTTTATGCAAAATTCATGCAAATGCTTTTGGTGCGAGTGTCTGGAGCAAGCCTTGTAGTGTGTGTGGAGTACCAGAGTTGAAAACAAATATGGATGTTCGCGAAGCGAGGAAATTTTTTGTTTTTTTATGCAAAATTCATGCAAATGCTTTTGGTGTGAGTGTCTGGAGCAAGCCTTGTAATTAGTGTGTGTGGAGTACTAGAGTTGAAAACAAATATGGATGTTCGCGAAGCGAAGAAATTTTTTGTTTTTTATGCAAAATTCATGCAAATGCTTTTGGTGCGAGTGTCTGGAGCAAGCCTTGTAGTGTGTGTGGAGTACTAGAGTTGAAAACAAATATGGATGTTCGCGAAGCGAGGAAATTTTTTGTTTTTTTATGCAAAATTCATGCAAATGCTTTTGGTGCGAGTGTCTGGAGCAAGCCTTGTAGTGTGTGTGGAGTACTAGAGTTGAAAACAAATATGGATGTTCGCGAAGCGAGGAAATTTTTTGTTTTTTTATGCAAAATTCATGCAAATGCTTTTGGTGCGAGTGTCTGGAGCAAGCCTTGTAGTGTGTGTGGAGTACTAGAGTTGAAAACAAAATATGGATGTTCGCGAAGCGAAGAATTTTTTTTGTTTTTTTATGCAAAATTCATGCAAATGCTTTTGATGCGAGTGTCTGGCGTCTGGAGCAAGCCTTGTAGTGTGTGTGGAGTACTAGAGTTGAAAACAAATATGGATGTTCGCGAAGCGAGGAAATTTTTTTGTTTTTTTATGCAAAATTCATGCAAATGCTTTTGGTGCGAGTGTCTGGAGCAAGCCTTGTAGTCTTCCCTGTTCTACGTAAGACTGCTGCATGCTTTTAAATTCTTCTAAATTCTTCTAGATTCGTCGGAATTCTGCAATTTTCTTCCAAAATCTTCCGGTTTCTGCCTGTCTGTCAAGACATGCCTGGTTCCCAACACCATTTTTTTTCATTTGTACACACACACGGTATCCCCCATTTCTTCGTTTTTCTACCTTTTCTACCTTTTTCTACCTTTTTCTACCTTTTTCTACCTTTTTCTACCTTTTTCTACTTTTTTCTACCTTTTTCTACCTTTTTCTACCTTTTTCTACCTTTTTCTACCTTTTTCTACCTTTTTCTACCTTTTATTCGGTTGAGGTTTGTTTTTTTTTCTCTTTTTTTCCCCTTTCTACCGGCATGCTTGGGGGAAGGAAATGCTGCCCGATTTTCAGCCCCTCCCCCCCCCTCCCCTAGGCCATACGTTTAGGGCCTAGGGTTTAGGGCCTTAGGTTTAGGGCCTAGGGTTTGGGGCCTTAGGTTTAGGGCCTAGGGTTTGGGGCCTTAGGTTTAGTGCCTAGGGTTTAGGGCCTTGCGTTTAGGGCCTTGGGTTTAGGGCCTAGGGTTTAGGGCCTAGGGTTTGGGGCCTTAGGTTTAGGGCCTAGGGTTTAGGGCCTTAGGTTTAGGGCCTAGGGTTTGGGGCCTTAGGTTTAGGGCCTAGGGTTTGGGGCCTTAGGTTTAGTGCCTAGGGTTTAGGGCCTTACGTTTAGGGCCTAGGGTTTAGGGCCTAGGGTTTAGGGCCTAGGGTTTGGGGCCTTAGGTTGACGGCCTAGGGTTTGGGGCCTTAGGTTTAGGGCCTAGGGTTTAGGGCCTTACGTTTAGGGCCTAGGGTTTAGGGCCTTAGGTTTAGGGCCTAGGGTTTAGATGTATGTATATACGTGTGTATGTATGTATGTTTGTATGTATGCATGTATATGTATGTATGTATGTATGTATGTATGTATGTACATGTGTGTGTGGGTGTGCAGGTGTGTATGTTCGTATGTGTAGGTGTTTATGTGTGTGTGTCTGTGTGTGTATGCATGTGCTTATGTATGTATGCATGTATGGATGTATCTGCCTATGTATGTATGTATATATGTATGTATGTACCTATGTATGTACTCATTTACACACACATACAAATGTATACATAATTGCGCATACGTATATACATGCATGTGTATATATTTATAGGTGCGTATATATAGATATATATGAAGATACACAAACATGTCTGTATATATATATATATATATATGTATACATGTCTGTATCTATATATATATATATTGTTTGTGTATGTATATACATACACATGTATGTATATACGTGTGTGTCTACCTATATGTAATATCTGTAAACAGATATAAATATATGAAGAATCGCCATTAAGGTCATCACCAACCTCGCCATAATTATTAAAAACCATCATCATGCTCGTCATAATTATCAAACCACCATCATCGTCTTCATAGCCCTAGTCTTCTTCGTAGAACCCAGGTTTTATAATCATCAACATCATCATCACATATCATCATACACATCGCCAACGACATATTCACAATCGTCATCATAATCAGCATCGGCCATCATCAGTCATCGTTGTTATCATCCACATAGAACGTCGTTATAGTCATCATCATAAACATCGAATCATCAATGAGATAGAAGCCAAGAAGCTGGAATAATTACCAGTACTTTTGCTCAGGGCTCAAGGCTCCTTGTTTTTACTGTTACACATCCCGGCGTTCACGGCTTTGAAACATGCGACAATAATCAACAACATGTTGTTACGAAACAGAGTCTACTTAATGTATTTCCGAACAGGGTGAGAATTGAAATTTCCTATAGGATTTGTGCTTGGAATCCAAGAAAAACAAGGGTGCGAATTGTAATTTCCCATAGGATATGTATTTCCGAACAGGGTGCGAATTGTAATTTCCCATAGGATTTGTGCTTGGAATCCAAGAAAAACAAGGGTGCGAATTGTAATTTCCCATAGGATGCTGTACCTGGATGCCAAGAAACAGAGTCTACTTAATGTATTTCCGAACAGGGTGCGAATTGTAATTTCCCATAGGATTTGTACTTGGAATCCAAGAAACACAAGCGCTAATCAGGGTGCGAGCGGGTGCGAATTGTAATTTCCCATAGGATATGTATTTCCGAACAGGGTGCGAATTGTAATTTCCCATAGGATTTGTGCTTGGAATCCAAGAAAAACAAGGGTGCGAATTGTAATTTCCCATAGGATGCTGTACCTGGATGCCAAGAAACAGAGTCTACTTAATGTATTTCCGAACAGGGTGCGAATTGTAATTTCCCATAGGATTTGTGCTTGGAATCCAAGAAAAACAAGGGTGCGAATTGTAATTTCCCATAGGATGCTGTACCTGGATGCCAAGAAACAGAGTCTACTTAATGTATTTCCGAACAGGGTGCGAATTGTAATTTCCCATAGGATTTGTGCTTGGAATCCAAGAAAAACAAGGGTGCGAATTGTAATTTCCCATAGGATATGTATTTCCGAACAGGGTGCGAATTGTAATTTCCCATAGGATTTGTGCTTGGAATCCAAGAAAAACAAGGGTGCGAAGTGTAATTTCCCATAGGATATGTATTTCCGAACAGGGTGCGAATTGTAATTTCCCATAGGATTTGTGCTTGGAACCCAAGAAAAACAAGGCTGCGAATTGTGATTTCCTATAGGATATGTATTTCCGAACAGGGTGCGAGCTGGCGGTTTCAGCTGGGGGAAACAAGCAGAAGTCTAGAAAAGTGTTTGAATTCTCCGCAGATACAACGAAGAATTTCGAAGAATTTCGAAGATTTACGAAGATCTAAGAGGAATGGTCTAGAAAAGTGTTTGAAGTTCTCCGCAGATACAACGAAGAATTTGGAAGAATTTCGAAGAATTTCGAAGATTTACGAAGATCTGAGAAGAATGGTCTAGAAAAGTGTTTGAAGTTCTCCGCAGATACAACGAATAATTTGGAATAATTTGGAATAATTTCGAATAATTTCGAATAGTTTCGAATAATTTCGAAGATTTACGAAGATCTAAGAATAATGGTGAAGAACCTGGAAGAATGAAGAATATTATGGAAGTTTACCGAAGAAAACGTAATATTTCCGAATATTTAAGCAGAAATTCAAACATTTCTGAATATTGTTGAATAGGGTTAAACACACTGAGAAGTACCCTTCTGAGAAGCCTCCCTATCCTCACAGAAGAAAAAAGCTGGAACGATGCATGAAATAGTTGCTCAAGTTTAATATTTTCTTTCATTTCGCTTACAAGCGGCGGCGTATCTGCCGTGCGCTACGTATTGCGGCAGTAGAGCGTACCATGGTAGCGCAAGCACATAAACAGTACCTGCATAGGCTTGTGAGTGTATGTATCCCTGTATAAATAAACGAAGGCATGCCCTGTGTTTAATATATGTGTTCCCCAACTGGCAGAAATACAGTCTTGCGATGTCATTGTGGCTGCGTATTGTTTTGAGACGCCACATAAACAAGTCGTACTGACATCCTGAAATACTACAATGCAGACTCAACTGCGTACTCACGCAAACACACAGACCTTCACCACCGAGTCAGGACATCAGGGGATCAGAACACGGCAAGTCGGTTCTGCTTGGACACTGCCGGGCCCCTGTAACAGTGACCACAATGAAACCCACAAAAAAAACACAACTTCTTTTTAAGAGGTTCATGCAAAACCTAGATTTACAATTGTCACTGAAAAAATGGGTGCAGAAAAAATCTGGTTTGTTTCATAGTTCTGTGATCTGTGCATCGATATTATAGTCCCACCAGCCCCCCGCACTCCCCTTCTCCTTACGCCATGATCACACAATCTTCGCAGTTGGTGTTTCTGTTCACCTACTCTTGTTATTTCTTTTTTTACGACCACGGAGCCCGAAACAGTGTAGGCCTCATAGTTAGCTGTAATGTCTTAGAACTTACAACTCATAAGTTAATCGACTTCCAGTCATGTAATGTGCCACTTTGGGACATAAACACAGATATTGATATCAATCAATATGAAAGCCACAATGCCGACAATGCCGCTAATCAGAAATTTCGAAAATTAGACCATGACTTCCTGCAGCATGCCTAGAATAGAAGAAAGGATGCTGCTGCATCCCCTGAAAACCTGCAACTGAGCATTCACTCAGCACCATAAGTCGTTTCCCTTCTACGCACGCATCGAACATAGACAATCGACAGACAATGACACTGCACCTTCTTTTTGGGGGGAATGAATTGAGGGGAGAAGGGATGAGTCTAATTAACCCAAACTGCAAGCTGGTGCAGGTGCAGGGAGGCCACAGAGGGGCCGGCCTGGGGGTGCAGGGAGGCCACAGAGGGGGCTGGCCTTGGCCGGCCTGGGGACCGTGGGGGGTCTGGTGGCCACTTGATCATTTTTAAAGGCGCCGGCCTTTCCCCAGCATTTTGGCAGGTAGATTCCAAATTTTCCTGATTCAGTTGTGCGTTTTTCTGGTTTCAGTTGTGGTTTCTTCTGGATTCAGTTGTGCTTTTTTTGTGGTTGTGATTTTAAGTTTGTGGTATTTTTTGTGGTTGTGATTTGAAGTTTGTGGTATTTTTCGTTTTCTGGATTCAGTTGTGCTTTTTTTGTGGTTGTGATTTGAAGTTTGTGCTTTTTTTGTGGTTGTGATTTCAAGTTTGTGGTATTTTTTGTGGTTCTGATTTGAAATTTGTGGTTTTTTTTGTGCTCAACCACCGTGCCAAGCCACGGCAAAGCACCAGCAAAAGCACAAACTTCAAATCACAACCACAAAAAAAGCACAACTGAATCCAGAAAAAACCACAACTGAAATCTAGTGGTCACAGACACAGAGGTAATTTTGAAAGCTGCTGCTCTTGGCTGCCTGGCAGATTAGCAGAGTTGAGAAATTGCTGCTCCTGGCTGCCTGGCAGATTAGCAGTTTCGGTGCAGAAGACAAGCAAAGGAATCAGAGAATAGCTTGAACACATGGTGTGCCATTTTTCGTTGACACAAGTAGGGGCCGGGGGATGGGAGCGGTGAGAGAGGTGGAGTGGGTCGGGTTGTGGGTTGACAGTGTAGAGGGGGGCGTGGGGTCGGGACGGCGTAAGGTGGGGTGATGGGGTAGGTGGGGTGGGGTGATGATAACAAGATAACATATGGGACAAAGCGATACGTAACACTACGATAAAAGGTAACAAAACATGACAAGTGGTGATAAAACGGTGATGACAAGCGTGCGAGGCGGTCGTGAGCAAACAACGACGATAGGGCGGAGTTTGAATGGTGTGGAGCAGTGAGGATGTGGGGTGCATGGAGGGGTCGAGGACTGTTTTTGGTAGTTTTATGGTTTTATTTGGAATTTTTTAGTGATTTTCTGGGCCTTGATTGTCTAGAACCCGTAAGATCCCCGTAAGGGTCACACGGCGGGGCCTGATTGTTTTTTTGGTGTCTTTTCCGGTTTTCTGGGCCTGGATTGTAGAGAACCTGCACGCGTGTAGGATGGATCTGGAACATCCGAAACTTTCAAGAATAAACATGTGATTGACGCAATTCCTTTTAGACGAAGAGTTACATGTTCTTGACGGCAAGCCATGCACTGCATAGAAAGAAAGCGGAGGGGCAGCCCCCCCTATTTGCAAACCAAATGTACGTATGCATCACGTTCATATGGACTCTGTTTTTGCTGACACGATGATGCTTGAAGCGGAGCTTGCGCAGTTTGACAAAGCGCGGACCCCCCTGTTTGCAGACAGAATGAGTCAAGGATGGATCTGGAACACTTGAAAACTTCAAGAAGAAGTATAAAGCGGGGGGTTGGTTGGGGGCGCAGCCCCCTCCCTGTTTGCAAGCGCAATTGCACGAGGACCGGCGGTTCATCGCATCTTAAGCACGCGCCCTCAATTGGCGATTGGGGTTCACCATAGATTTGATTCTGCCACATATCTTGGACACGCCCCCCTATTTGGTAATTCCGCTTCACCATATATCTTTAACATGTCCCCTCGTTCGGCGATAACCGTCCACCATATATCTTAAACACGCCCCCTCGTCTTTTGGTGATACTGGCTCATCACAGATGTTGAACGCGCCCCTCATTCGGCGATAGCCTTTCACCATATATCTTTAAAGCACCTCCATCTTTTGGTGATACCCTTCAAACCTCTCACCATATATCTCAAAGCACCCCCATCTTTTGGTGATAACGGACCATCATATATCTTAAACACCCTCCCTCTTTTGGCGAGTCCGATTCATCATATATCTTAAACACGCCCCCTGATTCGGCGATTCCGGCTCATCATATATCTTAAACACGCCCTCTGATTCGATTCGGCGATTCCGGTTCATCATATTATCTCAAACACGCCCCCTCATTTGGCGATTCCGGTACCCCATATATGGTGTAGCGCTGCTAGGCCCCCCCTCCCCCCCCACCCCATGGTATCCCCCGCTGTGCTGTGGTTCGCTGTGGCGTGGGTTCCCCCCTCCCCTCCCCCTGTGGTTGCGGGCGGCTGTGCCCCCTTCCATGGCTATTGCTGGTTGGGCGTCCGGCTGTTAAAGGTTTTGACCTTAGGATGTGATACAGTTCCACTGGACTCCGACCTGCCCTGAGCTCCAAAGCCAATGACAGAGATGAATATTTTGGTTATGATAATGACCAAGATGGTGGTCATGATCCCCATCCGCACTCTCCTCCGGTCCCTTGCACAAGAGTCCCGAATGAAAACCATTCAAATTCGTGCTCAAGCTTACTTTTACCGAACCCAACCGCAACTTGGCCTGGAATGACAACGGTCGATACAGTTTTCGCAAGAACATCACAAGCCAAGCACGATTTTCACACTAAATGAAGCAATGAGCATGCGGTGCCGAAGCCCAGAGCAACACAAGATCAAAGGTACCACAAACAGCCACACTGGGAATAGCACATCAACATCATTGGGCACAACATCATCGCCATCATTCTCATCTGTATGTCGATAGGGAGGGGAAGGGGAATGGGGCCTGTGATTCCCTGTCTTGTGGTTCTATGGGTTGTGGGTTACCCCTCCTGCTCCCCCCGTTTGCTAAGGAGAGGTATGTTTTTTGTTCTTTTTTGAAGGGGGGGGTTACGCGGATGGCGTGTGACTGTTTGCTGGGACGAGAAGCCTGGCCGGGGGGGGGGGGGGGGCATACCATGGAGGGGGGGGCGCCTGCGACGAGGCGACGCGGCACCGTGTATCTAAACATGGTGGTTTCGGGTCATCCTATATCTTGAACACGCTCCCCTCAGCTGGCGATGACGTCATCGTATATGTTAAATATGTTAAACACGCCCCCATCATTCGGTTATTCCGGTTCATACATCTTGAACCGTATATCTGAAGAACGCCCTTGATTTTCTTGGTTATGTTCTAATGGTTGAGGAGGCGTAGCATCAAGTACACTAAAGTGTGAAGGAGCGGGACTTCCAAGGTTCCGCCGAATCTGAAAAGGAACATCATCTAACGGGTTATAATTGCTCGCCATCCGGAGGTCTCAAGGCTCATCCGATCAATCAAATCCTGCAACCCAAAATTCAGACCTCATCACTGGAATCTTTCACGCACTTGAGCCATCGATCATGGCGCTTCGTTCTTGCGCAGGGGCCATGCTTCCTGCACATCACATGGGCTCACCTGCACTCCTCCTCGCAGAATCTTCGTTCATCGAGGCTTGGGCGTCCCTTAAGGTGTGCCCACACGTCAAAAGCATGCATCCATCCAAAGCCGGACTATTCCTTAGACTCGGGACTGCAATTAATGTGTAAGCCCATACCACTCTGAACCCATATCCCGGACCAGGGGTTCAAGCTCACAGCACATTGAGCTTCACTCGGGAGCTCTCCAGCTTGACTCGCGATAACGTCTTCGTCAGTCCATCAGCAGGAATCAGCTCTCCGCTCATATGTCGCATCGGGATATTGTCATTACGAAGATGATCCCTCAAGCATGAGCACCGCATGCCAAAATGGCGCATGCGAGTCGGCTGCACATACTCCGACCCCTTTGTCAGGTTGCTCACACATGCCGAGTTATCCCCAAACAACTCCGCATCCACACTTCGCTGAAGGAACTTATCCAAAAAGCTCTTCACCCACCTCGGCTTCAAATGCAGAGTACGCCGGAAGAGATTGGCGTTGGGTGCGGTGTGCAATGACATGGCCACCGCACTTCACCACTACACTGGTCCTTGATCGCGAGGCTCGCGGAGCAAGCGATGCATCACCAAAAATCTCCAGCTTGGCTTCCTTGGGATCAGCCCCAGCCTTGAAGAATAGTACCTTGGTTCTTGGTAGTTCTTGTTCCAGCCATGTACCTCCAGACTTGTGTAACAAGCTTGTAGGTCTTCTTAGGGTCCACCGTACTCATGCAGGATAAAGCCCCAACCGTTGCAAGCAGGTCCGGTCTCGTCCTCAGGCCCAGCCAGAAAAGAGAACCAACCTCCGATTGCGCCCGATACAAGTCATCACCATACGCATCATCACGGGGCACCGGCTCCGTTTGACCTTCTACCACTTCTGGCAGACTAGCAGCGCCTCGGACCGTCGTCCAGCCCCGCCGCTCCAACTCTGTATCCACCCAGATGAAGTGCCACACCGTCCTTGGTGCGCTTAATCACCATTCCCAGGAACTGCAGCTCTTCTCGTACAGCCACCTGCTTGTCGCCAATCATGACCTTCTCGCCGTCCTTCAACTCATCACTCGGCAAGAAACCTTGAATCTTCATTTGCCAAGTTGTTAAGAGCACCTCCGCCAAACCCGTGCACAGTCCAACTGGCCCCACAATCAAGCCATCATCAACGTACATGTCAAAGATTCCGCAGAACGACTGCGGTTCTACCTGTTTTCTAATGGCCCACACACCAGACGAAATCGGGTCCAGCACAAACATCACGCCCTCGGCATTCTTGAACGTCCAACTCCTCATTTCTGCAAACTTCCCAAAGCTCAGGTCCCTTACGCAAGCCGTACAACAAGCGACGAAGCCTCCAAACCTTGGATGGTGGCACCAGACCTTCTCTCATCAAGACCTTGGGAGGTCGGACAAAAGTCGTTTCGTTATCCATCCTTGCATTCAGAAATGCCGCCGTGATATCCAGCACCAGTCCGGTCCAGCCCGGATTGTCAGCGAGGCACGCTGCGCTCCACCTGATGTGCTCAATAGCCGGGTTGGCGCTCGCGTTGTCAGGATCATGACCAAACGTATTCTGCTCATAATTCCCGCACACCACAATCCGTGCTTTTGCCCTCCAAGTGCTCAAAGGGTCTGTTGGATCAACCTCCGTATCATCCTGAAGGGGCTTCTTGGTCAGCATCACTTTTGCAGGCAGAATCTTCGCTCCCGGCCATACCTCCGCCTCATCAGACCTCAACCCCTCAGCCTCATTTACCCACTTCAGCTTCTCATCTGCAGGCGTCCGAGGGTCCGAAAGGATTCTCGCATCAATCGTGTCCGTGACCAACTGAGCAACCTTGACTTCCGCTCGATTCATCTCTTGCTCAGCTTCATAAGACAAGATCTTGTAACGATCACCCCTCTCACCGCCCTTCACAGGCTTCTCCTGAACTGCCGGGATCGTACTCGCTGGCTCCTCCTCAAAATGGCTGTCGGCACAAACATGCGCCACGAACGGCAACCCTTGCTCCGCATGCTGTCCTTGTTCACGCTCTTCCACAGTAAGCATCCCCAGATCTACCCCATGATCTCGTGCAACCTCTCCATCCCGAACTTGCCCTGAAGAGCTCACCCAGATTAGATCACCCAGAAGCGTCTTCCTGTCAATCGCAGCTGGCAGACGGGTCGTAGTCAAGTGCTCTTGGCCACCCCGGTTAACAAGCATTGAAAACAGTATCAGATTGACATAGAAAGGTACCAGCTTCGACCCTGGGTCCAAAAGGCTCCACTTCCTGCCGCTTCACAGCAACCAAGTCTCCAGGATCAGGCAGCTTGCCCTGAGGTCTGCGATTCATTGTTGCATCCCTCTGCCGTCTCGCAGCTTCAGCCATCATCAGAGGCCAGAACTTCTTGTGCACACTTCCCTTTATAAGGAAACTTCGCGCTCGCTCTTTCATCAATCCCACAACTCTCTCGGCAAGTCCGTTCGCTTGCGGATCAAACCCTGCAGTAGTCGTTTTGTACACCCCCAAAGCATTAAGCCCTTCGACCACATGCTTGGCCAAGAACTCGCGTGCCTTGTCAGAATGCACAGGGACCACCTAAGGCCGCTCACCACACAAGGCTGACACCTGAGCTAAGATACTTTGAAGAGCCGCAAACATCTCACCCCAAAGCCTCCTCTTCATAGGCCTCATGAAGTGGAGCTGCGTGCTCTCGTCAATCCGAAACACAGCTAAAAGCGCATACTTCGTACCGTCATAAGCAGCAGCATACGGCCCAGCCAAATCGATCGAAAGCACTGATCAGCAGTAACCCTCCGATGCGGCCGGCGCAAACCACGAGCTTCGTAGTCCTTCAAGGAATGTCCCGGGACCTCCCGCGGTGTCTCAAGGTTAATAACCTCTTCCGCAACAGCTTCAAAGGCCATGACCCCTTCAGCACGCGAACCCTCATCATCATCTAGGCTTTGCACGCTACTCGTGCCTAAACCCTCTGGGGAATCTGGTTGTCGTTGCTTGTTTCGGGCTCGTTGCTGAACTCATTCTCTGCTTCTAGCCTGCCGTTGCCATGCTTGAGCTCCGCTTCTAGCCTGTTGCTGTCATGCTTGGTCTCCGCTTCTAGCCTGCTACTGTCATGCTTGAGCTCTGCTTCTAGCCTGCAGCTGCCGTGCCTGATGTTGCTGGCCTTGCTCTGGAACTTCTGCAGCCTCTCATCAAAGAATCCTAGGCCACATCGCTCCTTCAGCTGCTCATCTGAGACATTCAAATGTCCCCGTGGTGTATATGCAATTGCCACACCTCGAACTCCCTGGAACGGCTCCGTCCCACGCGTGCGAACCGCTGCATTGAACCTTACACTCTTGTGCGACAGCTCATGCAATCTTCCGGCCCTCACCTCGCCTTCGTTGTCAATGTGCCTGATTGCATTGTTCCCGCGCTCCCCAGGAATTCCTTCAATCCAGAGCTGTCCACCCTGAAAGCGCGTCAACCCTAACACCACTGACTCTCGCTCCAGCGAATTGCGATCTTTGTGAGGTCGAAACACCAAGTTGACTGCCACAGTCACTGACAAAAACTCCAAATCAGGATGCTGCTGCCGAACCAGTTTGCAAAGGAGCTTCACCAACCATGGACGCCGACGTGTTTCCGAAGTCAACCCTAACACCCCTCCATGAACAAACAACCCGAATGTCCACATAGGCAATGTATGGGCCTCCTCGCTTTTAAGCTGCTTGGACCGATCGGATCGCCGTTCCATTACCTGTGGCCTGTCTTTGCCCTCAGCAAAATTAGCCCGGCTATGCGAAGCCTGAGAACCCGAAGTTGAGGCCTTCGCAGGCAGAGACTTTGGAGCTAGATGCAGAATGTTCGCAGATGGACCCTTCGGAACTGAACCGGATACCTCAGCAGAAGATCCCCTTGGAACTGAACCAGACGCCTCAGCAGAAGATCCCTTCGGAACTGAACCGGTCGCCTTAGCAGGGGGTCCCTTCGGAAGGGAACCTGGGTATCCCGGTGGACTCGACACCGTTGGGGGCCTTCGCCTTCGGGGCACCCTTGGCTCGAGCACTCTCTTCCCTAAAAGCCATCACCTCAGCGCCTGAGAACACCTGAAGTCGCATACCCCTCCTAGCGTCCTCAATGGTCCAACGCTCTATTCTAGGAGGGATTCCACTCTCTGTCAGCGCAAGCATCTGCTCACGATTTGTGTCCATATCAATGACATGAACCAGAACCACAGGCCTCAGCGCCGCATCTTCATACATACACAATGTCTGATGCGCTTCGATGATGTACTGATTCAGCCCTATCTGGAGGTCTTCAATGGGAAGCTGGAAGTCCACCATCAAAATCGGCCCGTTCACCTGCTGGAATGGAGCAATCGCATGTGTCAGAAGTTGAAAGGGCCCGTTCGACAGCAGAGCATACTCAGTTTCATGAAGAACCAGGTACCACAAAGGAGGCCGCTCTCTCTCCCCGGATTCGTCACTCTCAGGCTCAATCTCAAGGTTATAGTGGTCCCGCTAGAAGGCGCAGGACCCGCATCAGAAAGATCAGAGCCCCCTTCCGGACCCGACTCAACACCGGTAGCCCTAGAGAGCGGCCTGCCTTGGGGCCTGGGTTTTTTGAGTACTGTGTTTCTTGGTCTCATATAGAACATTACTATGCACGCATGCATTTACGCATGCTAATGTTCACAAAAGTGTAACATTTTGCAGTACGTATGTGCATGTATATATACGTGAATGCGCAGGCATGTTTGTTCTTACAGATACACATGCACGCAAGCATAAACTCAAAAGCCCGTACATGTGTTTTTGTATATTTGCACTACCGTGGAATGCTCTACCACCACAATCCACTAAGCTGCTTCAGCTGCTTCCAAGCGAAATGAAAGAATCATTTAAGTAGTTGCCTCATGTATCATTCCAGCTTATTTTAACACGTTAACCTACCACGTTAACACCCGTCTAAGGTGCAGAGCCGACTTGACGTGTTCTGATCCCCTGATGTCCTGACTCGGTGCTGAAGGTCTGTCTGTTTGCGAAAGTACTACGCAGTTGAGTCTGTACTGTAGTATTTCAGCATGTCAGTACGACTTGCTTCTGTGGCGTCTCAGACCAATCCGCAACCCCAATGACTATCGCAAAACTGTATATATTGCTGCCAGTAGGGGAACACATATTATACACATCTGGTTTTATGGCGCTGTAACTAACGATGCACACAGAAACCCGGGCATGCCTTCGTTAAGTCATAGAGGGATACATACACTCACAAGCCTATGCATGCACTGCTTCTGTGTTTGCACTACCATGGTACGCTCTACTGCCTCAATACGAAGTGCACGGCAGATACGCCAGCGCTTGTAAGCGAAATGACATGAAGTATTAAACATGAGTAATTACTTCATACATCGTTCCAGCGTATTCTACAACTTTAACACCCGGTACTCTCGGGGGCAGAGCCGACTTTCCGTGTTCTGATTCCCCTATGTCTTGACTCGTTGAAGGCTGTGGCGTGTTAGTACTCAGTTCAATGTTTATTGCAATATGTATCTCAATACAGCCGCAATGACTTGCTATAATGGGCCCCACAACAACGCACAGCTAATGTGACCGTGTCAAGACGGTATTTCTGCAAATCGGCGAAAACATATACACTGTACGCGTGTGTTTTGTCTCTTGTGCTGTGCCATAACATATCCTGTCATAGATTGTATCAGGGTTTTACAATATCTCTAAGTTGCCAGGTTAAGAGGTCGGTGACATCATCCATGCTGAGACCAGTATGTATATGAATGTACAGATGGATGGGTAGACAAATAGATAGGTGGATAGATACATGGATAGGCAGATAGATAGATGGAATATGGTCAGATAACGTATCTACATGCACGTCTGCAATATTTGTGTGTATAAAAAGGCAAAGTCCACGTGTAGAAGGGACTTTCTAGCACCATGGTATCTATTCTATGACATGGTGCGGCAGTATATGACCACGTGTTCAAGAGATAAGTCTCCACGATTCCTTATGGTCGAGGCCCATCTGGATGCCTTCCATCCTCGCGATTCCCTTTGATATATCCCTATGGTTTACATGGTGCTTGGTCCATTGAACTCTTAGCACACACCGTGAAACCGGAAATAATAACAAATTCAGGTCGTGTGGTATGCTAGATAAGCTTGGCATGTTCTTCCATATCAAACATGCAACAGGTCAGGATATCAAATTTACGGTAATGTTTGTGCAATTGGTGTAGGTTCTCGTGTTCTCCGTCTTGGTTGGTGTCTGGCGCACGCGTGGGTGGGCTTAGAATAGCTACTCATACGGCCCCCGAGTGCATGTAAACAACAGGATATTGCTTGTAAGCAGAAGCAGGGCCAATAATTAAGCAGAAGGCCGCAACCGGCCTGCTTGTAAGCAGACAGCCTGCTTATAAGCAGCCGGATTGCTTATAAGCAGACAGCCTGCTTATAAGCAGCGGGATTGCTGGTAAGCAGAAAGCCTGCGTTTTGCCCAAGGGGAGCCCTTGGGCTCATAACCTCTTGGTTATGTTCCAATGGTTGAGGAGGCGTAGCATCAAGTACACTAAAGTGTGAAGGAGCGGGACTTCCAAGGTTCCGCCGAATCTGAAAAGGAACATCATCTAACGGGTTATAATGATAATTGCTCGCCATCCGGAGGTCTCAAGGCTCATCCGATCAATCAAATCCTGCAACCCAAAATTCAGACCTCATCACTGGAATCTTTCACGCACTTGAGCCATCGATCATGACGTTTCGTTCTTGCGCAGGGGCCATGCTTCCTGCACATCACATGGGCTCACCTGCAAATTTGGTAGTTCCGGTTCACCAAATATTTAAAGCACCTCTTTATTTGGTAATTCCGGGTCATCCTATATCTTGAACATGCCACCCTCAATTTGCGATAACGGCAACATACATGTTAAACGCGCCCCCTCATTTGGCGATAACGGTTCATGATACATGTAAAACAACCCCCTCATTTGGCGATTCCGGTTCACCATATACTTCAAAGCACGCCCCCTTGTTTGGCAATTTTAGTTCACCATATATGTCTTTAACACTCCCTCATTCGGCGAAAACCGATCACCATATCTCTCACGGCCCAAACATAAAGTGGTGGGGGGGGGGGGGGAGGTTGGGCCCCTAGGACGGGCTTTGAAGAGTCTCAAAAGAGTTATGCGCTTTACTTGCTGCGACCATCGCAAATGGCCAAATAGCGTTCTTGATGGTACGCAGTTCGCTAAAGCACAGCAGGGCTGAAGAAAGCGGGGGTGGGGTGGGGGGGGGGGGGGGGGGGGGGAGCCCCACCCCCATTGCAAACGCAATTGCAAGAGGACCGGCGGTTCATCACACTAAAGCACGCGCCTTCATTTGGCAATTCCGGTTCACCATAGATTATGCAAAAAATCTTAGACATACCAGATATCTTTAAAACGCGCCCGCATTCGGCGATAACCGTTCACCATATATCTTAAACACCCTCAATTCTGTCGATTCCGATTGATCATATATCATATATCTTAAACACGCCCCCTGATTCGGCGATTCCGGTGCATCACATATCTTAAACACGCCACCTGATTCGTCGATTCCGGTTTATCATATATCTTGAACCCCCCCCCTTTCTTTCGGCGATTTCGATTCATCATATAGGGTCCGGAATTATTTGAGGAATTTTTTTTGTTTTATTTGGGGAATTTTTTTTGTTTTTAGCTTTTGCTTGGGAAAGGGGGGGCAGGGAGGGAGGGAGGGAGGGAGGGAGGGGGGAGGGGAGGGAGGGAGGGGAGGGAGGGGAGGGAGGGAGGACGGGGAGAGAGAGAGGGAGAGGGAGGGAGAGGGGAGAGGGGAGAGGGGAGAGGGGAGAGGGGAGAGGAGAGAGGGGAGAGGGGAGAGGGGAGAGGGAGAGAGAGGGAAGAGGGAGAGGGAGAGGGAGAGGGAGAGGCAAAGGGAGAGGGAGAGGCAGAGGGAGAGGCGGCGAGGGCGAGGGCGAGGGAGAGGGAAAGAGGAAGAGGGAGAGCGAGAGAAAGGGAGGAAATGGGGGGAAAGGAAAGCAGGGAGGAAGGGAAGAAGAAGGCAAGGGCGCCAAAAAAGAAGGCAAAAACGCAAGCAAACGAACAAACAAGCAAGCAACCAAGAACTCGAGGAAACAAAGGGAAGAAATATATAAGGAAAGTCAATAAGCACAAAGCAGCAGCAACACAAGGAATAACGGCAAACAGAATAGATATGTAGATGTGCCTGTGTGTATGCGTGTATATACCTCTACTCCGGTCAGACACCTGAAAGGTGAGCCGGCACTTACAAGGAATAGCGGATTAAAAAAACAGATATGTATATGTGCATATGTGTATGCATCTATACTCCTCTACTCCGGTCAAGTACTTGAAATTCCAGTCAGATACCTGCAAGGTGAGCCGGCGCGCACAAGGAATAGCGTCTTTTCGACAGATATGTATATGTGCATCCGCCTGGTTAGAAATGGTCTTTGAGATTGATCATGGTCAAAAAGAAATGAATTTGCTTAATGCACCACTCAACAACGAGGTCATGGGGTAGCGGCTCCAGTTATTGCACTGCCAAGCAGCACCGCTGATGCTCATGATGCGCGTGTCTTGTCCGCCCCCAAACCTGGTGATGCTGGTCCTAAAACCCAAACCGCCTGGTCCGTCTCGTTCTCCCACAGCCGAAATCTTGAGCCAGTGAGTGTTTATGAGAGGGTCTAGTGAAGAGGGACATGCGATATGTGATAAGTGCGCACCTGTGCACAATCAAGTGTGACTCCAAGCCTATTGAAATCTTGCCGCACACGAAGCCATGGAAATCCACCCGGACGAGGTGCGGTTCAACCGCACAAAACATGTAATGCTCAAAAAAATCAACTTTTCCAACCCTTGCAACGCACGAAACACTGCTATGCTCAAAAAATTCCAAACTTTTAAGGACTCTGCCCCCGGCCTGGCCATAGATGCCAGAATTTTGGGATTTTTTTGAGCAGTACAGTGTTTCGTGAGTTTCAGGGCTGGAAATTTTGGAAGTTTTTTGAGCATCACAGTGTTTTCTGATGTCCAGGACAGGATATATTGCATCACAAGATAATTGTGTGCTTTCAACCGTTGTCAAGGACTGGAAGTAATCTTCTCGAACAACAACGGTTTTCATTGCTCTTGTTAGGTAAGTATGAAAAAGGCCTAGTCGTTGCATAGTTTATTTCATATATGTTTTCGTTGGTTGGTAGATCTATGGCACCAGCAGCACTGGCTCCAGTACCTGAGCTTTCTCGAAAATGGTTTTGGCCATTCTTCGGCAAGCTGCACCGCCTACAGATCCATCACTGTAGCAGCGCAAGCCTATCTAGAACTTAATTCATTTCATGTTGAAGACTGTGGGAAACTGTTTGCATCTTGCTATCATCAGAAACAATGGAGACTTCCTATTCGGTTTCCTATGAGACATCCTCATACCTATCAAGCAAGAGACATGAAGATTCCTGCTAACCCAGAAGAGAATTCTACGATGTCACCTGTAGTCTTTGAAGACTGAAGAGAGCTCTTTTTCATGTTGTGATACGAACTATGACAGCGTTTAAACCACAGTCACATACAGAAGGACCGGTATCGCTTTGTCAGGATGTGAGGGAGGTGTAGAAACCGATACAAGTCTTATGCCTCTTGCCCGTTTAATAAAAGATACCAGTAAGCAAGCTTCTCTTTGTTTCTTGATCACATCTGGGGAGTGTCGCTTGAAGATTGAAGAGAGCTACTTTTTCCGCTACGTTCTATGACAGCAATTAGAGAAACAGCCATGGACATAGCGATCGGCATCTTCTGCGGGGTATAGGACAGCATCATTAATAAGAGTTAACCGAATGAAAACTCATGGCCCTCCATGAAGTGCCATTTTACTTTGTTTTACAAGGTTAAGGAGCCCCTGCCTTGTGATTGATACGTATCAATGCAGCCAGTCGTAATTAGTCCTGCTCCATGTTTGGAAGGTTGCAAGAGCTCTCTTACTTATTGCTGCAGACGAGCCTTCTTGTGCGCCCGCATATGCACATGAACTTTCCAACTCCAGGGGGGCTTTCCCATTTTTTATGAGGCAAAGAACAACTATTGGAGTATTGCTTCAAAAATAAATGCGCCCGTATATTCGACTTCCTCCGTGTATAACGGACAGGACATGAAAGGAGCTCTTTGTGTTTCGTAACTCATAAATCAAATGCTAGAGCTATGAGGCCGCATCAGAATCGGACGCTCACGAGCAGCGGGAAAGAGATGGCCCACGCACACAGACGTTCTCGTAAGAAAGACAATAGTATTTTTATTATTAGAGGAATGTCGTTAAATAACACACCATAAAACGCAAAAAACACGAGGTTTTTTAGTACTACCTGAACAAAAATAGCACGCCCTCCAGCATTTCAGCTTCTCCAACATATAAACTACCATAAATCTCATGCCGAGATTGGCGCCAGACTTTTACACATATCAAACCCGCGACTTGTAGCAGTACTGTTTGCATGCACATGGAGTAAAGCACAATTGTATCGGAATTTACGGTGTTTTCGGCATATATGAGTAGTCGACCAATGTAGAGAAGCAACCTGTGGAATTGTGTGGAAGAGGCGGATGTAGATCTTGGGGGGGGGGGTGACCATATATATATATATATATATACATACTCTATATTTAATTTATATACTGACATACTACCGACCCTCCTTTCTTCCTTCTTTCTTTTCGTCCTTGCTTCCTTCATTCCTTCCTTTCCTCCCTTCTTGCTTTGTTTCTTTCTTTTCTTCCTTCGATCCTTTTTCCTTGCTTCCTTTCCTTCCTTCCTTCCTTCCTTCCTTCCTTCCTTGTGTCCTTGCCTTCTTGTGAAGAAGTCAGGAGGCCAGGCCAGGTCGAGAAGCCAGGAAGCCAATTAGTGTTGACGCAAAGAAGGCCAACAAGACAGCAAACCAGGAAGGAAATCCCATAAACCAAAAAGCCAAAAGACGACAACAAACCAGCAAGGAAAGCCAAAAAGCCGAGAAGCAGAAAGCAAAAGCAAAAAGCAAAACCAGTAAAAAGCAAAGGCAGAAAACAACAGGCCAACGCCCAAAAGCCGAATAAGCAAAAGCGAAAAACAAAAAAATCACAAACAAAAACAATACAGTGTTTCGTGAGTTTCAGGGCTGGAAATTTTGGAAGTTTTTTGAGCATCACAGTGTTTTCTGATGTCCAGGACAGGATATATTGCATCACAAGATAATTGTGTGCTTTCAACCGTTGTCAAGGACTGGAAGTAATCTTCTGGAACAACAACGGTTTTCATTGCTCTTGTTAGGTAAGTATGAAAAAGGCCTAGTCGTTGCAGAGTTTATTTCATATATGTTTTCGTTGGTTGGTAGATCTATGGCACCAGCAGCACTGGCTCCAGTACCTGAGCTTTCTCGAAAATGGTTTTGGCCATTCTTCGGCAAGCTGCACCGCCTACAGATCCATCACTGTAGCAGCGCAAGACTATCTAGAACTTAATTCATTTCATGTTGAAGACTGTGGGAAACTGTTTGCATCTTGCTATCATCAGAAACAATGGAGACTTCCTATTCGGTTTCCTATGAGACATCCTCATACCTATCAAGCAAGAGACATGAAGATTCCTGCTAACCCAGAAGAGAATTCTACGATGTCACCTGTAGTCTTTGAAGACTGAAGAGAGCTCTTTTTCATGTTGTGATACGAACTATGACAGCGTTTAAACCACAGTCACATACAGAAGGACCGGTATCGCTTTGTCAGGATGTGAAGGAGGTGTAGAAACCGATACAAGTCTTATGCCTCTTGCCCGTTTAATAAAAGATACCAGTAAGCAAGCTTCTCTTTGTTTCTTGATCACATCTGGGGAGTGTCGCTTGAAGATTGAAGAGAGCTACTTTTTCCGCTACGTTCTATGACAGCAATTAGAGAAACTGCGTGGGGGATTGATCTCGACTTGGTTGCTGCTCTCCCCACCAGAGCTGTAATGAATGTAGGTGTGGCTGGCTAGCACTCTCCACAGACTGGACCCTGTCTCTCCCTCTTACTTCCACACGTGCGATCCTATGCAGGCAGAACCGGCGGCCGTTCCTTTTGCACTCACTGCCGGCGGCGGTTCGTCTGTGCAAAGGGATAGCTCTGATTGCTCAGGATAGAAGACACATATAGCACTTAGCTATGGGCATTGACTTGAGCCAAACGTTGCGTTGGCGGTCACATAGAAAGGTAAAGATGAGGGATGCGTAGCATGCCCCCTAGAGTCGAGGGACGCGTAGCGTGCCCCCTTCTCTTGCACTTTACACGGTCTTGCTCACAGCTCTTATAGTGACACCTTAGAACTTGACAAGGCATCGCAGTCCGTTCGCACCCCCCATGAGTTGCGTCTCCGACGCTGCTCACCCGGAAGATGGCACGATAGGACAACAGAAAATGTTCCGCCGCAACGTTGACATTGAAAATCAGAGCTTTGCATCCCAATTAGAAACGTTGTGACACTCATCTACGTCAGTAACGATCCCCTGAAATGGCAAACGAATCAGGCGTCACCGAAGAAAGAAGCATTCGCGATGGCATTCCATGGGCGAAGCTCAGAGGTCACGAACTGATAGGCGAGGAAGACCAAGCGTTGATTCATCTCCATCTTCGCGTGGTCGCAGGATCGCGGTCCCAGGGCCGGAGGTTTTCCTCTGGATACTGTTCCCGATGCTTTCCCTTGTCCTTGCCTTTGTTTCGGCCTTTGCCGGCGGTGTAGTCGTAGTAGGAGTTGGAGTTCCAGCCTCCATGTTGCTCACCTCCGGTTCTCCCACGCCCTTTTGAAGGTCCCTTGGACGAAGAAGCGCTTTCACGTTCCTCCGTAGTGACAGGCGTGTCCAGGATGGATGTACCACCTGGAGGAAGATAGTCAGCGGCCGAAATGTGGTGTAGGGCTTCAGTACGCTTGGTCGTCGGGTTTTGCTGTCTCTCAGCCTTGGATCTGTTCAATCTGTCCATGAAATGCGCAGGCATTTGCACACTGTGGTCCACCAGCAAGCCGATGGTCTGGACTGACTGATCAGAATGAGTCAGCAGAATACCGACGGGGTCGATGTACAAGAAGTCCACTGGTCCAGTTGGCGTTGGTCGTAGCACTGAGAATTGTTGGTGTCCCGTCACCATTGGAATCACCTCGCACAGGACGTTCAGGCAACAAAAGTGCATAGCCTTCACATCTTCATCCCTGTCGCTCTTCAAGTAAGTAGTAGGGTTGAAGTTGTCCCTGCCAATTCCCATCATGTTGGCTCCCCGTGTAAGTAAAGAAAGCATCTGGTTCGTCCGGAAGCGCTTCAAGGTGTAAGTCCCGTTGGGATCATACTGTTTGAGGTTCTCAGGTTCCTTGGCAAAGCGAATGATCTCCTCATCAGTCACATCCTTGCTCACACCCGTTTCCCTATCCACTGCCGCCAAAGATCCCCACTTTCCAAGCACATCATAGCGTTGGCCAAGTGCGAAACTTTCCCTCATCTGAAACAACGGCATAGTCGCCCACTTTGCGAATCCTGACCAAGCCTTGTAGATGGATCTGCATACCACGTATGCCATGTACGAAAGAGCGGTCATGTTCGCGTCAATGCAATGGGCATTTCGCTTTCCAGAATAGTAGGATGGCTGCATGGCGGTACGTGCAAGTTGTAGCTCAGGATCGATGTTCAAAGACTGGCCGGTAAGAAGACGGGACGACGTTCCTGTGCGATTGCTTCTGGAACTGCGTCATCAAAGTCCTCTCCAGGCTCTATGTCCATTTCTTCATCAGGTTCCTGTTCTGGATCGTCCTCCGCGATGACAGATGGTTCTGGGATTTCTTCAGGTTCCGCAACGGTCTCTACCTCCATGGCTTCCTGCTCCTCTTCGGGCGCCTCAGGCACTGCGGCTGCTGCGGCTTCCATTGTCTGAGCAATGAAGTCACTGGGGATCTCCGTAGGAGTCTCCCGTTGTGGAGAACCTTGGTAATATCCGCTCGAAATGAACTGTGACCAGCAAGACGTGCATCGGGAGAAACATGCTGGAACGATGTTGTAGCATGCCGGGCATACCCTCATTCTCCGTCCATCCTCGTCTCTGCGTAGGTCTTCGGGTCGCCAATTCTTGATGACAAACTTGATTCCTTTGTCCATGTAGTGATGCCGAACCGTGTTCTCCCTGTGGGACTCCAGGACAGTCGTGAGGTCTCGAATGATCTGCTCCTTGCTTGTGTCGTGGGGTCCAGGAGGCATCTCGCAAAGCAATTCCATGATCTTGCTTGGCGTTCGGTATCTCTCGAACTCAGGAAGCAACGGTGATGCATTGTAGTCCAACACCAGCTCTTTCTCCAACCTTTCATCGTAGATCTTTTCCACCAGAGCGAAAGAGTGTGTATCTCGAGGATCAGGGACGCAAAACCATACCTCCTTGACGAAATGGAAAGGTATCGTTCGACCAACGATCATGATGCCGCTGTCTGTGATACGTCCATCTTCTCGTGCAAGGTCTTGCGATGGGACATGAAGGACCGCCAATGGCATGTGCTTGGCGTCTCGTCCATGTACTCGCATCTTGGTCGTTGCGTTCCGGTGATCGAACGGCGCAAACACCCCCCAATAGCTGTGGAGTCTGCCACCTTGGTTGCCTCGGAATTGGCGCCTATGGTCGAAGTCCCCGTCGGGGTCCTCCGAACCAGGCATGATGCCTTGCGTGACAATGGAATCCAAGTTGCGGCATGCCGTAGCGTGGAACGCACCTCCAAGACGTTGCAAGAGGGTCATAGATGGAGATATTGCGAACCTGTTCTTGTCCAACTGAAGCAAGTTGTTCTGGGGATCTGAGTGCGCAGAGTGACCACTCGTAGCCCGAACTGCCCATGGCTTCACCCAGCCGTTGCATATGTTCAGGTACCTCTGGCCATGCCGGCAATGATCGTTGTTCTGGATCTCCGTGATCTGGTCCTGAACCGATACCAACCTGTTCGAACCTGCTGATCCAAGAGTTCCGTGCCGGGGTCCTTCACTCTCACACCCAGGAACTGCAACCGAATCTTGGCCTTGTTGCGTTTCGTGGCTGCAATCATGTTCCCTTGGAACAATAGCTGAAGTCTTTCATTGTACACTCTCTTCTTCTGTTGATCATCGGTCCTTGAGACCCCTTCGGTGATGCGTCTGCTTTCATGGGTCCATAGTGGCTCATGCCTCACCAAGTCTTCGATCATCACCCATCCTCCTTCATCACATTTGATGACACTGTTGAATGCCACCTGGCACCTGTTGTCAAGCCATTCCGAGCCTGGGCGCCTGGCGATTCTGTGGCGCAAGTCAGATTGGATGCATGATAGCGCCCAATCCGCGTTCAATCTGCGCTGACGGGTGATGTTGCGAAGGACAACTTCGTTCACGAGGTCCCACCGATTGTTGATGAAGCTTGCACCCTTGGTTGGGATCAGGTCGAGAATCCCGCACCGGATTGGCCTTCCGCCGCCGATGGATTCATAGCCTGCATTGGTGTAGCTATGAGTGTTTTCATCGTAAGCAAAGCTAGGACGGTCTCCTCGTTGAGGTAGGCGTCGGTCGCGATGGTCCGAAAGCTGCTCAATGATGTCCACCACTCGCTGGCTATTCTCTGGTCCCGATTCCTGCAGTGGTACGCCACAAGCATCATTTAGGCCCCGACGGTTCTCCACATCCGTGCAGAGATTGTGTTTGTTCTCATAACGGATCAAGACCACATCACCCCGTACGGCTTCGCCTCCGCGTCGCGGTCGGGCTTTGGCCTTGGGTCGTCGGTCCGAGGATGCAACACTCACATGATCTGTGGTGTCAACGTCCATTGGCTCAGCCTCTTGTGTAGGTACTCGACGTGGATATCGAAGAAGACTTTCCTTGATAATCTGGACGCCTCGAAGTACCAGATCCCGGGTTGCAGCATTTTCTGTGCAATTGGACAGAGTGTGTAGATCACTGCCACAAGCGACACAGAACGTGATGCGGTCGCTTCCGACTGACATTTCGCCCTGAGCGAGTACGCCAACATAGTCCTGAAGCTGCGCGACAAATCCTTCACGAATTGCATGCCTGGGACCAGGGCCTTCTGCACCTTGTTCTTCTTCGGGTTGCGCATCCACATCTACATCCTGTGCAGGTATTGGTGGAGCAACTGAGAACCCTGGATCGTCCGTGACGTTGTCAGCGGCCTGTGTCTCGTCGGTTCTCGCAATCTCTACAGGGTAGATATCACCATCGACGATCACTGTGAAATCAATCACGAGGTCAGCGGACATGTTGTTGACGATCTCAGCGACTGCTTCATTCTTCTTGGGCGGTGTCCTTTTGCGCGGGGAGTCAACCGTGATCAGCTCGATAGCTTCGGCCGACGCGTAGCGGAAGAATGATCTTTCGATTCCCCTCGCGCACGCATTTGCTCCCTCAAGGCCACCCCAATTCGGAAAATGACTTGGGTGTCTCATTGCAATTGTAAGAAGCCCGAGCGCCAGCTCCACTGTGTCACCCAGGAGCTCTTCCTTGGGCAAGACTGACCCTCTGTAGCATTCTTGGCGCTCTTCCGGAGTCAAAAGCATCCTCATGAAACCAGCATAAGCGCAGTTCCCGGCATCGTAGTAGCAGATGTAGCATGTCTTGCCTTCGGAGTCGTACCCTCTGTCCCACGCCAACTGTTTGGCCTTTCCCCATCCCGCGTACTCGATGGCCTGACTGGCTGTGATTCGGAGACCACCGTAGTGAGAAACCGTCTTGCCGATGTCTTCATAGACCATCTCTGCACAAACTTTGAGGAACTCCTTGATGTCCACGCGAGGATCCACGAATTGAAGCCTCAGGTCATAAAGGTGCTTTGCGCAAGCCAAGGTGTACTTCTGGGACGTGATCAAGTCATTGAAGGAGCCGATTTGATGCTGCATCTTCAAGGCTGAAGTATGCGCGCACCCAATGCAGTGTCCAGGATACCCGTTTCCGGTCGGCTTGAAGAAGGCTTGTGCGTAGCACTCAGCCAACTTCATTGCTTCACATCCAGGGCAATAGAACGTTCTCCCTTTGACATAACCAGTGTTCAGGGTCGCATAGGTGTCGATCCTGAACCAGTAGTGCCTGTTGTCGTAGTAGGCTTCGGGAACGGTCATGGCGATGTCAAAATCCCCATATGCTCCGATATAGGTTCAAATCAATCGATCTATTGATTTTTAAGTCGTTTCAATCTTCTATTGAAAACAGACTTTTCGAGCTGAAAATCAATATCGGGAAAATGAGGATCTATTGATTTTAACCCACTTCCGCGATTGATTTTTCTATTGGTTCCACGCTTGATTTTTCTATTGATTTTTATGCTAGCCAAGAAAATTTCTATTGATTTTACAGGCGACCAAAAATGTCCTCTATATATATATATATATGTATATATATATATATATGTATATATATATATGGCAGGTTTATAAGAGCCTGGAAAGGCAGGATGTTATTGTTCTGTCTGGAGAGACAAGAAATCTATAGATTCGGTGCCTGGAAAGGCAGGATGTTATTGTTCTGTCTGGAGAGACAAGAAATCTATAGATTCGGTGCCTGGAAAGGCAGGATGTTATTGTTCTGTCTGGAGAGACAAGAAATCTATAGATTCGCCTGGAAAGGCAGGGTGTTATTGTTCTGTCTGGAAAGACAAGAAATCTATAGATTCGGTGCCTGGAAAGGCAGAATCAGGATGCAGTGTTTGGAGAAGATGTGAGCTACATGTGTGAAATATATGTATTAGTATAGGCTCAAGCTCTAGCACCTCGGCACGAAAGCTCGCCATGGACAGGAGCTCGAGACGCCCCCTGCTGCCGAGAGAAAGAAGGCCAGGGCTCGAGCTTTGCAGATCGCGAATCTGCGAACTTTCGTGCAGTTCGCAACGGACTTGGCCGCCGTGCTGTCGCAGCTGGCACCGCCGATCCAGAACCCGGACGAGATGGAGACCGACGTGGAGGCTGAAACCGAGGTGATGGGAGGCCTGGATGTGCTGGACCAGAACGAAGAGCCGGAGAACAGCCAAGAGCCAGAGAACAGCCAGTGAGGGTGCAGAGCTTTGAAAGTTTTGTTGTCTAGAAGCAATCGGGTGCCAAGAGAGCATCGATGCATGGTGATAGAAGCTCAAATGTAAAAACATTATTTGCACGTGTCGTGCAGCTGTGTGGCTTTCGTGTCTGGAAAGGATCAGTATGTTGACGACAGAAAGAATGTCTGGACAGACACGAGTTGCACAGCAATGAAAGCATGTAAATGGACCCTGCAAGTTTTTGAAGCTTCGAGAAAAGTAGAGTAGAGGCGCCCTCTACACTTTAGAACCTATAGGACTTCTGAGCCATGGGCAAGGGAGGCGCCAGAAGACCGGCGACCCCGGAGACCGACCTGGAGCACCTCTACGACAAGCTGGCGAAGCTCGTGAGGGAGCAGGAGCACCTGAGCTTCCACGGGTACCAGACACTGCGGCGAACCCAGGCATGCAGTGGTGCAGACATGGCCCAGCTGGAGAGCCTGCTCGATGCCTTGGTGAACTGCCAGCCGCTCTTGATCTTCAAGTACGCAGATCTCAAGGCCACGTACCAGAAGCTCCTCCAGAACTTCCCGGCACTGAAGAGCTCGCACCCTGTGGCAGTGGGGCCGCACTTGGCTGGGAAGTACGCCGACTGGACCATGACGCTTTGCAGCCATGCCAGGAGGTTGCGAGATGAGAAGCGGTTCCAGGAGGCCTCGAAGAACTTGACTAACTCGCAGGTGCAGAAGCTGACGTCGATCAAGCAGATGATAGAAAACGGTGCCCTCGAGTACGGCGAGTACGAGGACAAGAAGTACACCGTGAAGTCTGGCAACAAGAAGCTGAAGAAGGTCAAGAAGGTCTTGAAGAAAGAGAAAGCAAAACAGCGAGCACAGGGATCCTCAGAGGACACGAAGGTGAAGAAGGTGAAGAAGGCGAAGGCCACATCTTCGGATGAGGAGACTCTGCAGAAGCTTGCTGCTGCACCGGACATGGCCTCGGACGACAGCATGGACACAGCGGAGCTCCTGGACTTGGAGGTGCCGCTCACCACGAAGAAGGACAAGAAGAAGGACAAGCTCAGAGAAGAGGCAGAAGCTGTGTCGCCTATCCCTTCGAGAAAGAAAAGTATCAAAACGCTGGTGAAGCAGGACAAAAAGAAGTGCAAAGACGAGACGGAGGAGAAGGCAAAGCAGAAAGAAAAGAAAGTCTTGAAAAAGCCCGCCGCCGCAAGAAAGATGCCGCCGAGAATCCACTCCGGAGTCTTCAAGGATGTGATCCTCATGCCTTACAAGGAAGGTCGCTGGGCAGTCCGTGTCAGAGGAGGGCGACAGCTGTTTCAGATCTCCAAGTTCTCCGAAGCGAAGAACAAGATCCAGGCGACCAAGCTCATCAAGATGCTCCAGGCTGGCACGGACTTGAAGGAGGTGCTGGCGGCCAAAGCGAAGTTGTAGGACCCTGATCGCTGCGGTGTGAAAAGAGAGGTTTTGGTGCAGTGCTGTGGCAGTGACTGGTTCTTTTTCATAGGTTTGATTTGATTGCTGTGATGTCTGGACAGACACTTCGAGTTTCATTGTCTGGACAGACACTTCAAGTTTCAGTGTCTGGACAGACACTTCAGGTTCCAATGTCTGGACAGACACTTTGAAGTTGCAGTGTCTGGACAGACACTTTCAAGTTTCAGTGTCTGGAGAGACACATCAAGTTTGAATGTCTGGACAGACACTTCAAGTTTCAGTGTCTGGACAGACACTTCAAGTTTGAGTGTCTGGAGAGACACTTTCAAGTTTGAGTGTCTGGAGAGACACTTTCAAGTTTCAGTGTCTGGAGAGACACTTTCAAGTTTCAGTGTCTGGAGAGACACTTTCAAGTTGCAGTGTCTGGAGAGACACTTCAAGTTTGCTTGTCTGGAAAGACACTAAATGCATCGCAGAATGTCTGGACAGACATGAATGGAAGCACGTGCTGGCATGACAATATGACTTGGAATATGTGATATTCCGGCTCGAGATCCATCGAGCCCCGCCCTGAAGCCCAACCGTGCTGCCATGGAGAAGGGCGGCTACAAGGGCGGCCAGAAAGGCGACCACAAGGGCGACCGGAAGGCTCCTGCTTGTTGTTTTGAATGTCTGGACAGACATGCAGCACGTGTCTGGACAGACACATGAGATGATCGAGTGTCTGGATTGACAGGGACGTGACCGCGACATCGGCAAGGGCAAGACGAAGGATGATGTCCCGAATATCCGGGCAGAGAAACTTCGCAGAACTTTAAGTACCCCTAAACCCCTAAACCCTGCTAAACCCCCAAACCCATATATGAACCCTGCAGCTGAGGAACAGCGGCACGAGCAGCAGACTCTGGCGAGAGAACTGGCGGATGATCTGGATGGAATACTCCCCTGACATCAACTTCGAGACCCTTGGCATTAATTATTTTAGTGTCTGGATAGACACGAGAACCGTGAAGCCCTAGGTGTAGCTTTCCCAGTGTTTAGGTCTGGAGAGACACAGATAGGTGTAGCTTTCGTGTCTGGAGAGACACAGCCATGACAAAGCTGAGGCAGTTCATGGGCCTCATCGAGGCGATGGCGAGAAAGGTGTCGAGGATGGAGCCGGGAAGCAACGAGGCCCACCGGCCCTTTTTGAGGAGAGTTTTTGAGCTCCTCAGCTGCATAGAGAGTGTCTGGACAGACAGTTTGAGTGTCTGGAGAGACACGTGAGAACCAAGACCCTGAAACCCAGTAAAAGCGCCGAAACCCTAGACCCTAAACCCAACACCCTGAACCCTACACCCTGAAACCTAAACCCCGAACCCAAAACCCTGAACCCTGAACCCTAAACCCTGAATCCCTGTCAGTGTCTCCACCCTCAAGACCTACGACCAGTTCATGCACTACCTCGCCAAGAGGGTGGTTGCAGAAGAAGAAGATGATGATGGCCCCCAAGGACCCTAGCTGATGACAATTTTGAAATCCTATCCCCTTGAGCTCTTACAACCCCATTAAGCCCGAAACCCCGGCCCTGAACACCGTAACAGAAAAACCATAGAGAACCTTAAACCCTAAAGCCCAAAAGTCTTTTTCGGAGGACCGAGCACACCTGGGAGAGGAAGTGGAGACGTGGATCACCGAGGAGGTGGAGATGATGGTGGCCATGATGGCGGCAAGGGAGGTGGAGATGGTGGTGGCCATGGTGGAGATGGTGGCAAGGGAAGTGGAGATGGTACGCATGGTGGCCATGGTGGAGATGGTGATCGAGGTGGTGGCCAGGGAGATGGAGATGATGGTGATGAGACGTGGTCCTGGAACCAGGGCTGGGACTGGTGGTCCTGGGGAGGCTCGCAGTGGGGAGGATCGTCGTACCGGGATGAGGACTGGCAGGGGGATCAGACCGGCGAGAAGGAGCCTGGGCTTTATATTGTTTTTGTGTTTATATACAGAATGTAGTGTCTGGAAAGACATATAGTACATGAGTTAAACCCTGCAGGATGCCCCGCACAAGAAGGACGACAAGAAGGATCCCCCGCCGCCACCGCCGCCGCAGAAGGACCAGGAGCCTTTGTTTTAGATGGTTAATTGTTGTGTTTGTTTGGAAATATAATGTCTGGAAAGACAAGTGGCTTCATTGTCTGGATAGACAATTTTTGTGCGAACCCCCCTAAAGCGCCAAGGATGGCCCAGAAGGAAAGAAGCAGAAGAAGAACCAGGATGACCCCGAGGACCCAGGACCCTGACCCCGCCGAAAAAATGTCTGGAGAGACAAGTGTGTGTCTGGAGAGACACCAATGTACCCAAACCTTAACCCAGTAAAAACGCCGAAACCCTAGACCCTGAACCTTAAGCCCTGAACCCCACACCCTGAAACCTAAGCCTTGAAACCTGAACCCATAACTCTGAACCCTACACCCTGAAACCTAAACCCTGAAACCAAAACCCTGAAACCTAAACCCTGAAACCAAAACCCTGAACCCTACACCCTGAAACCTAAACCCTGAAACCTAAACCCTGAACCCTACACCCTGAAGGATCCGTGGGAGGACGCTGAGAACGACCCATGGGCGGGGCAGAAGGAGGAGAAGCTGGCTGAGTTTGAGGACTACGATGGCAATGCCAGCGATGATTTCTTTAAGGACCATGCAAGCTTTTTCAAGGTGTGTAAGGAGTGCAGCAAGATGTCTTTTGTTCACAGAGGGTCAGACATGAGACCAGGTGTTGAAGGTTGCATGGTAAGATCCTGCAAGGGCTTCAGAGGTCAGAAAAAAGCCAAAGACCTTTGGAGAGTTTTGCACCGTTGCTTTGGCTTCAAAGGCCACAACGGCCTTTGAAAAGGCTCTCAAGGCACCTAGGAGATGATGATAGCTAGATGAATGCAGATGTTGAGGAGTGTTGTTTTGTGGAGTTTCTAGCAGCTGTGATGTTGATGAATGTAGATCCTAAAGATGTTGATGACTGAAAGGTGCCGAGCCTCCGTAGAGTAGCCTCTTTTGCATCCTCATGCGAAATCGCATGAAGGGATCGCCGAATGGCACAACGAGGGGTGGAGTCCCGCGAGAAAAAGAGAGGGAGAGTGTGTGTGTGCTTTGAATGCCTGGACAGGCAGGTGGTGCATGCACCATTTTTTGTGCATGCCTGGATAGGCAAGCTGTTGCACATGCCTGGATAGGCAAGAATCTGTTGTGCCTGGATAGGCAAGTTGTTGTGCCTGGATAGGCAAGTTGTTGTGCCTGGATAGGCAAGTTGTTGTGCCTGGATAGGCAAGTTGTTGTGCCTGGATAGGCAAGTTGTTGTGCCTGGATAGGCAAGTTGTTGTGCCTGGATAGGCAAGTTGTTGTGCCTGGATAGGCAAGTTGTTGTGCCTGGATAGGCAAGTTGTTGTGCCTGGACAGGCAAGTAGGCAAGTTGTTGTGCCTGGATAGGCAAGTTGTTGTGCCTGGATAGGCAAGTTGTTGCCTGGATAGGCAAGTTGTTATGCCTGGATAGGCAAGCTTGCTTTGTGCGGTGCCTGGACAGGCATTGTGTGTGTGTGCTCATCAAACAAATAACCCCTGAAACCCCAAACCTAAACCCTCAAACCCCTAAACCCTCGACCCCGAACCCTCAACCCTTAAACCCGTTGGGGTTTTGTTTGTGTGTGTGTGTGTGTGTGTTTTCACCATTGGTGTCTGGATAGACAGATGTCTGGAGAGACAAATTTGTTGTAATGTCTGTAGAGGTAAGCATGAAACCTTTATCGTCTGGCCAGATTTCCTATGTATTTTTGTTCAATCACTCATGAAACTTTTAGTGTCTGGATAGATTTTTCCGAAAGTCCCAACGTCATGAAACGTCATGTGTCGTCTTGTGAACCCCACTAAACGTCATGAAACGTCACGAGTTGTACTCATGACGGTTTTGGCGTCACAAGTACAACTCATGACGGATTATGGACGCCATGAAACGTCACAAGTTGTACTCATGACGATTCGTGATGTTTGGCCCCAGATCTTTTCTAGAAAATCTGCTGGCTCCTTTTATAATCCAGCCATGGCCGTGCAGTCCAAAATGAAAAGGCCAGCAGCCGCACAGGCCGGAGATTAGGAAAATCGTTTGATTTTTGATTGCACCAAAGAAAAAACAGGAGAAGAAAGAAAACAAGAAGCCAAAAAGCACAAAGGATCCCATGAAGAAGCCAGCAGCCAAGGACGAAATCTCTCTCTCCTCTCTCTCTCTCTCTCTCTCGCTCTCTACCCCGAAAAAAAACAAATTAACCCTCAACCCTAAACCTTCGACCCTGAACCCTTAACCCTTAATACTCCCTCTCTCTCGCTCTCGCTCTCTTGCTCTTTCTCTCTCCCTCTCTCTCTCTCTCTCTCTTTCTCTTTCTCTCTTTCTCTCTCTCTCTCTCTCTCTCTCTCTCTCTCTCTCTCTCTCTCTCTCTCTCTCTCTCTCTCTCTCTCTCTCTCTTTCTCTCTCTCTGCAAACCAACCAAGAAGCCAGATCTCCCTCCATCCCTCCTTTTATTTTCTCTGTACATGTCTCTTTCTTTTTCTCTTTCTCTTTCTCTCTCACTCTTTCTCTCTCTCTCTCTGTCTCTTTCTCTCCCTCTTTCTCTCTCTCTTTCTCTGTCTCTCTCTCTCTCTCTGTCTCTTTGTCGTTCTTTTTTTTTGTTTATCTGTCCCTTT
>CAJNDT010005873.1:389763-512082 GCA_905221615.1 Symbiodinium sp. CCMP2592 | reverse complement strand
GTGTGTTGTGTGTTGTGTGTGTTGTGTGTGTTGTGTGTTGTGTGTGTTGTGTGTGTTGTGTGTGTTGTGTGGTGTGTGTTGTGTGTGTTGTGTGTGTTGTGTGTGTTGTGTGTGTTGTGTGTGTTGTGTGTTGTGTGTGTTGTGTGTGTTGTGTGGTGTGTGTGTTGTGTGTTGTGTGTGTTGTGTGGTGTGTGTGGTGTGTGGTGTGTGGTGTGTGGTGTGTGGTGTGTGGTGTGTGGTGTGTGTGTGTGTGTGTGGTGTGTGGTGTGTGTGTGTGTGTGTGTGTGTGTGTGGTGTGTGTTGTGTGTGTGTGTGTGTGTGTGTGTGTGTGTGTGTGTGTGTGTGTGTGTGTGGTGTGTGTGTGTGTGTGTGTGTGTGTGTGTGGGTGTGGTGTGTGTGTGTGGTGTGTGGTGTGTGGTGTGTGTGTGTGTGTGTGTGTGTGTGTGTGTGTGTGTGTGTGTGTGTGTGTGTGTGTGTGTGTGTGTGTGTGTGAACCTCCCTAGCACATGGGAGCAGAGGGTCACTCCTACACTGTTTGCAATTTCGCTTTTCAACATAATCCGACATTGGACATTTACCAAATCAACTGTTGCAGGGGGATCAGGCTTCCAGTGACTGACCTGATCCAACGAAGCTAGGTCACTGGAAGGGAAGTGATTGAGGACGCTCAGTCATGTACCTGCACAATTTTCGGCAGCCCCCTGTGGTGCCAAGATTAGTCTGAGGACAGGCCCCCTGTGGTGTCCAGATTAGACAAACAATTTGTACGGTTGCCGCAATCTGACAAACAGTTGCAACATGAACAACATTCCTCTTTTTGTCCTTTGCACTCGTACTCTTGGCCGAATCCATCAGTGTGATCAGCGTGGGTCGTTGAGACTCCAGAGCAACGGCTTTCCGTCATGGCGCCGTGGTGACCCTCCGGGGAGACCGGTGATGAACCGGGTGTTCAGCCTTCGTTCAGATCGTTCAGATTCTCCCGATGCTATTTTATCTCTCTCTCTCTGATGCTCGCATGTGCGTCTGACATGAGTGCAGGTGCAGTAATGGACGGCTAATGCAGTAAAGTGCGTCTAATGAGCAGGTGCTACCTCGCTAGTCTGTCCTCTATTCGACCGCTTCTTTATTTCTCAGGGACTGCAAGGGCATGTGCAACTGACATGAGGGCAGGCGTGGTAACATGTGTCTAACGCAAGTGAAGCAGCGCTTCCTCCGGGAAGTAATCGGCCTTCTTCTTTCTTTATCTCCGTCTTCGACATCTCAAGTCCGTCCAGCAGGGACAACCAGGACAGCCTGCACTTTGCTTGTGCAACTGTGTTTGTTTCACCAACTTCGTTGCAGCTATGTGGCCGGATTATTTTACCACGCAGCCACCAGCAACACCATACGCACCAACAACCCGACCGGTGCTCAATCAGTTTCACCCGAACACCTGGGTACCGCAGTCACAAGGATACCCAGCAATGATGCCAACTGGCATTGCTGCCACTCAGCAGCACACACTGCCGACGCAACCCACTACGATCCCCGTTGAGCAGACACACAGCTTCCCCATGATGCCATGTGGACACACTGCTCCTATACCACAGCATCCGATGGTATACACACAACTCAGCACACCACAGCCCCAGATGCCACAACAACCTCCACCCCAGCAATTCATGTCGCAACATCCCCCCACTTTCTTGAACCCTGGTCCTTTGCCTACCCATACAACAGTTTTTCCCACGAGCCCATCACCTCTGACACCGCATCACTCCCAGCCTGCCACATACAACATTCCTTTCACACCACCTGCTCCACAACCCCAACCTGCACCTTGCAGCATCCCTTCCACACAACCCGCTCAACAATCCCATATACCGCAGCCAACGACCCTCCAACAAGCTTCACAATCTCACCCCACCAATGTTACCACTACCGATGCTGCACACATTGCCCCACAGACACCGGCAATCACCCCCCAACCCCAGCCAATAAGCACAGCCAACACACCCTCTGTCAGCACATTACCACCCACACAACCACCACCCGCTACGGGATCGGGAGACACTGACCCGCTCGCAGCACGTGCTTCTTCCCACCATCCTCCGTTGCCACGCAGGAGACGGCGCTCACCCACACGCAGCAGAACCCGCACCGTGAGCACTAGACGCCGACGACGCACACGCAGCAGAGCACGACCTGCCAGCAGCGGGAGACAGCACCGCCGACGCAGACACCACCGATCCCGCGACACCCGCAGAAGTCGTTCTCGCAGGGACACCAGGCGATCTTCGTCGACACCTCCGCGGACCTCGGTTGTGCTCCGCAGCTATTCTACAGTGCGTGATGTTGATACCAACAAGTGGCATTACAGAGCCACACAGCTACGTCAGAGGCCACCCACCCCACCCAAGGTCCCACAAAGGACATTGGCCTCGCAGGTTCAACGAATCGCCCTCCGCATCAAGGGCAGCCAAGCAGCACAACAGCAGCCCCCAGCCGGACAGGGCACCTCCTCCCGCCAACAGGCTCAGCACAATCCCTCCAGCTCCGTTCGGACACCTGCCCCGACCTACGATGCATCAACAGCCGTTGCCCCATCGGGTCAGCCAACCCTCGAACAACTGGGCAAACAGAGCAGACCACCACAGATTGATGTGGCGCCATTTTCTGAGCTTTACGAACATGAGAAGCCGACCCCTCACGCCGTCGACATGGAAGAAGCACACAAACTCGCCAAAACTTTGGGCGAGATAGCTGCTGACAGCGATTTCAGGCAGGAGACTTTAGCCGAATTTGCACATGCAGTGCTACAATCAGGCACGCGATCAGCGTGCAACGAACTTGGGGCAGTGCTGACGCCAATATCGGACGGCGTGCATACTATGTTATTCATTCCTTGGGCTGGAGAGCAGCGCAGAGCGTTCGGCACCCGTGCCACTGACCCACCAGGAGAGACATACATCTACACCGCCGGACACGGCACGAGCATTGCAAGTGCCGCGCGCATTATGCGCGAGGACTTGGTCCGCCCAAGTTCAGTCAGACACTGCTTCGACGACAAGTCCTACCCACCCATTCCCTCTTGCGTCATATACGGGAATGCGACCCCAGGAGATGTATCGGAAAGCACGGTACATATAGTAACCGATCAATGTACACGGCGGCCGAAGGGCCAACAGGGAGTGATCGTCATCGGGACAATACGGACTAAGTATCAGCATTACAAGATGACGTATCGGGACATGTATAGAGAGGCCTTCATCGTGGGGCGAAAGGGTGTTGCGCGGACCCCAGAGAAGTGGGGATTCCACTCGGGGCATTTCAGCATCGTTGGATTCGGCCTTATTCAGTGATGTTCTGTATTACTTTCTTTCTTCTTCCGTTTCTACCTTTCACTCTCGAGTATCCTTTCTCTTCCAGGCCTGAATCCCGTTGCACATAGCTGTATGCAATCAAGCATTTGCTCCGACCCCGCTTTTGAGCCAAAGAAGAGACGATGCAGCTGCATGCTGGATGCATTGCACAAGTAGATGCTGACACTCAAGCCAACTATGTTGTCCATGCACGTGCTATTTGCAGCTTTTGCAGTCACAGGCAATTGTAGTGCCCCATTTTGCAACCATGTACAAGCCGACACAGCCTCAGTGGCATACAACAATGCCAACAGGCATCATCGGTACAGCAATCAGTGCGGTGCAGCGACAAACAGCCTCAACCAGCAGCACCCCAATGCACCCGATTTCCCCACCACCAGGGATCCACAACATCCCACCCCACACTCCACCCAAGACCCCAACTACTTGGGGTTCAGCTCACCCTTACAGCCACAACACCACTTTCCCCCCTTTCCCTCCACCCCCTCCCCCACCCCAGCAGTTTACCGTCCCAGCTTCACCCACCACACTGCCAACACCCACACCTGCCACTCCCCAACACACATTTGTGAGTCCATCTCCGATGACGACTCAAAATTTCTTCACATACATTGCCTCAGGCCACCGTCACACCCCAACAACAACAACACACCAATCTCACGCCTGCAAATCCCCAGATACCAAACGACTTCGTTCAAACACCAGAGCATTGGGACAACAGACAGCTTTATGGCCTCAACCTACCCAAACACATTCAATCTACACCACATTCAGTGCACAACCGCACGGCAGGCATGCCGATCGCAACAGCACCATTGGTCGCATTTCTAAGACACAATTGGTCATCATACTGGCTACGTTACGCCGCACACGGCTTCGACATCCATCTCACATGCAGCAAACATATCAGCGAAGCCGTCTTTACCACTGAACTTATGGGTCAACTCCGAGCACGGAGAATTGATCTGGACCAAGCAGCCACCGCATTCTGCTGGCAAGAGAAGCTCACACTCGCAAAACGGCCAGCAATGTCACACCTCATCAAGGAATTGGTGTTATACCTGCAAGAGCTGCAGGACCAGTACAATGACGGCAACAAAAAGGACAAGCAAGATGCCAAGTCAGACACATACAACACACAATCGCAACCCACCGAATCTCCAACACCACCACAATCCAGCAAATCACAACCTCTTATTTATCCATGTCGAACGTTCGCGAGGCGGGGAACACCCGAGCGGAAAGGGCGAAGCCCATAAAGCACAACAGAGAAAGACAGTCCTTCGTTTTACTCGAAAGGGCTAAGGGGTTCGGTTGAAACTGTCAGCATGTGAACCGATGTACGGCCCACACCAGCTGCCCTCAAGGAGGGCAAGGGGTGTGGCAGAAATCACAGCCAATCAGGCGAGGGTGGGCGGGACAAGCAGTTTCGCTTATGCCGAGGAAAGTAGGTTTCCCACCCCCCCGTCCCTTGAGAGCAAGGGCAACGGAGATGAACCAAGTCAGTGACTGCAAGACAGCTCTGACATGTTCCAAAGAAATGAACGCGCACTCGGTTTTATAAAGAATATAAAACCGTCGACAAGTTGGGAGGATAAATAAAGATTTCATCCCTCCGGTTCCCTACGGGACCAAAATCTTATTTATCCATGTCGAACGTTCGCGAGGCGGGGAACACCCGAGCGGAAAGGGCGAAGCCCATAAAGCACAACAGAGAAAGACAGTCCTTCGTTTTACTCGAAAGGGCTAAGGGGTTCGGTTGAAACTGTCAGCATGTGAACCGATGTACGGCCCACACCAGCTGCCCTCAAGGAGCCCCAATAGCAAGCAGCTAGAAGGGCCAGCATGAAGCTAGGGAGTCGCGGCGAACCCCTCTTGCCGTCAAGTGTTCGAAGGACTCTCTGCTAGGGTCGTCTGCAGGGTTACTATGAGTTGGCACACGGCCAAACCATGGCCTGCAGAGCGCTGAGTCTTCCAGCTTCAAGCAGTCTTCCAAGATCAAACCTCCCTTCAGGGTGGAGGATCTGGCAGCTACTAAGGCTCCACGGGCGGCTTCGTTATCCAAGTAGCAAACACAGAAACTATCATGGATGCACTCCTGCCAGATTGACAGGGCCGCCCACACTCCAAGCAGCTCGATTTCATAGATTGGATGTTCTGACTGTTCGTGCAACCTTTCAATCGCAGCACGGTCAAGCACGATCGAAAAGAAGCCAAGCGGTACGCCTTGATCATCGTGCAAAATGCCTCCGATGCAAGCGGTGTGGTTCTCAAGGCTGCCGTCAGTGAAAATGTAAAACGTCTTGTGGAGACTACGAGAAATCTTTAAAGGCGGGGCTGTAAGGGCCACATCTTTCAAGTAAGTGAGCGCTTCCTTCATGTCGTCAGAGAGTCTGCCGTGAGTGGCTCCTCGATTCACCCAATCGGAAACCACGTTAAGGGCCTGAGACGAGCGGCGCCCAAACAAAAAGGATGTGAACCAATGCAATCTGCCCCTCAGACTTTCGGCCTCGCTATGCGAAAGGCAGTCGGCGGCTAGGATGGCTTCTATCGTGGCTTTCAACTCCTCACGTCGTTCAGGAGTGTGGCCGATAGTGACCTCCCCCTCGCCGAACCGGCTGAGATCGAACAAGAGTCCGAGAGCCTTAAAGATTTCGGTGAAAGCAGTAGCTTTCTTTCCTTCGCGGGCGTACAGGACAGACATGAGATCGAAGAAATCGGCAGCAACTTCGTCTGCCGATTCAGCACAGTCGTCCTTCGCAAACATCGGGTAATCATCGAAATAATTAGTCCAGGCTAAACCTAACCCCTTGCCACCGAAAAAGCCAAAAGGCTGCAGCGCATCGAAGGAAGGAAGGTACTGACCCAGTGGCTCCAAATGGAAGAGCGTTGACTCCGTAAAATCTAGTGCGGTTCTGCTGCAGGTCCTTCACTCCTATCCTGAGGACGTCGCGGTCGGATCGATGGACAGCGTATTGCTTGTAGGCTGCCGTCAAGTCGAGCGTGCGTCCACGGATCTTGCACCCGTGCGATCTTGGATCACGCATTGCAAGCAGCAGGAAAGCAGCTATGAACTCGACCCCGTGCAGCCGGTATTTCTCCGGGACACCAGTGGTGAGATTGAAAGAGCAGGACTTGCAGTTGTCGATGACTCTGGTCTTCGGACCCTGCTTTAGGCCGAAGCGATGCGCTACAAGAACTTTGTCAAGCTGCGGATCGGTATCTTCGAAAATCCAACCTTTCTGAGCTTCTTCCAGCGTTTCCAACCAAGCCTTCTCGGAGACCTCGTCGCTAGGCTGTTTGTCAAGCTTCGCAATGGTGGCTTCATTGCGGCCCTTTGCAGTCTTCAGCTGTGCGGCGATGGTCGAGGATGGAGGCTTAGGGTCGAGGGGGAAAAGCCCGGTCCTACAAACCCAACCCGACAATCTAAAACCCTGGGTCATGTGCTTGACCAGACGGCGGTCTGGGAAATCCAACTCCTGCAGCAGTGTGTCAAGAAGAACGGTCGCCTTATCTCCCAGGACTTCCCTGACGTGAGGGTCCCATTTCTCTCTCTCTGTCTCCTGCTGCTGATGAAGTTGACTTTTGAGGTCGGACCACCGACGAAGTTCGCCTTTGCCTTTGAGTGGATTCGCAACTTGCCCATCCAGAAGGTTATCGATGATCAAAAGCATGTGCGGATCAGGCTCGGAGTCCAGCAAAGCTTTAGGGTGGCCTGCTAGAACGGCCTTGGCCAGGAAGTCGTCAGGCTCGCGAGGTATCCCTAGCCAAATGACCTCGATGCAGTCATCCCTTCTCAAGTTGTAAGGCACGCAAGTACCGCACACGTCCATCATGATCTCATTCCCTGACTGCGACGTGGTAGGAACATGATTCGTGGCCCACGTCCAGGAGCAGTGCAATCCTGAGGCGAGTTTGCATTGGTCGGTTGACGGAATCGCGCAAACCCTAATGCAACCCCAAACGGAAAGTTTGCGCCTAACGATGCGTGCACCTTTGGGGTAGCAGCTGAGGAGATTGCCGACTTCGGCATGCAAAGGCACCGCCCAAGCATCATAGGAGCGAAACTCGCTCACTAGAGGTCGGGCCTTTCTCGACTGCTTGCCAAGTGCAGGTCTAAGGGCTATACCAGGAGGCCCAAAAAGCGAAGGATTACGCGAGGGCTTACTAGAGTCATTACTAAAGAGCTCAACAGCTCGAAGCCACAGCAGCGAGGGCCACGTCGAAGCTGTGGGCGGCTGTGAGAAATGACGATGGTCCTTAGAGCACAATGCCGAAAGAGCCACAAAAAGCGGGGTGGTTGCCCACCAGTGCGCTCGTCGGTCCTGCGAACCACCATGCATGCATTGGTCGAACGTAGTCCAATGGCCTTGAGCAGACTCCCAGAAATCAAGCATGCGAGGGTGATCCCAGAATTGCGAGGTCGCGGGGTGTAGCACTGCGACCGGCACCTGAAGAGAAATGCAATGATGTAGAACGACGAGAACGCTGCGAAGCAACAAGTCGGCGAACTCGGGAGAACCGCGTTCGGCAGAAAAGAAGGCTCCCAGCAGAGGTATCGTGAACTGGACTACGATCAAGCTGCTTGCATGCTCGGAGATCAAGTCCAGCAGAATCTGTCGTTCGTCGTCCTTGGTTGGGTTCAAGGGTTGAATCGGGTACTGAGCACGTTTAGGGTTTATGTCAAATGCCAAGGCTTGATAGCCCGCTTTCTGAGCAGCTTTGCTGAAGCCTGCATCGCCCGCGAACACATCAAGCACAATGCCGGATGGTGTAGCGTGGTCGGCCGATGTAGTGTGGGACATGTGAGGCAGAGCTTTGGCATAGTTAGCGGGCTGAAGCTTGGGCAACTTGAAACCTAACTGTCTCAAAAGTTCAATATCGGGCTCACTCAAGTTGGGCAAGCGAGACACCGTGAAAGCAACCAGCACAAGTCTAGGACCGTCCATCCAGTCAAGGGTTTCATGCTCTTCGAAGGCATCGAAGAGAACTGGCCCATCCGACACTGGCAGGTCAGAGGACTTGCCGTTCGAGTGTACCCTGATGCCACCTCCTTTGAACATGCAAAGGGGGGCAACGCCGTTCAAAGATCCTGGCATGTTTCTGGAGTCTTTATGACGGCGGGTTTTGACATTGAGAAACAGTCCCACGGAGCTGAAAGTGTGCTGCGGAAACAGACGCTGTGCCAAGTTTGCCAGCAGGCAAGAGGCCGCTGGAAAAGACCGGACAGTGGTCCGCAGGCCAGACATGGGCCCATAGCAATATGCCCCAGTTGTGAAGGATCGTTCCTCCACGGTGCTATGGTCGGACCGCGCCTGCACTTCAGTTGGAAGTAGGCGGGATAGCTTCAGCAGATGGTCTTCGTTACAGGAACCCTTTGTCAAGCATTCGTAAGCGAGCTGTTCTCCCGCGGAATCGCCGCAGGCACAAGCCTCGTTCAAGACATTATGCAAGAATGTAAAGTTCATCTTTGAATCAACTGTGCCACGAGAAGGAGTATTCACGTCGTGACTGGCATCGGATTTGGAAAGGAGAGAATCGGTGATACTGGGTCCGCCAGGAGGGCAGGACTGACGATTTCTGAAATCAGCTTCGAATTCGGCACTTGCATTTTCTCGACCTCGCGAACGTTCACGACTCCCATCAAGGAAGCTGCGCGAGGATGAGTGTCCTAGTCACTCTTTCGGGGGGGCATCAGACTTCGCCTTCCCCTTCTTCCCGCGGCCTTTGCCTTTTGTGCCCCCCTGTGCGAACCAGCAACTGGAAGTACCGTGACCCAGGCGCCTGCAGGTCATGCAACCATGAACCCCTCGATTACAGGTCGGAGGGTTCCCTTTGCACTCTGCATTACAGCCCTTGGCCAAGTTGAAAGACCAGCAATAACGACGGCCGGCTGCATCCGTATGGTGGGGACACGACTTCAACTCCTCAGGGAGGTTGTCAACCCTTACAGGGGCTTTCAGCCTCTCGTCACGCCTCTTCTGCCGCTTAGAAGCGCCTGCCGATGCACCTGCAGCTGATTCAAGGGGCGGCTGAGGAGGCGGTGCGACACTGGCGGTTGCTTTCTGCAACGGTTGCAGATACGATGTGATCCTGGGATCGTGCCTGAACAGCTTCATCTTTTCATCCATCTCCATGACTCCAGTGCTAGTAGGCTTCACTCGGTTCACTTCTTTTGCGAGCAACAGAAACATCTCAGAGTCAGCACGCAACATCTGCTGGATCGAGATAGGAGCGTACCCTGGTGGGACATCCGATGACAGTGCTCGCAGGAGAGTCGAAACCCACCGATCATGAGTTTCATAGCTCATGAAACCGCACATGAAGAATGCAATCCCTCTGCGTTGAAGGCACCATTGTACTTCTAGAGGGGTTGCATGATCAGCGACAAGCTTGTCTGGGGCCGGAGCAAGTGTCACACCGTGTTCCTGGACTGTGAGGAATTTTTGGTTATCCCTCAACCCCAGTTTCAGCTCGGCATCCCTCTTGGTACACTTCGACGGCGGAACCCAGACGACTGAGTTTGCTTCACCCATGTGTGCGATCACATCCAAGAGGGCATGACTGGGCTCGAGTTCGTCCTCTATTACAAGTCCTGGAAGGCGCCGCTTCGCCTCTGCAAGTCGAGCCGCTTTCTCGGCCACTGGTAAACGTTTGGAAGCGTCACCAGCATCACCTTCAACCATGGTTCGAAGTGCAGCAACCACTAGCGTTGAGGATTCGAAATGAAGCCTCTTAAGGGCGCTGACTTGGCCGATGCTTGCATGCCCCTTCACGACAGTGTTTGCGAAGGAGGCGAACTCTACGTCTGTCGGCTGGGCCCTCGGAGTTCCGCAGCTGAAAGCGAGGATCGAATGTGTCTTGACCCCTGCATCGACCAGCAGATCGTAAAGTTCTGAGCTTCCGCAGACCTCAAGGCAACGCGCCTTGAATGAGGCCTCGCTATCAACTAAGGACATGGCACTCAGGAAGCTTGGACCTACAAGGTTCAGACCTACAAAGACCGCTTCAACGAGGGCATGGAGCACACTCATGAACATGGACATGTGACATGTGGAAAATCTTCAGATAGGCCCTTTGGACCTCGCAAGCCCTCATGAAACATGAGTGTCCTACCTGATCCTGCGAACAGCACCTCAAAACGCGGAGCACTCCAAGGTGTATGCTAACTCATATGCAAACACCATACGCTCTCAAAGACTTCAAATCAGCATGAACAAAGCGGCTCACTTGTTTCTTCGAGGCTGCCAACGTCACTCTAATCTAGCAGGTTTGCAGTGGCACGTCGGCATTGTTTGCAAACTGGTGTGTCATAACGAAGGGAGCCAGGTGGCCCAAACGGATTCTGCTCCTGTTGGAGGGACCTTCCGCACAACGTGAAAGCCCTGTGTCCATCTAACAGCAAGTGCAGGGTCTTAAGCTTCGAATGTTGCACAAAGTATGTCCCCGCAGGTGGTGCAGGAGGATGCAGGAGGCGAGGAACCGGCCTCGCCACCGAGCTGGAATCATCAGACGACTCTTCGGAAGATTCTTCTGACGAAGTGTCACCAGCTGCGGATGTGCCATCATCGGGGTCGACCTCATCAATGCTAGCGCAAGCTGAATGCCCAGCACTCTCCTCCGATGGTGGCAAACTGGACTGAACGCTGATTGGACTGTCAGTTACGAACGCCTCGCCTACACCTTCAGATTTCACTGGAGTCGCAGGCTCTCCGACTGAGAACTGTGGCTCGGTTTCAACGGCACCCTCAAACATGTGCGGCGACTCCGGCAGGCCCTCACCCGCTGTTGGGGAGGTCAAGAACTTGCTTTGCACACTAAGGAGGGGCGAATGTCCACCGCTTGTAACCGAGGGTGAGCACTCGGATCGCTGACCTTGCACCGCCCCAAAAGGGGGCACCTGAGACTCCTCGGGAACCTCAGCACACAGGTCTGCCTCGTTGGTCCGTCCTGGGAAGCGAGCGGCACGACCAGCATCGGGGACGAACGATCCGCCCCGTATCTCGGAAATCATCCCTGCCAGAAGCCTCAAAGGCCTAGCCAGTGCATCCCTGGCGTAGACATCCGACATCCGAGCACTATGACTGTGACCTCCTAGTGCAAGCCGATCTAGGTGAGGTATGCCGCGCTTTGCAGCGAATGACAGCAACGAAGATTTCAAGCTGTGTGATGTTGTTCTCATTCCTTCACGAGAAGGAAGAAGCTCGCGCAACCATGCTCCCGCCTCCGAAGAACTAAGGGCTCGAACGGTAGGGAGTCCCTGCTTGTTCGGAGCCGGCATAGTCGGGAAGCCGTCCTCGTACGAGCACCCGAGGAGCTTCCTGACAGATACGAATGTTGCTAGCCAATCGGACCCGTCGAGCCCTCTCCCAACTGCGACGAGCTCCATCGACCGAGGGGCCCTCGAGGCAAAGTGCATCGTTTTATGTATGTCAATTACAGCGGAGCCGAATTCAGTGAACAGTGTCTCACCCGCTTCTAACACCAACATGTCAATGTGCTGCGCGTCGGACCATCTGCATCTCGCGTAGACGCAATAAAGTGCTGAGCCGGCCATCAGTCGGTCCCAAAGCGAACCTTCCTCGTCCGACAAGACACGATGTAATTCGACAAGGTCTGCTACTCTCATCGGGTCGGCCCTAGACACAAGAGATGCTTTCTTTGCAGTTGAGAGGCCCCAACAACGCTTGCTGCGTGCACAGCTCTGAAGACATTCTACGTCAAACACAAACCGTACGAAGGTAACAGCTTCCATTATGCTTTGAAGTTCCGAGAGCGATGCGCCACCCGACTTGCCTCTCCGCAGCAGCTGGTAAAGGTCTGGCTCTGAAGTGGGCATCTGGAACCCTTCGCTGGCAACGTACTTGTTAAGGCGTAGCATGCTGTTCGCCCTCTTTAAGCAGGTGCTCGGGGCCTTCTTTGCTAAGTAATCCGACAAAAGCTCATGACAGGCATCTGTTGATTCGCACTTCAAGAGTTGATCTGCAACATTGGTTCGTGATACGTCCCAGGCTTCAAACACCAGGCACCACTTTGACAACGCACGAATGAGGTCTGCTTCGCGCTGGTCCCTCCAAGAGATTACACGCATGTTGACAACTACCTTTTCGAAGATGCAAGGTGCAAGCCTACGGGCTCTCTTGGATCCACTTGACCCCGGCACTGAGTCCTGCGGAGCAATCGTTCCTGCTGGCTGTTCGAAGCGATGAAACGAAGGCACTTTCACAAGCGGAGCTTTAGGGCCGAAGACATCTGCCCAGAAACCTTCCTGCCAAAAGAATTTCGGCACCTGTTGTTCTAGGGACTGGAATGATGATTGCAAAATGCACTCATACCCTGCACGATTGTACGGCTCACCTGACGGCGCAGCCTGTGACGAAAGACTAGGAACCTGGACGACCCGGTCACCGGCAGCTGGCTCCCTGTCTGGGTTGCTCTGAGTCTCAGGTTCAGCACATGCCTCGCTAGGCTCGTGTGTGTGGTCGCACGACACATGATCTTTACTGTATTGCTCAAGAAGCCACGAATCCCAATCGGACACGTCAGGTGATCCCTCGGACAATGCACGACCCTCGGCATGGTCGTCAAGCAGACTGAAAGGATTAGACATGTCACCGGACTCGTCATCTACGGTAGCACTAGCCGCAGGCAAGCTGGGCTCGGACATTTCCATGGCATCCACCAGAGGGTGGATCTAACCCGCCCGCCCGACGGCTAACAACTACGGCACCCACCCCCCAGCACAAGCAGTTTCGCTTATGCCGAGGAAAGTAGGTTTCCCACCCCCCCGTCCCTTGAGAGCAAGGGCAACGGAGATGAACCAAGTCAGTGACTGCAAGACAGCTCTGACATGTTCCAAAGAAATGAACGCGCACTCGGTTTTATAAAGAATATAAAACCGTCGACAAGTTGGGAGGATAAATAAAGATTTCATCCCTCCGGTTCCCTACGGGACCAAAATCATCTACCACTTCAATCTTCGCAGCCGACAGAAGCAGACACTCTGGCTGCACACCGTATCAGTGACCTGGAAGCACGACTTTCAACAGCACTGGAGACAATCGAAGCTCTCCGTGCTCCGGATGCAAACACTGAGGCACCCAGCACACCAGCACCAAAGAAACCAAAACGAGCCACAGCACCTAGCACTCCTACCAACACGCCCTCTCCACCACCTGACTCAATTTCCACAATTGAGATTTCCCCCACCACAACCACTCGTGGACAGAAACGAGCTACCATAGATGACGCTACACACAACGACACCAGACTTACCACTGGTAGCCTCTCCCCTTCCACAACAACAGTTGCAGAACAAGATACCAACGCGTTACATGCTTCCCCAGCATCGTCATCCACCACAGGTATGCATTTTCCGGGACGCTCCCTTCTGGGCGCCAAGCGACAGAAGCAGTCAACTCTCACACCAACGAAGGCGGCACCCCTCGATCCCAAGATGGATCCCCAGCGCATCTTTCAGCAGCCTACAAAAGCCAGTGTTTGGTTTCAGGATCATTTCACTGGTGTTCACTCTGAATCCGGCATCACCAGATGGTTTGGTGCCATCAAAGGCATCAGCGACAAACAAAAAACACAGGTAAAAAAGTACCTTGACATTGTTGCTTCGGAATTTCCTTCACTCAGCAACTCACAAGAACAGACACTGCAGACCGCTGCAGTCGCCTGGGGTGTCCCGCCCAAAGCCATCGACAAATTTGGCTCCCCAGCACTGATCAAACTTGTCGCTATCATCAGTCAGATGACAGAGTGACTCAGGCAGTACCTGATTCAACACCGGCAGACACTGGATCACACAACAATTTTCCGACAAAAGCAATTCAAGAACATCATACGCATTCTGGATCAAGGCAGATCCATCTTACAATTTGTCGCACCATTGGCAGAACCAGTCTCTACACAATTCCACCAAATCATACTTTGGCTTCAAGGCCTGACCTTGTTACTTCGTACACAGCATTTCTACCTCAAACATGAGGAAGGACATTTCTCCAACCTACAGAGACTATTAGCACATTCAAACATTTCTTTTCCATCGTACACACTCTCTTTCTTTCGTCAGCCACAGGTGGTATATTGCAGAGTCACCACACAACAACCTTTTCGTGGCTACGTCTACATCGGCAGCACCAGTCACTCTCTCACACAACGAGAGGGCACACGCAATCGAAAATTCAAGCAACTTCAACAACACAAGATTGTACAAGCCGAACTTGCCTTACGATGGTGGCTTAAACACAAATGCTACCACCAATATACACCAATTTTACTACAAGCCAACATACCCACAGAGCAACTGGAAGCCACGGAGAACACTCTTATACAGCACCACCAATCCAAGCTCAACTTTCCCTACATTACATCACACATGAAAGGAGCTTTCTCCGGCTTCACCAAAGCAGCCAACAACAAGCACAACGGCACAGCCACCTTATGGGCGAAGCAGCGCCGAGGCAAACTACACCACTCCATTCGAAGCTTCAGCAATTCCCCCTTATTCAAAACCAGGAAACAGGCATGGACCACTGTCTCACATCTTACTTCCAACACTCGCACCAGATTCGACACAACAAAACAACTGCTTTGCTCCGACACACCAGCAGCCACCGTTTATGCTTTACACAAACTCTCAAACAACTTACCACGACGCGACCGCAGACACGCTCACAAAGCTCTCAACACCGTTTTAAGAAGCGGCGACTAAAACCACCTCCTATCACAAAACCCATTTACCTACAGCCACTCTTACACCCCACCTTCACCCAACACCTACGACAATATTTGCGCTCTCGTTTAACAAGCAACAAACAACACATTCCACCATTCCACCTACCCAGCACGAAACCGGTCTACAAGAAGCACCCACCTATGCAACAACTCCTACACAATTGGCGCGATGCCCACACCACATGGCAACCTGATACACCACCACCCTGTACATGCTCACCATTACAGTCACAAGTACCCCAGGAACACATTTTCCACAATCACATTGCTATCCAACTTGCAGAACTACAACCACAACACCAGTTTTTGGCATACTCCGGCAAAAGCAATTGCCTTCAGAAGCCCACACAGTTGGCGTCACAATTATGCCGAGCCATACGCACATGGCACCGACACTATGGACTACCTTACAACCATCAAACTGCAAAGCAGTTTGTATCAGAACAAATACCACAACACAATACACACTGCATTCAAAACAACATACTACAGGTCAAGATGATCAAGCAAGTCCAACACAAAATACCAACGGGCATCATCCATTGCGAAGATCACTTCCCGAACCGACTCACGTGGTACTGCCCAGCACTATACCACACTGCCATACACAACACTTTTTTAGACAAAGAGATTTTTCGGATGTCGCAGCGCCAACCTCTACAACACCACTTCGATGTCTACACAGACATCCGCAGTCTTCTACCAGCATACACATGGGCGTTTCCACAGTGGGGACGCATCCCACGTGCCTACATTTTACCGAAAAGAAAGAAGCAATTCACAAAAGGACGTCCTATAGTGGCGTTCATCGACACCATGGGCAGGAAATTATGGGAAGCCTTAGCAGACGTACTGCAGCTGATGACCCTTCAAGCATGCCCAAACTCCTTTCACCAAGGAGATGGGATAACCCAGCTCAAACAAACAGCGCTCTTTTTGCATCAGCGCAGAAAACTACACGATTCAACAGATTACATCCTGTACAATCAGGATTTAGCTGGATTCTTTACATCGGTCGATCAAAGCCGGTTTCTTTCAGCATACAGCATCATGGTTCGATGGTACAGAGAGAAGAACCCACTGCACTCTTCCAAATTCTTCATTGACCACTCACAGAAAGACCCCACACATCGAGTTCACAGAGGTAAAAGCAAACAAAAGCAGCAGGAAGCCTCCTCCGGCAACAAACTTTGCATACAATTACAACACATACCACAACTCATCATTGCAGTGCTCAGGCTCAACTATTTCACTGTCGGTACATCACTCATTGAGCAATTTCGTGGAGCACCTATGGGCTCGCCCTGCAGCCCAGCTTTATGCAACATCGTTGTTGCTGTAGAAGAGCAGTGTTGGCACCACACATACAAGCAACTTTTCACGAACCACAAGCATTTTCCAGACCACAACAAGCAGGATCAAGCTTACTTTTTTGCTACCAGATACGTCGACAACCGCGTCCTTCTATTGCCTGCACAGCTGACCCGACTGCCTCCTTTTGCACAGCTTACTGACGCATCTTTCTACAAACCACCGGTTCAGCTTGAAACTGAACCGGCCAACATTGTCCTGGGTTTCGCCATAAACCCTCAGCACAGCAGCCTTACGCATCACTGCACTTTACACAAGGCGGATATTTTACACCCACAGTCGGCGACCTCTGTTGCAACACTTCGTAGCAGCTTTCAGGCCCGCACACGCATGGTACGCAGAGTGACAACACCATGCAGCGAGGCCACATCAGCCATTCGAGCCATGCGCGATCTGTACATCGCTGCCGGCTATACTGATCGACAGCTGTAAGCAAAAACACTGTGCCAAATTGCAGTGCGTGCGTTCAGAGCCATGCAACTTTGCAACATGTGAGACGCCTTGTACCAATACAGTGTTTCCCGCAGCCATTTACAGGGACTAACTGAGGCATCATCATGTATAAAAGTGCCATGACTGGCAGATTGCAGCCGAGTCACAAAGCGCTGAGCGGCCGTCCTCGGCCATCCATCTCCAAGCATAGCAGACGCCGCAACGAGCAGCCTGCGGTTGGCAGCCACACTCAACAGCCGGCGCCTTTACGCTCTCAGTTCCTACGTGTCGCAGAAGACGAAGATTTCCAAGATTACCAAGAGCAATACCAAGATCCGCAAGAACAGCAGGACGCAGCAGTGGCTGCACCGGCGACTCCACCATTTCCACCTCCGCCGCATTCTGGTCCGGATTCATCGGCTGAGATTATTGAGTTACTAACACAGTTTCACAATTCGTTGCTTGAATCCAATGCCAAGCTGGAACGCTTGATACAGCAGGCCACAACGGTGTTGACTACTCAACACGAAGCCACCACTGCCATTATGGCATCATGCAAACAGCAACTTGATATTCTCGAGAGCCTTATGAGGCAAAACACACCAGACTGGTCCTGAATGTGCTGCTGAATCCGCTGGTATAAAAAGAGCCAGGTAGTGCACACCTCTTGCATTTGACCTTTTGTTGCTGCAGATACGCACCATAACTTCGCCTTCTGAAGTTTTATGCCTCAGAGTGACACCTATTCGAATCCCGACATAGAGCCATGAGCGAAGCATCTTTTCCGACAAACACAGCGACTACAGCTTCGCCACCCATCGATGAGGCACGACGTGAAGCTCTCTCCGAGGCCATCATGGAGATTTTGACACAGCATCGGGACTATGATTCAGAAACTGGAAGCGAACCTTCCACATTCAGTGACGGGGCTCTACGCGACCAATTAGCCGAGTTTATTCTTCAAACAACTCGGCAGATCACAGAGCTAAAGCAACGAGTGGAACGACTCGAAGCTTCGCAACAATAGGTGATCAACCATGCTCATACCGTCATCGGGCACATTGCAGCGGACGGTGAAAACAATGATTGTCGTTTTCGCCAAGTGTTACAGTCAGCGCACTCACTTCACATATGTTTGTTATGCAGCGATTGATGCACTCTTTCCCGCAGCATTTTGAAAAACAACCAGTTGTGTTAGCATCATGGAACAACGCACCAGATCGCGATCTCCGACGGCATCACAATGGAGATGGCATTGGGCCACTAACGGCTCTTCATGGTGGCGAGAGTACTTTATCGCATCTCAAGAGTGGATACGAAAGCATTCGGAGCAGCCTGTTCAGCGTCCGACATCAACGACTCCTACCCAAAAGGAGACAGTATCTACTACATCAACTCCTACATCCAACAAGCGAAAGCGATCAAGAACTCCGTGAGCAGCATAGCTGAGTTGACAATTAGATGCATATTTGCTGCCCCCGGCAGCCAACAATCACACAGCAAAGCTGTGCTGCGAACTCCATCACATCTGATGAGGTTCAACATTAAGAGCATCATGTCGAAAGTTCATGCAGGTCTGCGCGGTTTATCAATTGATGTCTCTGTGTGCCTCTCTCTCTCTTCTGAAGGTTTACGTTTGCACATGACTCAATGCAGTTGTGACTCCGCAGCCATTTCTCTAACCTACAGTTGCTGAAACACATTAGGACAGTTTTGCACACAAATGGACGAGGATGACGACAGCAGCCTATGGGGATCCGAAGAGATTGATGCCTTCTTGAGGAAGGACGACGCCACCAGATCCTCCCATGCAGTCAGCCACACACACAAGCAAAAGACAAAGCGCACAACGAGGACAAAAAAGAAGAAAGACAACAAAGACAAAAAGGACAAAACAGTCAAGAAAACAAAGAAAACACGCAACATCTCACCACCATCCCAATCCACAACACAGCAACGACGCCAACATCCACATACTACAAGACGAAAGAGGACACGCTCTTCGCATTCAACATCATCAGCGTCACCTACGGCAATGTCACACATGGCTGAGGACCCACACCGGTCTCCATCTCGAGATCCTTGGTCTTCTGACTCGATTGCACCTTACGATATTGTGCATCCTACTATTCAGCACAAGCGGTCCAAAACCGCTTGTGCAAAAATGCTGGTACGTGCAGGATTCAGGTGTCGCTGCCATTTCAAGATCATGAGTGACTGTCCCAACAGACTCGCTGTTGGACCCTAATTCTCAGGACGGATTAGGGCTGCAAGATCCGCTAAGCGTGACAAAAAGCCTGCGCATGCGAGTGTCAGGACGACACCACTTTGTTGTTTTGCCAGAGCACACATCATGTCCATGTTGATTTGCATTCCTTGTTCAAGCTTTTGTCGGTTGGTAGCAGCAACAATATGACAAAGCGAAAGGCTGCCGAGGCCGGCCTTCCATGGTACTCCATGGCAGGACAATGTTTTCGGATGACTGTTGAAATTCCACCCGACCGCATCACCAGAGACAAGCACATGTTCTTACACGTGGTGCTTTGTCTGAGCGACAACGTTCTCCAAGCACGCAAGATCTTCTCCTACCGCATCAAGGAGATCACCGGCAGAACTCCTAAAATCCCAGCTTTCTTCTTCGAACAAAACCGACGACGACTACATGATTGGGATTCAGTCACCACATTAGCCACGTTGATGCCGGTGCTTTTTGTTAGAACCTGTTCGGATCAGGAAATACGACAATCACCCGATCGCTATTGACAGCGAGAAAAGTGCAACATTCACTCCTATTGCCGTGCATCAGACCTTTCACTCTACTTGAAGCATGTACGCCTCATTGGGGCTGTGTGTGTGTGAACCTCCCTAGCACATGGGAGCAGAGGGTCACTCCTACACTGTTTGCAATTTCGCTTTTCAACATAATCCGACATTGGACATTTACCAAATCAACTGTTGCAGGGGGATCAGGCTTCCAGTGACTGACCTGATCCAACGAAGCTAGGTCACTGGAAGGGAAGTGATTGAGGACGCTCAGTCATGTACCTGCACAACTTTCGGCAGCCCCCTGTGGTGCCAAGATTAGTCTGAGGACAGGCCCCCTGTGGTGTCCAGATTAGACAAACAATTTGTACGGTTGCCGCAATCTGACAAACAGTTGCAACATGAACAACATTCCTCTTTTTGTCCTTTGCACTCGTACTCTTGGCCGAATCCATCAGTGTGTGTGGGTGGGTGGGTGGGTGGGTGGGTGGGCGGGTGTGTGTGTGTGTGTGTGTGTGTATATATATATATATATACATGTACATATACATATACATAATTTGTATATACATATTATATATATATATATATATATAATGCATGCCACGACATGCATGCAAACCATACAAGAAAAAGCACTTTAAATAAGGCATGTGAAAACACTGAATTTAAGGATTGTTAAAATAGGGTATGTAAACGCTAAACAAAGCGTATTGATTTAAGGGGGAAAGCCAAAATGGACTTTTGGGTTTACTGGGTCCGATGAAGGATCTGCCCAGATGTTCATTTGCTCGTTGTCGCAAACAGAACACGCAAAGACGCGCGCCAGAGGGCTCTCTGGGAACGCGTCGGCTTCCTCCCTGGAGGGACGGTCCGGGGCGCTGCCCCGACCTTCTGCGCCAGTGTCCAAGCCACTGGCGCGGACGCCCGCAGCCGCCGCAGGATTGTTGGGCGAGCGCTGCTCGCCCGGACGAGGGCGGGAGCACTCCCCACGGCGTGACGCAGGTGGTGGGGGCGGGCGCTTCGCCTGGCGTCTGTTGGCGCAGTGCATGGCGGCCCTGCCGGGCTGGAAGACTTGCGGGCCACTCGTCCCTGAGGAGGTGGGAGCAGCTGGGCCGGTGGCGGCGGGGAATCATCGTCCGACTCGGACTCCTCCGACCGAGAGTCTTCTTCCTCTTCGTCCTTTTCTGTCGGGCGCCCGCTGGGCTCCTCGACTTCCATGGCCCCGGACACTGCTGAGGCGGCGTCTGCAGGAGGGGCTTCCTCCTTGACAACGCGGAGGGCCGGCTTGCCGGGCTGGTGGGAGAGCGGCTCCTTGCTGCCTGCTCTGCAGGCGCCTTTTGGTCTAAGGCGGCTCCCGCACTGCAGTGAGCGTCTGGAGCGTCAGAACGGGTCGCCGCTGGCGGTTCAGCATTGGCAGGGACGACGGGCGGCTCGTCGCCGAGCAGCATGCGCTGGAACGCCACTGCGTTGGCATCTGCACCGCCGCTGACGGTCTTCGTCCAACCTGCGCGTTCTGCAGCTTCTGCTGCGTTCACCACCACGTCCCCTGGCTCTGTCAGGGTCTGGACGGCTTCGAAGAGCGCGGCTCGCTGAGCCTCCGGCACGGCGGCGAGTGCCTGCAGGAACTGTTCGTTGGATGGGCTGGCCATCACGGAGCTTTCGCTGAAAGCAAAGGGAGGCTTTCGCTGAAAGCAAGCAGAAGGGGTGCACGGCACTTACTAAGCTGAAAACGGCTGCGAAAGACACAAGGCACAGATGAAAAACCGACTCGGTGAGAGGGGCTGACTCAGCGAAAGAACCTACCAGGTTTGCGTGACACACGGCCGAGTGCTACTAGCGAGAGAGAAACTTTTGCGAACATTCGCTTCAAATCGAGTACCTCGCCTCAGAAGGCGGCGTTCTAACTACCTCAGAGACGCCCACCCTGTGAGACGGAATAGTACGCCCGAGGCCAAGTAGGGCCGTCGGGAGGGGGGTACGCTGTGCCGAGGCCAAGAAACCTCGCTGAGGCGAGAACGACGCGCTGCCGCGTGGCTGTTAAGGCAACGTCAGCCGCCGCGAGCTCCGCGATGGCGGGGTCGCTGACCTCCGCTGTAGCACGCATCACACTCATGGTGATTGTGCGGGGATCTACCCACTGAGCAGTGACGGCCACAGACCGCCATACCTTGGTGTACGCAGCCCTGCCTCTCGCAGGGCATGCAGCACATGAGGTCGGCTCGCCTCTCAGGGTATTTCTCCCATCTCTCTGAGCCTGGGGTTGCCCAATACGGCCATTCGTGCACTTGTGGCACACGAAGATGCGGCAAAACCCGGAGAGCCTGCGCTACTAGCGCCCGCAATCCTGGGTACCGTCTGTCCGTCGCTGACGCCAGATTTCGCCAGTCATTGTTTTGGGGGTCCTCCCCTGGTTGGAAGCTCCACCCTCTCTGGCGATTCCGGCGCTGCGGTCTGGAAACGACGACTGTGTTGGCATTTTGAGCGAACGGCACTGCCGTCGCAGCTTGGCTGCTAGCCAGAGAGACTTGGGAGTCTCCAGAATTCTGCTCACTGTCAGTGTCGACCACCTCCACGAAGGGTCCCGGCACTGACGGGGCAGCGTCCGGAGAAGCTGGTGGCACGTCCGGCGTGCTCAATGGAGGTGCCGCCGCTGGCGGCGGCAAGGGAGGTTCCGATGCTTCTGCCGACGCTGTCGGAGGGATGTGGCTGGACGAGGCGGCGGGGTCAGTGCTGCCGCTGGCAGCCTTGTGGGCCTTCTTCTTTTTCTTCTCACCCAGCCACCCTTCCCTTTACCCTTGCCATCAGGGTGCCACTGGAAGCCGCTGGCTTCTACCTTCTCGCGTATGTGGCTTTCTAAGCCATCCACAAAATTAAGTCTCCACTGGAGTTTAGGAACATCATTTTCCTCCCCGCTCGGAGGCCAATCGAACATGCCCGTATACGGCCATCCGGGCGTGGCCCCTGGCCGCCGTGGAACGTCGCGCTGCGACATCGTGTAACGGTGCATAGGGAAGGCGCTGCCATCCGTGTCGGGCTGCTCACCCGGGAGCTGTTCAAAAGGCCAAAAGGGAGGCCAGACTTTGGATCTCCCTTCGTCAGGCACATTTAATGCCTCCTGGTCGTCACTGACGACTGCGGGGTCCACCCGCATAGCGCAGCTGATTGCCCAAAGGAGATAACTTGTCTCCTGTTGCGCCATCTCTTCGCGCATGGCTTGCTCCAAAATATAAATCGGATTGCACTGCAAAAACCGAAGGCACGAGCGGCACTGCCGGACTCGTAGCAGAAGGCCTGGCGATACCAGTCTGTTTGGCTCGCCGTCCCGCCTAGGGTACGGCGCCTCTGGGGACTCAGCCGCGTAAATGCGTGCTGCTTTATCCACCATAACCGCCACTGACGGTTGTATCAAAGGGAGTGAGAGGTCGTCGCTGACGACCCCCACTGCTGCGGAGCACTACAAGCTACTCTACAAAAAGTTTTGGATCATAGATCCACTTCAAGCCGAAAGCTGCACGGCAAAGTTTGTCTAGTGTGAACCACACGCAAGTGAAAACACTGTTTTCCTTTTTCGACAAACTTTGTCTACACTTTCGGCGTAAAATAAAACCCATTCACGCACGCATGATGGATGCTTCAAAGTTGCACCCAAATTGATGCGGGTCCCAAAAGATAGCATCTGAACTCATCTGCTGCAAAAGAAAGATCACCGAGGAGTTGCCCCAGACTGCCGACGAGGAGTGCTGAGAAAGCAATACATGAGAACTCGCAGCAAAGCATGCATGAGCTATCTGGATCATGCGATCGAATAGAATCGATGAAAAGTCACCGGCCAGAAGCAGGACGTGTAAAAGAGCAACCTGCCCAGAGTGACAAACCCTGAGCAAAGCGAAGAAGAATTCATCCTGCAAAAGGTCACGTTCAGGAAAAACCTTGGGAGAGACTGAGAAAGTATCACAGCCAGCCCCCAGAAACAGGCGACGAGCCCCCCGGTTGATGTCCAGGAAAAAGCCTGAGCCGGGCTCCGAGACCGAGCATGCAAAGTTCTGAGAAGCACTCTGTGCCACGGGCTCTGGGGGAGTATCACGCGGCTGTGGAAAAGGAGCATCTCCTAGAGCATCTGCAGGCAAAGCAACTGGAACCAGGCCTTCCCTGCCTGCATCATCAAGGCCCGATCCCCCTCAAGAGCTGCCTTTTGTGCATGCTGAAAAGCAGGATGCTTCTGCAGGCAGATCTTACCATTCTCCAAGATCACGGGGCAAAGGTGCTCAAATTTGCAATTGGTAGAATTGCAGCCTTTGTGGGCACTGTATGCCATGCAAAGTACCTTCTGCTCGCCATTAAACTTCGCTTTACTTGCCCACTCGAAGGCATGTGTGCCTTTGGTAAAGGTGGATTTCCCCTTTCCTGCACCGGCACCTTCTTTGCCTCCATTGGCCTTCCTATTACCTTTATGGGGTTGGCCCTTCCAAAGTTCCTTGCCTTTGCCGTCGACTTTTTTGCCCTTAAAAGGAGCAAGACGGGAAGCAAGTAAAGCAACCAACTCAGCACGAACATCCGTGAACTCATGCAAAGCATCGTCCACCGACCAACCCTCCTGCCTGAGCTGACCGACGACCTCCCAACATCGGCGATCTGGTGGGCGCAAAGTTGGATCTCTCGCCTGGAGATGTTTAAGGAATTTGCGCTCATAGGAACGTAAAGTAGCAAGGTGGGCAATGTCTGCGAGCGCGAGGGCGTTGGAATGTATGGAAAGTAAATTGCTTATCCCATACAGTCCCATGTTCTCCGCAACGTTACGTGAGGGCACGTCGTCGTAAAGTACAGGGGAGGCCCATTGTGGCGAAGCCAGAATTGCTTTCGTTTCGTGGGCCCAGAAACGGGGTCGTCCGCAGCATCATTTCTTGGGCTCATCCTGCTTCTATATCCACTGGAGATCAGTGTCAGTTGCAATGTCATCGAGGTATCTCGAGGATCTTTTTAAGCCAATCGAGATCTTTGACGTTTATTAGGATGCATCGCTGCGACACGATCATCGAAGCTCCTGTCTAGGATTGCCAAGATCTATGGCTCTATGGAGTCAGCAATAGCCAATAGCTTGCAAGATCATCGAAGCTTGTTGAAGCCTTTTTCTAGCTCCAGCAAGTGGACTTGGAGCCAGCTCCGGCAAAGAATTCTCTGTAGCAAAGAAAGAAGAAAGGCAGCCCCCGTGTTCGTTCAGGTCCGAGGCTTCTGGTGACCCCTTTAATACATCCGGGCCACAAACGTGTGGCTTTGAAGCCACATAAGCCACAAACGTGTGGTTTTGAAGCCACATCAAGGCCACTTAACGTGTGGTTCTCAAGCCACATCAACGTGTGGTTTTGAGGCCACATCATCTGAGCGGTCACAAGGTCCCGCTTTTTGCGAGGAGTCCCAACCGGGTCCCACCGGGCCCATCCAAGTCCCACCTTCTGCGTCACCGAATCCCGTTTTTTTGCTCGCCGGGTCTTATCCGGGTGTCACCGGGTCCCATGTTTCCCACACAAGAAGTTTCATCTGGTTGTCACGTGTCCCATACTTTGCTAGCCAGATCGAATCCGGGTCCCACCGGGTCCCATCCGGGTCCCACCTGGGTCCACCCGGGTCCCATTTTTCTAGGGCCGGGTCCCACACCCCGTTTAGGTTTTAAAAGTTTAAATGAACGGCGAGGCGGGACCCATGCACGGTTTTTGTGCATGGAGCTGCCTTTAGCATTGTAGTCCAGGTCATGTCCCAAACGGTGTCAACACTTCTTCAGTGAAAGCATGCATGAATCAAAGCATGTTCTCGCGAAGCTCGCACTGCTTCAGCAGTTGAGGCACTCTCGTTTGCCGTGTGCTTTCCGAAGGTGGAGGAACGAGATAGAGAAGATTAGCATGGCCCCTGCGCAAGGATGACACGCGCAAGCCGAGAAATCTACCAACGTGAAGCACAAGATAGCAGGGACAGCTGCAAGCTGCAGGAACTACAAGACCAGAAGAGTGCAGAGACTACGGTAAGATTGTAAGCTCCGAACCCACGAGGGAGGCTTTGGAAGGCTTCAGTTTCTGTCTCGAAACCCCACAAATGACGGTTCGAGAGGCTTTGCACTGTTGGTGAAAATCGCAAGCTTCGCGACTCCAAATGTAGGGCTGGAAAAGTCCAGCAATTCTGGCTTCGCTTGAGCGGGCCTCCCCTGTGCCCGTTTCTTTCATGTTGATTTAATGTACTTCCATAAGAAAGCAAGGCTTGGAAGCCTTAATCCTGAAAGCTTGTTTTTTTCCAAGCTGGACGCGCGCCTGTGTGCCACAGTCGCCTTGTTGTGTAGCAGTCAGGCGGACGTGCCTCAAAGTAGAAGAATTCGCGACCCCCCAAAATGGGGCCGTTTGGCGGCCCCATTTTTGGGGTCGGGGTTCCAAGCCTCCAACTCATGCTCAAACTATATATTTAATGAGGCCGGGCGCATGTCGCAGCCCTGTTTTCGGGGCCGCGAAACGGCCCCATTTTTGGGGTCGCAAATCGCAAATGTTCGGGGCCAACCAGCTGGATCTCGGGCGTGCGCCTGCCTGCCTTTGTTCCCGCAGTTTTGGGCATCATGCAGACGCAAGATTGAAAAGCCAGAAGTCTTGTCCAAAGCAGCTGCACGCTCACCTTAAATGCCACAACCAGCGGATTTGCAACTGGGGAGGCCCATTGTGGCGAAGCCAGAATTGCTTTCGTTTCGTGGGCCCAGAAACGGGGTCGTCCGCAGCATCATTTCTTGGGCTCATCCTGCTTCTATATCCACTGGAGATCAGTGTCAGTTTGCAATGTCATCGAGGTATCTCGAGGATCTTTTTAAGCCAATCGAGATCTTTGACGTTTATTAGGATGCATCGCTGCGACACGATCATCGAAGCTCCTGTCTAGGATTGCCAAGATCTATGGCTCTATGGAGTCAGCAATAGCCAATAGCTTGCAAGATCATCGAAGCTTGTTGAAGCCTTTTTCTAGCTCCAGCAAGTGGACTTGGAGCCAGCTCCGGCTTAGAATTCTCTGTAGTAAAGAAAGAAGAAAGGCAGCCCACGTGTTCGTTCAGGTCCGAGGCTTCTGGTGACCCCTTTAATACATCCGGGCCACAAACGTGTGGCTTTGAAGCCACATAAGCCACAAACGTGTGGTTTTGAAGCCACATCAAGGCCACTTAACGTGTGGTTCTCAAGCCACATCAACGTGTGGTTTTGAGGCCACATCATCTGAGCGGTCACAAGGTCCCGCTTTTTGCGAGGAGTCCCAACCGGGTCCCACCGGGCCCATCCAAGTCCCACCTTCTGCGTCACCGAATCCCGTTTTTTTGCTCGCCGGGTCTTATCCGGGTGTCACCGGGTCCCATGTTTCCCACACAAGAAGTTTCATCTGGTTGTCATGTGTCCCATACTTTGCCAGCCAGATCGAATCCGGGTCCCACCGGGTCCCATCCGGGTCCCACCTGGGTCCACCCGGGTCCCATTTTTCTAGGGCCGGGTCCCACACTCTGTTTAGGTTTTTAAAAGTTTAAATGAACGGCGAGCGGGACCCATGCACGGTTTTTGTGCATGGAGCTGCCTTTAGCATTGTAGTCCAGGTCATGTCCCAAACGGTGTCAACACTTCTTCAGTAAAAGCATGCATGAATCAAAGCATGTTCTCGCGAAGCTCGCACTGCTTCAGCATTTGAGGCACTCTCGTTTGCTGTGTGCTTTCCGAAGGTGGAGGAACGAGAGAGAAGATTAGCATGGCCCCTGCGCAAGGATGACACGAGCAAGCCGAGAAATCTACGTGAAGCACAAGATAGCAGGGACAGCTGCAAGCTGCAGGAACCACAAGACCAGAAGAGTGCAGAGACTCAGGTAAGATTCTAAGCTCCGAACCCACGAGGGAGGCTTTGGAAGCTTCAGTTTCTGTCTCGAAGCCCCACAAATGACGGTTCGAGAGGCTTTGCACTGTTGGTGAAAATCGCAAGCTTCGCGACTCCAAATGTAGGGCTGGAAAAGTCCAGCAATCTGGCTTCGCTTGAGCGGGCCTCCCCAGTACGTCGGTAAAGTTCTCAAATCTTGCCAATTTCCTGGTCGAGACGAATTGTAGTAAGCAGAAAGTTCATCTGCATCTGGACTCCAGCCTTGGCAGCGATGAAAGCATCGAAACCTTCCAGGTTCACAGTGCCAAGGCCAAAAGAAAGCAACTGCAAATCTCCCATAGAGGCGAATCCGGAATGGAAAAGCTGCAACACTGTGGCCAGCTGCTGCATCGTAGATCTCGGAGATAACGATTCCATGACCTGACCAGACAAAGGCGAGAAAATAACACTCAGCAAAGCACAAGCAAAAAACGGGATTGGGTGACGCAGAAGGTGGGACTTGGATGGGCCCGGTGGGACCGGTTGGGACTCTTGCAAAAAGCGGGACCTTGTGACCGCTCAGATGATGTGGCCTCAAAACCACACGTTGATGTGGCTTGAGAACCACACGTTAAGTGGTGGAGCGCTACAGCGTTCTTTGAAGATTGGATGGGTACTTCAGGCAGCAGTGGTTGGAGTTTTGGCTTGAGTTCTCAGGGGAGCACGGACACTTTACAGCACTTGCACTCCACGACCTCGGATCCCACGACTCCTCCTTTGCAATCGCCGGCACCTTCCGCGTCGACTACAGCACCGATGCTGATTCTTTACCACATGCCGGTCCCGGCCGTGAACCAGGCTCCGAGCCAACGGGGGGAGAAGAACCTGCAGATCGTCCTTTACCACCGAATCAGCGACGCTTTACCACAGCGGGGGGGGAGGGCGACGGTGTTCGGGTGCCGTGAAGGCTGCACCAGTTGCAGCGGTGCAGGCACGTGTGGTGCTACAGTTTTGGACCCTTGGCATCCTCACGTACATCGGTGCAGGCTTTTCGACGGTGAATACCGCAGGAGACAGGGCCGGAACACCTTTTGCAATGCCTATGGGCAGTAGCTCGCCTACTTTGCAGCCAGACGCGTCCCTACGGTGCTTTCTGGCTGCTATGGGCCCGTTAATTGCGTCGGGATCCACTCATGCGCAGCTTTTAGCATGCGCTTTGCTTCGGCCTTTGGTCTGGTTGCATCTGGGACCCAGCAGCACGCGTCACGACCTACTTTGCCTCCACGAAAAGATGTGGCGTGGCAGTGGAGCTTTCAGTCTGCCTCCGTTAGCGGTGTAAAGTTCCACGGCACGTAGTTCAGGTCACCTCATCCTTGACAGCACGGTCTGCCAAGTTAACCCGCTGTGCCGCATCCCATCCCGGAAGCGGTCGCCATGCCTACGGGTCCACGGCTCACGGTCAACGACGTCCGTGCCACATTCCTGCCTTCAGACCCTCGTAGCGCCTTCCTTGCGGCCAGTATAGATTTTAAGGTAGCCCGCAAGCGGGTCAAAGTCCACAGCTCAGAACAAGGCCTTCTGCTCTTCATGTTTGTCGACACTCCCCAAACGATCACACAGAAGGGGATGCGACATTATTTGTTGACTTGTAAAAATTTGCTGTAGCAAATTAGCTTGCTTGATTTTGAATCACTTGAGCTCGTTGGGGTAGTTGAAGAAAACTCAGCGCAGCTATGGCAGCTTGAAATTTCTTATGGGGCTCTAGGCTGGCATCCGTCTAGCAGGTTCCAGGCCCTGTACTTCGGTTCCTAGTGCTCCTGCGGGAGCTTCTTCATGGAAGGCTCTGCGTTGCTCCTGACTGCGACTGTTGGGCATAGAGACGCTGCGTGCTTAATCTGGAACTACCTGTCGTCTGACGACAGACTACAATGCCTTCGTACGTCCAGGTACATTCGCTGCAGCTGTTTTTGCGTCCAACCCTTAAATGAGTGCAGATCAAATCAGGAGCTGGTTTCTGGGTCTCTGGGGGATTTGGGTTCAGCAGCTCCTGATGCAGTGTTGGATGCTGGAGAGATAGTACACGATCCAGAATTGATCAGCCTTGAGGAGCTGGCCAAGTCTTTGAGAGAGCTTGATGCTGATAGCGGGTAGGCTCTGCCCCAGCTTCTCCTGCCGGGTCCGTGGGTGGGGTTTCTCCGGTTGGGAGTCCGCCTAGTGTAGCCCTCTCTCCCACGTTCTCTTGGGGCGCTCAGTCTGACGGGGAAGAAGATGCTGGCTCAGAGACCAGATGGTGGAATCAGGTCCGCGACTTCGAGCCTGCGTCTGGGTCTGCTGGGGTCTCTTCGTCTTCGGTTTCCTTCGACTTTGCTGCTACATTCAGGATGGCCGTGCAAGCACAGTGGCGGATGCCGGAAAAAGAGCCACTAAAGCAACCTTGGGAGCAGGGGATCTTTGGTGAGCTGTTCGGAGGCGGTGTCCCAGAGCTATTGCCCACTTTGAAAAGGTCTGTTCCTACGATTCTGAAAGAGGACGGGGCGCCCCCTGGAGGAGCGGAGACCGCTGCAGTGAAGAGATCAAGGATCGTGGACAAAGGTGTCTCCTTTGCCGCTGCGGTGAAGATCAGAGTTGCGGTGGCGTGGAGCGAGCAGCGCGAGGCTCAGTTCGAGATCGGGATCGACTTGTGGATGACCCTCATGAAGGGCTGGAGTGGCTGCAGCTTCGTTGACCTTTTGGATGCTGAGATGCCTGGTGATGCCCAGCGAGGAGTTATTTCCGATATCTTCAGGGGAAAAGCTCCTTCGACTCTGCTGAAAAGGGGGAGGGCCATTGGAAGCTTTCAGAGTTACCTCGAGGAGAACCTTGCAACCTTCCCGAGCGTGAGCTGTACCAGTACTTGAAGCATCTGGAAAAGCACGGGGCCCCAAAGAGTAGGTGTTCTGGACTGTTGGAGGCTCTCGCCTTCGTTCGGCATGTGGTGGGAGTGGAAGAAGTCGAGTGCCTATTAAAGAGTAGACGCTACAGGGGCCTTGGAGTGGTGGAATCTTTCAAGGAGTCCAAGCAAGCCCAGGCCTTGACTGTGGCGCAACTTCTACTGCTGCACGAGGCTCTCGAGTCCCATCGGGACCCTTGGACCCGTCACTTTGCGGGATGTGCATTGGTGGCTACTTTTAGTCGCTGCAGGTGGTCTGACATACAGCATTCAGTACAGCTCATCGTTGACAGAGGACAGGATGGGGAACTCGTTTACCTTGAGCTCAGGATTGGAGTGCATAAGACTTGTCGGCTGCAGAGCAAGAGGCATCGCTTTTTGCACGTGGTCTCCCCGAGTCTGGGCTTGAAGCAATTTGGAGAACTGTGGTTGCAGAGCCGAAGGGACATCGGGCTTTCGGACGAAAAGGATATGCCTTTTTGCCCTGCGCCGGATGCAAGTGGCCGCCCGACGGTCCGAGGCATTGAGTCGGATGAAGCCACAACTTGGCTTCGTCTCCTCCTCAAGAGCGAGCCGGGGAAGGACATGGAGCCTTCGTCGAAGTCCTTCAAAGCCACCGTTCTCTCGTGGGCGGCCAAGAGAGGAGTGGATGGCCTCTCGATTCAGAGGTTAGGCTACCATGCGTCGGGAGGTTTGGACATTGTCTACAGCCGTGATGCGCAGGCGCCATACATCCTTATGGTGGAAAAGCTCCTGGCCGAAGTTCGTGATGGAAAGTTCAAGCCGGACGAAACCCGAGAGGGTCGCATCATAGGGGCGCCGACGCCTCTTCTGGAGCCGTTGGTAGCGCCGTTGGTTGGCCCTGGCATCCCAGGGGACTCGTGTCCTGAGGTTGGGACTCCTGGGCCCCAGCTGGTCAAGGAGGAGATCAGAAGCGATCTCAGCGCAGGGTCGTTCGTCGTCGTGAATGCCACGGAGAGCGAAGCTGAGGATGATCTTGAGCCCCTCGGCAGCTCTACGGACTCAGCCGATGAGTACGAACATCAGCCTGTTGCGATGGTGGCTGGACTGGAGGTGACACCGTACCTGACGGTTTCGACCTTTGGTTGCATGCGGGCTCGAAGATCGCTCATCTGGGTGTTGCTGAGAATTTTAAAAATCTTCTAGCCTGTGGCAGGGTAGTCGGACCCAAGCATGCAAAGCTCCGAGCGAGGGCGCTGGGGAATGATATAAAGCCTTGTCAGTTTCGTTTCAGACGGTGACCCGCTCCCGGAAAGGAAAATTCTGAGCAGCGTGCGCTGGTGAAGTTTCCCAGGTGGTCGTTTTCCTTGCGCATGCTCTGGGTGAGATGTCCCCGGTGGTGCATTGCAGCAAGTGAGCATCGCGACCCGAGCGCAATGATGGCTCATGAACCGAGTGACGGGAGGGGTCGATCAGAGATCAGCTGAAATACATTGCAACTTTAGAATGGATAGCGCTGCTGATGTTAGCGCATAACATGGAAGTGTGCAGTGACAGCTCGCAAGCTAGCAACTAGAGACCTATCGTAGAAAGATGGCCTTGATTGCTTCGGAGGCTGCACTGAGGCAGAGGTGCCTGGAGGTTACTCCGGATGGGAGTCTTTACACGTCTTTGTCAGCGCAGAGCATACGCACCTTCAGGCAGTTGGCATTCGCTATCGGAACGCCGAGGTCGGAACCCACTCAGGAGCAGTACCAACAGCTAGCAACGCAGCTGTTCGGGGCTGCAGCTCCCATAGGCCGTGTTGCGCAACTGCGTGATTTGCACTTTGAAGCAACCACATATGTCATACAGGCTTTGAAGGATCAGGTAAGTGCGGATGCTCCTGAAGGGCAGGTCCGTAAAATGCCGATGGCTGAGCGAGCGGCCAGGATGCTTGAGCAGCAGGGGCGTTTGGTCGGGGTCTCCATTTCAGGGGAGCTTCAGCCATCAAACGGTATTTGTGTTTACTCAAACGTGTTTACAACAGAGCTATAACGCTTCATGTACGTTTGAATGCTTGGTGATTTTACACTGCTAAAGCCGCTTTGCTCAGCAGTAGCTTCACACATGTTGTTGCCGCAGACATGTGGGAGCTTTACGTTTTTTCACATGCTGGCCTAGAGGTATTGCAATAGGCATGCGTTGGAAAATTTTCAGCGTTTTGCTTGCTTTCGCATTTCACGTTTGGGCATCTTTCCATGACGGTAGCATCTCATCATCTAGCGCTAGGCTTTGCGGTTAGGCTGTGCGCGCTGGCTGTTGCCGGCGGATGGCTTGGTGTGGTCGCATGGACTGATGTTCATACTGTGACGGCAGCAGTGAGGTACAGGATCTGCTGCGAAAGGACAGTGGCCCCAAGCTTCATGTCGTGCATTTGCTGCAGTCATGGGTGCTAGATCGGTGGACACTTGGAGGTTGTGCCGATTCTTGATGGCAATATCAGCTACGTGCAGCTACATGCAGTATGAGCTTCGAGTTGTGTGAGACACAAAACTTCTTGTGCGTTTTTTTGCTGCGATTCTGGGTGCTTGCTCAGTGGTTGCATGGGTGCGGCCGATTCGGACGGCGACAGCAGTGCGGTAGTGGATCTGATGCTAGATGTGCGGCAGATCTAAGCTTCCTGTGGGCATTTGCCGCAGTCTTGCTTGACGGAGCTGTAGCCACTTGAGGCGCTGGGGGCTTGATGTGGCGATAGCTGTGGCGTGTACCGTAAGGTCCAGCAGACCCCAGCTTGTGCTTTGCAATGGCTACAAACCTCGGTTATTGAGCAGTGGTCACACGAGTAATGCCGACTGTTACCGCGGTGGCGACAACATCGTGGTGCAGGCCCAGTTCTGTGCGGTGCAACAGACCTTTCTTCTGCTCAGCCTTTTGCTGGGTTGACGGGTCAGTGACGATCACGACAACATGGCGGCGTGATGCCGTGCCATGTGATGCAGGCGACAGCAGTGCTTTACAGGATCAGCCGTGAGATGTCCAGCTAACCCAGGCTTCCGGTGATTCCGGTGGACTTGCTGCCTGTTTTTTGTGATGGATCCGCCGTGTTCTGCAAATCCAAGTATCTGATCTGGCTTCTACTGCAATCCTGGTCACGGGTTCGTGGTCGCATGTGGTGATGCCGACTTTGCGGCAACAGCAGTGCAGTACAGAAGCAGCTGCAAGAAGGGCAGCAAATCCAAGCTCTTGTGGTGCATTTCCTGAAATCAGATTGGCTCATGTCTTGTGCGGGTGTGGGCGCTTCACAGTCTGCAGGGCTCAGGCCGCCTGGGCATTGCGACGGTCGGAGCGCTTCTGCTCTACTGTGCTTTTCCGCTAGCTGGCATTTCGCATCATCGTAGGTTGCGGGGCTCGCGCAAGAAGGACCTCGGCGCTATGGCTATGTCATATTGACATGCCTGAGTTGCTTCCTTGGCGAGGCCTTTGCCGAAACCGACAAGTATGTCGGTCCGGCTCCGCTGATGGGCCATGCGCCGTGCGTTGTTGAGCGTCGTTCCGCGTTCAGTATAATGGGCGTGTTCTGGGGCGCTGCCGCCTTCAATACAAACACACATGCTGTAGGGTAGTGACATTCATCGTGATACGTGGTTTTGCCTTTGCTACCGACCTGGGTGAGGGATCTGCGTTCAGCTGGGGCCATGCCGGTTCTGGCCGACGACAGCAGTGGCATGCAGCACCAGCTGCGAGATGTGAGACTTGAACCCCTACACCCTGAAACCCCCAAGCCCTAAACCCGAAAACACCTCAACCCTTGACCCAGCCCTAGTCTCAGTTCTTCGAGACACTCGGAATGTTTCTAAGTCCGCGTTAGGCGCAACATGTCGCAATCCTGGGTGATGGACCCGGCCTCACTTGTGGGGACCACTGCAGCGTCAGCCACGGGATGTACAGCAGATCCAAGCTTCTGAGCACGCATTTGTTGTGTAATCCTGGGTGATGGATGCTAGGCCACACCTGGGACCATGCTCCTAGTGATAGTAGTCCTAGTAGTGACAATAGTGGCGCAGCATTAGCAGCGAGATCTGGAGCAGATCCAAAATTCTGTTTGCGCATTTGCTGCAACCCAGGGCGAAGGACTCGCGATCCCTTGGCGCTATGTTCGCAGCGATGGCCCGTTGAGAGTAGCATCAGCTGCGAAATGTGCAGCAGATCCAAGCTTCTGAAGTTGTGCACATTTGCTGCTGCCCTGGTGCAGGATTTGCAGTCACGTGGAGCTTTGCTTTCAGCGGCAGCGGCAGCAATGGCGTGCAGCATCAGGGTGATGAATCGGTTGTTGCTCCTGCTGGTTCTGTGCGGCGACAACAGTGGTGTGCCGTACCAGCTGCGATCCAAGCTTGTGATCGCGCATTTCCTGCAACCTTGGGTGAAGGATCAATGGTCATATTGCGGGGAGCCGATGTGCGCCTTGCTGGCGGCACTTGGTATAATGCAGCATTTCCACTCCCAAGCCCGTGTCAACAGGTCAAGTGAAGCTCTTTGAAGCCCAAGACCTTCCCTACCCCCAATTTGCCTGTTTTTACACAGTACGCAACAAAGTTGTGTGGCCAAGATTTGTATATTGCGAAAAACTACCAGTTCCGCTAGGAAGGATGTTGGTCATCAGGCTGATTCGTAGCCCGTTCCCATGGAGTACGCTGCAGTGCTGGTGCCAGCACGGGGATGCAGCGTCAGCTGGTGAGATGCGCAGCAGGTGCCAGCTGTGGGCGGCACATCTGCGGCAGTCCTGGGTGATGGCCCGGGGCCACGGGACCATCTGTTTCCAGATTTGAAGCATCCAAGCTTCCGAGTGCGCGTTTGCTACTGCAGTGGAGTATCTCCAAGCCTTTCACTGCGGGTTTGTTGCCGGGTTTGAATCTGGGCTTACATAGGGCCATGGCATGGGGTTCATCAGAGATAAACCCGAACATGGTGGCTAAAACAGCGGTAGGCCGTACCAGCTGCAAGACGTGCAACCTCTGATTGTGCGCGTCTGCTGCAGCCCTGCTAAAGAATCCAGGGTTACATGGCACCATGCTCGGAGCGGTGGCGACAGCAGTGCGGAACGCGGCGCCTGCTGCGAGGTACCCATCAGATCCCAGATGGCAGTTGCACATCTGCCGGAATCCTGGATTATGGATCCGTGGCTCCGTGGCCACTTCGGACATGCCTTTGCTGTCATACTGGCTGCTAGGGCCTAGGGATATGTTCAGCTTGGGTCATGCGTTCGTGTGCATCGCCAGCCATCTGCTAGCTGCTAGATTGTGGCAGATCCAAATTTCTCCTGTACTCTTGCTGCAATCCCGGATGGTGGGAACAAGGCCACTTGGTGTGACTACAGCAGTGCCGTACAGGATAAGCTGACCGTGCTCTGTGTCACTCCACTTAGCGCCGGCCTGTGCGCTTTGTCTCTTCCGTGCATTGCTTCGCATACAGGCTATACTTGTGGGTCTGATCAGCTCTGCAGCTTGCTATAGCTGCTGGTTGGCAGGTTGCTTCATACCAGGGCCAAGCGGTACAAGCAAGGCCAGGGCGGTCCTGCGCTAAGCAGGCTGCACGCTTGGGGCTGATTAGCGGGCTCTGCAGCTCGCTGATGCGAGCTGGCATCTTGCTGAGCGGCTTAGCACAGTCGTAGCGCCAGCTGCGAGATGCTTCTGAGCGTGCGGTAGTCGCAATATGTCGCAAGTAGTGGTGACAACACGGTGGCGCAGCATCAGAAGCGAGATGGTGCAGGTCCAACTTTCTGATGGCGCATTTGCTGTTTCTCTGGGTGAAGAATCGCGATCATTCGGGGTCAAACGTGCAGCGGCGGTACCAACCGTTGAGTGCAACCATCAGCTGCAACTGTGCAAATTTTGCTGCGGCCTTGGTGCAGAGTTCGCGTTCACCTGGAGCCATGCCTGCAGCGGGGCGGCAGCAATGGAGTGCAGCGTAAGGCGTGAGATGAGCAGCAGGTGCAAGCTTCTGAGTCGTAATTGTTGCATTCCTGGGTTATGCATCTGTGGTTACATGTGATGGATTTTTGCTAGCTGGGGTAAAACCGGTGCAGCTGCAAGACGTGCAGCGTATCCAAGCTTCTTCTTGCGCGTCAGCTGCAACCCTGGGTGAAGGATCAATGGTCATAGATGTCCCACTCCTGAGCCCGTGTGAGCAGGTAGCCAATGCCTCCCCCAACCCCAATTTGTCGGTTTTTTGCAGAATAAAAAAAAAGCCAAAGGTCCCTCCGTCAAACAGGACCCCTTTTTGGCCGAGCTTTGTATGCTGAGGCACCCGCCAGTGCCGATGGGTCGGATGTTGGTCATCAGTCTGACGTGGCAGTAGCGCGAGCTGGAGCCACGCTTCAGTGGTGGTGTCATCTGCGAGTTGTGCAGCAGGTCCCAGCGGCTGGTTGCACATGGACTGGAATCCTGGGTGCGCAGCGGTGCCGACAGCAGTCAGTGGCTCGTGCGTCAGTCGCGAGATACGCAGCAGATTCAAGCTTCTTCTCATGCATTTGCGATTATTGCCTTGGAAGGCTCATCCCGTGGAGCCACGCTGGCCGCGGTTGCGACCGCAATGGGGTGTAAACCCGAGCCTTGTGGCGACAACAGTGGCGTGCTGTGCCAGCTGCAGGACGTGCATCCTCTGATTGTGCATCCAGTCCAAAACACGCAGGGTTGCACGGAACCTTGCTCGCAGCGGGGGTGACAGCAGTGTGGAGTGCAGCGCCAGCTGGGAGATGCGCAGGAAATCCTGGTTCCTATTTGCACACCTACCGCAATTCTGTGTGTTGGATCCGTGGCCTCTTGCGGCGCGGAGTCATGCCTTTGTTGCCATCCTGGGGCATAGACGTATGTGTTCAGCTGGGATCAGGCTCTCGTGGGCAGCGCCAGTCAGCTGCGAGATGTGTCGCAGATCCAGTTTCCGAGTGCGTACTTGCCGCAATCCCAGCTGATGGATCGAAGGCCGCTGGGGGTGATAACAGCAGTGCCGCACAGCATCAGCCGACCGGGCTCCGCGTCACTGCGTCTACTGCCGGCCTGCGCGCTTTATCTGTTCATGTATTGTTTCGCAAACAGGCAACATCGCACACTTGTGCGTCTGGTCAGCAGCCTCCGCAGCTTGCTGGCTGCTTGTTGGCAGGTTGCTTCATAACAGTACCGAGCGGTACAGACAGGACTGTCCTGCGTTTAGCAGGCTGCCCCTAGGATTCTGATCAGCAAGCTCTGCAGCTTGCTGCTGCGAGCTGGCAATTTGCCTGGCAGCACCGAGCGGTGCAAGACTTGCGAGGGGTGTCCCGCGTTTAGCAGGCTGCCCCTAGGATTCTGATCAGCAAGCTCTGCAGCTTGCTGCTGTGAGCTGGCAATTTGCTTGGCAGCACCGAGCGGTGCAAGACTTGCGAGGGCTGTCCCGCGTTTAGCAGGCTGCCCCTAGGATTCTGATCAGCAAGCTCTGCAGCTTGCTGCTGCGAGCTGGCAATTTGCTTGGCAGCACCGAGCGGTGCAAGTCTTGCGAGGGCTGTCCCGCGTTTAGCAGGCTGCCCCTAGGATTCTGATCAACAGGCTCTGCAGCATGCTGTTGCGCGCTGACCCTTTGCTTAGCAGTGCCGAGCGGTGCAAGCCTTGCGAGGGCTGTCCTGCGTTTAGCAGGCTGCCCCTAGGATTCTGATCAGCAAGCTCTGCAGCTTGTTGCTGCGCGATGAACATTTGCTTGGCAGCACTTGCGAGGGCTGTCCTGCGTTTAGCAGGCTGCGCCTATGAGTCTGACCAACAGGCTCTGCAGCTTGCTGTTGCGAGCTGACCCTTTGCTTAGCAGTCTGGTCATCAGGTTCTGCAGGCTGACCTGGGGCTGATTAGCAGGCTAAAAAAACAACAAACATAACACAAAGCACAACAAACGATATTATCCACCTGTCGCAACTTCGGGGAAGGCTGTGACTCTGTTCCTCTTCTAGCCTGTTGGTACGCTGCTCTCAGCCGGGCCGTGCGTGACCCATTTGCATAAGTGTTGCGCAGCTGTGGGCATTGTACCCGCTGAATAGGTGCAGGCGCTTTGCACCTGCTTTCAGGGTGTTTTGTTTAAGCTTAAAGCTTGACCATGCGGTCTTACATTTCAGTGGACACATCACTTCTGGTGCGTGCGTTGTGCCGCTCGTAGAGTTGTGATCTCGTCACCTCGTCACTGTGTTTTCTGTGCGGGCGCAGGTTGCAGCATCAAGTGATGCCGACGTCGCTGGCGACATCAGCAAGTTTCAGGCCCAGCTGCGAAGTGCAGCAGATGGTGCGCTTGCTGCCATGTTCTGGCGTATTTGCGCAGACAGCTGGTGACAACAGTCACGTGCGGCCTCAAAAGCGCGATGTGCAGCAATCGCAGCTTCTGATTCGGTAAAAAAAACCTTGCTAATCTGTGTGTGGTCCTGTCAGCAGTGCGGTATAGAATCAGCTGCGACCTGTGCAGCCGACCCATAGCATTGTGGCGCATGTGTTGCAATCTTTCTATGAAGGATCTGGGGTTACGTGTGTCGTTGCCGACTTCGGTGCCGACAGCAGTTACGTGCAAGCACGCATGTGCTAAGGTTAACTCCGAAGATGAACATTTTCTGCTTGCAGACTTTTCTTTCTTTTGGAAACTTGACAGGCAGTGAAGCTGCCGTGTTTTACATCGGAGGTTTTTGGAAAACATTTCTTGCATGAACCTCATTTCTTTGACATGGCAGATCGGAGATCTCTATCTTTCCCGCGAGTCTGCTCAAAGCCATTTTGGCTCAAGTCTGCTCAAAGTGAGAGGCAAGAAATTTTTCTTTTGGCCTCTAGAGTCCCCGTATTGTGCAAGCTAGAAGCCTCCAGGTGCTAATCTCAGGGCTTTAGCTGCGTGCACAGTGCCCCCCCGTTGGGGGTGCTAGATGGACGGGACGCTTCCGGCGCCTCAGCATCCTTAACCCTTTGCGCCGAACCAGAACCACAGGGTTTAGATCAACAAGGCTTATATGAAAGGAACCCAAAATCTTATTTTTGTATGTGGTTGGCTTTATCTGTGTTTAAAAGTTTTTAAAAGTCGTTTAACGATTTTATTTGTATTTTAAAGTTTTTTTTCGTATTCAAAAGTTTTTAAAAGTCTTTTAACGTTTTTATTTGTCTTTTAATGTCTTTATTTGGTTTTAAGGTTTATATTTTTGTGAATTATAAGTATTTGGTTGTGATTGAGTCAAGTGGCTTCCTGTTGTTCTACCTGGTTTCCTGCTGTTGTACGTCTACAAATTTGTTGTTTATTTGTTTTTGAAATTATTATTTCATCAATTTAACCATTTTTGGTTGTGATTGCGTCAAATGATAAACGGCATCCTGCTGTTCAACCTGGCTTCCTGCTGTTCTACGTCTACAAATTTGTTTTGTTTGTTTTTAAAATTGTTTATCAATTTAAGTTGGGGGTTGTGATTGATTCTAAGGGTTTAAGGTGTCCTTTGAAATGCCTTCCCCACATGGATTCGAGCGGTGCAGTGGTGTGTCGTACAGTAGTAGTACAAGTAATAGCACAGTAGTAATGCAGTAGTACAATAGTAGTACCGTAATTAGTAGTGACGAAACGCAGATCCCCAAATCACGCAGATTTGTATTAAAAATAAGTTCCCAAATCATGAACCGCAAGGGCTCCCCCTACGGCTGTCTAAAAACTCGCAGCTCGCAAGGGGTGTCCGGTGCCTGTCCCCATAGCAAAATCATCAAATCGCAAGGCGTGTCCCTCGAAAGTAGGGGGTGGGTCGGGTGCGGGGGGGTGGGGTCGGCTGGGGGGCTGGCTGGAGCCACGATTTGGCGTCTTGGAATTGGGCTGTGCTGGTGTTGGGGCTGGGGGGATGGCCAGTCCCCGGCTCAATCACCCCAGTGTGGATTGCTTTTCCTAAATCCGTGACCAGACTGAGCCAGGTTTTCTATATCTTGTTTTGCTTCCAAGCAGGAGGCGACGTTGTCATTCGTTTTGTGTAAAGAAGTTTTGGGCCAAGACACACAACAACAGACTTGCACAAAACAGTCACCAAGCAAACACAAACAAGTAGCAACATGCCAAGCGCATGCGAATACTTAAATTGACTAATAGCATCACCCCATTAATACAGGTTAATGTGAGGGTCCTTCTGACTAGTTGATGCGTGTTTCCTGTGCTTATTCGGGCCTGTATCAAAAAATGTGGCCTTAATGATTAGTGCGTTCTTTGTTGGGCCGACTGATTTTTTTGTACTTCTCTTCTACGACTGTCCTACTACTGTACTATTACAATACTAATGCACTGCTGTACAGGAGTGTAGGCCGGACGAAAAAAGTTTTCAACATGAAAGGCTTTGAGTGGTGCTATCTTGGAGTGATCGTGGTTTGGATTTTGGTCGTGCCCACACCCCGCTAAACAACTCCAGGTACTCCCACACCCTCGTAATGTACCCCTACTGTACTACCACTTTACTACTACCCTCTTACTACTGTACTTCTGTACTACTATTGCACTGCTACTGTAAAACCTAATGGGACACCCCTTGCGGGCCCCAGGCCCCAACCCCAGCCCACCACCGCATCTGTTAGCAAAATCTGGCGGAAGTGAGCCGCAACCGAGCGGAAAGCCTGTAAATACCGCGTTAAAACAACGGCCAGGGATCCCACACATCTGCGGGCAAAATCTGGCGGAACTGATCCGCCACCGAGCAAAAAGCCTGTAAATACCGCATTAAACAGAGGGCCAGGGATTTCACACATCTGTTGGCAAAATCTGGAGCCAGATTTTGCCAACAGATGTGTGAAATCCCTGGCCCTCTGTTTAATGCGGTATTTACAGGCTTTTTGCTCGGTGGCGGATCACTTCCGCCAGATTTTGCCCGCAGATGTGTGGGATCCCTGGCGGTTGTTTTAACGCGGTATTTACAGGCTTTCTGCTCGGTCGCGGCTCGCAGGGAAGGCTGGGCGTGCGGAAGCAGGCAGGCATGGGCTGGGGGACTGGCGGGTGGGGCGGGCCCTCTCTCCTTGACTACACCCTTTTCTCCCTTCACCCACCCCACCCAGCCTCTCTCCTTGACTACACCCTTTTCTCCCACCCCACCCAACCGCCCCAGCCCCAACAGCCCCAGCCCCAGCAGCCCCCGCAGCCCCAGCCCCAGCAGCCCCCGCAGCCCCAGCCCCAGCAGCCCCAGCCGAGCAGCCCCAGCCCCAGCCCCAGCATCATTTTATCATGAAGCCTTTTCCGGAAGATCGGCCCGGCAAAATCTTAGAAGACATTTGTGGCACTTGTGGCACGCCCCGGAAAAATCTTATTGAATCTTATTAAATCTTATTGAATCTTATTGAATCTTATTAAATCTTATTGAATCTTATTGGTCCATCATGTTTAAAAGGGACACCGACTCCAGACCGCCCCAAAAAATCTTATTGAATCTTATTGAATCTTAGAAGACATTTGTACAATTGTGGCACGCCCCGGAAAAATCTTATTGAATCTTATCTTATTGAATCTTATTAAATCTTATTGAATCTTATTGAATCTTATTGAATCTTATTAAATCTTATTGAATCTTATTGGTCCATCATGTTTAAAAGGGACACCGACTCCAGACCGCCCCAAAAAGTCTTATTGAATCCTATTGAATCTTAGAAGACATTTGTACAATTGTGGCACGCCCCGGAAAAATCTTATTGAATCTTATTGCTAAGCCCTGTTGATCCAAACTTTGTAGTTTTGGCCCCCAGGGGGGGCGGGGGGGAGACCCCCCGAGTGACCCCCCCCGTGGAAGCGTCTTTTCTTGGATAGATAGATAGAGAGTCTCTTTGCAGGGAGATTATATTAAATCTAATCAGTGTTAGAAAGGAACACAAAACAAATAAAATCTTACTACATCTAGCTAAATCTCATTAAATATTAATTAGTCTTTTGAAAAATTATGAAGTCCCGAGCCCGGTCCCCAGCCCTCGCCCTTGCGCCTTATCAGCCCACCTCCCAGGCCAGCCTCGCCCCCGCGCCAAACTCAAAGCCATGACCCTATAAGCACATATAGATACCAGATACGACAGCAAACAGCAAAACATATAAAGAGCAAAGACAAAGCACCCACACAAAGCAAAGTTTACAGCGGCGCTCCCTGCTTGAGTCGATGAACACACTACTGTGCTTGTACTGTGCTACTACTGTACTACTATTGCACCAATGTACTACTGTGCTACTGTACTACTGTACTTTGTACTACACGCCACTGTACCGTACCAGGCCTCAAACTTGGTCGATCGTGGGGGTGTTTAGGTTGGAGGCAAAAGTCTTTAACATGAAAGGTTTTTAGTGTTGGTAGTTATCTTGGAGTGATCGCGGCTTGGTTTCAAGTTTTTGGTGATCCCCAAACCCCCCGACCGCGGCGTTCGCGCAGGTTTCAAACCGACCCTGCGACCCCCCATTTCCCTTCTAACTTAACCAAAGCCATTCAGACCCTCAGCCAGCCGAACCCCGGTCCAGGGGGTCACGGACACCAGACTATTCAAGCCAAAAACCTTTGGTCGAGGGGGGGTGGCTATTACACGGCCGCCACATTACAGGTAGCAGAGATACAAGAAGAAGCTCGATGATGCGCAGGTGAATAAACGTAATAGTCCAGTAGTAATGCATGTAATAGTACAGTAGTAATGCAGTAGTAGTACAGTAGTAGTACGGTACGAGGTTTTTAAGTGTACTTGGAGCTGTTTAACGGTTTTGGGGGATCACCAAAGGCCGGAAACCAAAAGCCCCGATCACTCCAAGATACTACCAACACTAAAAACCTTTCATTTTGTAGACTTTTGCCTCCAACCTACACTCCCCTCCACAATCGACCACGTCTGAGGCCCGGTACGGTACAGTAGTAGTACAGTAGTAGTACAACAGGGTAGAGTAGTACAATAGTAGTACTGTAGTACGACAGTCGTACAGTAGTAGTTACAGTGCAGTACGAGGGTTTAGGGGTACTTGGATCTGTCTAGAGAGGTTTGGGGACGACCAACAGTCGAAGCCAACCCACGGTCACTCCACGAGAACTACCAAAACTGCAAACCTTTCACTCTGAAGACTTTTGCCTCCAACCTACACTCCCCTCCACTCGACCACGTCTGAGGCCTGGTGCGGTGCAGTGGTGTGTCGCGCAGTAGTAGTACAAGTACTAGCACGGTAGTAATGCAGTAGTAGTACAGTAGTACAATAGTAGTACCGTCGTAGTACTGTAGCGGTGCCATAGTAGTACAGAAGTATACTTGTAAGAGGGTAGTAGTAAAGTGGTAGTACACTAGTATTAAAGTAGTTGTACAGTAGTAGTACAGTAGTGGTACAGTAGGAGGGTGTGGGAGTACCTGGAGCTGTTTAGCGGGGTGGGCACGACCAAAAGCCCGAAGCCAAGCCACGATCATTCCAAGATAACTACCAAAACTGAATCCCACTCATATTGAAGACCTTAGCACTTTGCCTTTCAGCCATTACCCTTAAACCCTATACCATGGCACTCTGCCTTGTAACCCTAAACCCTAAAACCCTGAAACTCTAACCCTAACCCTCTCATTACCCTCAAACCCCTAATACTATGGCACTCTGCCTTCTAACCCCAAACCCTAAAGACCCTGAAACTGTAAACCCTGTGCCAGGTCTTCTTCATCCTCGTCTTCTCGGAAAAAACCTTAAAAATGTAGAAAAATACTTTATTTTGTGTTTTAAAGTTTTTAAACACTTTTAAAAGTTGTTTAAAGTCTTTAAAAGTCTTTCAAAGTCTTTTAAAGTTTGTAAAAGCTTTTAAAAGTCTTTTAAAAGTCTTTTAAAGTCTTTTAAAGTCTTTTAAATGTCTTTTAAAGTTTTTAAAAGTCTTTTACATATTTTAAAAGCCTTTTAAAATTTTGAAAAGTCTTTTAAAGTTTGCAAAAGTCTTCTAAAGTTTCTAAAAGTCTTTTAAAGTTTTGAAAAGTTTTTAGAAGTTTTTTTCTTGCATTTTAAAGTTTTTAAAAGTCTGTAAAAGTTTTTAAAAGCCAACTCTGTCGAACAAGCCCTGTGGATCTAAACCCTGTGGTTCTGGTTCGGTGCAAAGGGTCAATGACAGCAGGTGCCAGTGACTTGCCCTGTCACAGGGCAAATTTTGGAGCAGGTCTCCACTCCACTTGAGCCGGCACCTTTCCCGCCTGAACCTCCCTTGCCCTTGTCGCTGGGGGACCTGCCTTCAGCCAGTCCCGAGTCGCTGCCAGGGGGTGTTAGGGGACTTCGGGACTACAGGGTTTCGGTTGGGGATGGCCAGTCCGTTGAGATTAGTGACGAAGACCAGGACCTCGCTCAAGACTGCTCGGGCTCCCCTTGGAACCTGCTACTTGCGAGGGAACAGGAGGGCAACAGCCCTCGGGAGTTCAGATTCTCTGAGGAGAGGGTTCTTTCGGAGTGTGATCTTGGGAGTCTCGCCACCCATCCTTCGTTGGATAGGGAACCTTCTGATTTAGCTTACGAACCCTCCTTTGCTGAGGAAAGGGAATGGTACTCGCAGGTAGGAGAGACAGATCCTCCGATAGAACCTCGTGGAGCCCTTCCTCCTGACATTGTTCAGGGGGGGAGACGGCTTCTTGGTTGTGTGGTGCTGCTGCTGATGATGATGCGAGACAGGCCGCCACGGTGGCCTTCTGCAAGAAGAGACGAATTGACCTGCCCTCGCTGCCTTGGAGCCCGCCCAAGACATTTCTTCAGAAGTCCTATGATGACATTTTCAATTTTGTGCCTGCAGTGGGAGTGAGGGAAGTTTTTATGGGAGCAGCGTCTTCGTCGGAGCCTACACCGGAAGCAGCAAGTGAAATCCCATGGACTGTGGTGCGTCGCCTGACGCGTGTTCGGCTGACCAAGAGTGATGATGACATTCGAGACGGGGCCTTGAAACGCTTCAAGGTCTTGATACTGCTAGACCCGGAAGCGACTCGCCTTGGGGCAAGCCTGCTAAAACAAGGCTTGGGTCTGGAGCCTGACGAGGTGATTGCAGCTAGTCTGGCGGATGCCTTTAGGGCCAAGGCCTCCACAACAATTCAAAAACGAGCTCTTTCGTTGCAATCTTTGGCTATCATGACATATGACCTAGGCTTCGAGTCGCCCTGGCGCTTGACCGAGCCCCAAGCCTACGAGATTTTCAACAAGCTTCGCAGCTCGGATGCCAAGGCCTCGACTGCCTCACACTTTGTGGAAGCGCTGGGGTTTCTGCACGGGGTGGCTGTTTTCAACTTCATGTCCTTGGATGTCATTTTATCATCACGGGTGCGGGGCATTGCCAGAGACATGCGACTTAACAAGGAGCCGCTCAAGCAGCGAGACCCCTTGTCGTATGCGAGGGTTAAAGCCTTGGAGGAGCTCATGACCAAGACTTCAACTTGGCTGCAATGCGTGCTCGGCCTCATGCTCTTCTGCGTGCATTCATGTTGCCGGTGGGCGGATGCTCAAAAAGTCAAGAAACTCGAGCTGATAGGTGAAGGCCGTGGGCAACTTCTTATTGCTTCAGGCTTAGGCTCTAAGACTTCTTTGACGGCTGACGCCCAAACGAAGTTTCTGCCCTACGTATGCGTGGCTGGAGGGGCAAGCGGCCAACCTTGGGCGGAGTTGTGGCTACAGGCTCGTGCTGCTGAAGGCCTTGATTTCCCAGCGGGGTGTCCTGGTCTCAGCGTGCCGGTTGCTGGGCCACGGTGCCTATGAGTTCGGAGGAGGGCTCGGACCTCCTTGAGGAGTTCCTTCTTACCATTGGCATGGGGGCCTCTCCTGACGAATCGATTGGTACACATAGTCTGAAGGCTACCTTACTTTCATGGGTGGGATGGAGCTCCACAGTCCATTTCAGTGCCAAGGAGAAGTTGCTGCTCGGGCACCACTTCAAACGTGGTGGTTCATCTAATCTCATCTATTCCCGCCAGTACTACATCTCCCTCGCTGGGAAACTCCTTGCACTTTTCGAGAGCATCCGAGCTGGGGACTTCGATCCCGACATGTCGACTTCTGACAGGGTTGCAGCTGTAGCGTCGAGACATTTCAGCCGCCCGGAGCCAGACGCTCCGGCACTACCGAACGAGGAACCCGACGAGCTGGAGTCCTTGGCTTCGAGGTCCGCTGAGTCCGAGGCGGAATTCTTTGGGCGCCCAGCGGGGGCTACCGGGTCTAGGCTTCCCTTTACGGAGTGCACCGCCGACCAGCTGATGATCCATTCCCTGTCAAACATCGTACACAAACTTAGGGATGCTACAAGCTTCTTTTGCGGGAGGCCGGTCACCTCAAGGTACAGAGTCTTCACCACTGAAGACGAGGAGGAACCCGAGCCTTGTATTCAGTGTCGTCGAGCATCGGAGTTTTGACCAGGTCCGGACGCCGCGGATAAAAGCCGTGGGGAACGTATGTTTGCAATCCACCTGGTGATGCCGAGATCTGTCTGCGCCTCTTAAGTCCATAAACAGTCCCTGCTGATCGGCCGGCATTCGTGCCCGTGGCCGCGTACATGTAATCCTGTCGGGCTGATGGCTTAGGGCTGATACGCAAGGTTGGGCACACAAACCCCTTTTTGGGTTCCGGGCCGGTGAGTTTCTCACCCGAGGCCCGCGTGACATATTTGACGACGGAGCTTTCCGTTTTGACATATGTTGGCTTGAGAGAGAAGCGCTGGGATTGATTAACGTGGTGATGACTGTAAGTCCGAGTCACCACATGCAAATGTCAGCCGGTGTCACGCGACACCCGGGGCTGGCCTTGATGGATGAAGACCGTATCACTTTGTGCCGGCCAGGGTTGGCTCGTGGCACGGGTGGAAGATTGAGCTGCCCATATTGCGGCCGTGGCTCACAGCAGACGGCCAGTGATGAATGCAACCAGACAAAACATCATCCGTCACGTGTTTGGTCAAAGATCACAGATCGGGTGTTTAACGCATTCATTTGCAGCCATGACGTCAGCCACCTTGGACTCCGAAGCAGCGTTTCAGGAAAGGTGTCTTCGCATCGGCATGACACCGGAGTTGTATGGGAAGCTCAAAGAAAAAGGCTACGACACCTTCGGAAAAATTGCCTTTGCTGCTGCGAGCTCTCCTCAGCCCTGACAGACGAGGCCATCGATGAGTGGTTGGCCACGGTCGTGGACCCGAGGCCCTCTGCGTTTCAAGTTTCTGTGATCCGGCGACTCCTCTTTGAGAGCCAGTCACTCAACATCGCGGACTTGAGGACCCGAGTTGAAGGCCAGCCGGAAAACACCATCAAGAAACTTCCTACGGCCGAGCGGCTGGCCAGACAAGAAGCCCAGCAAGCTCGCTTGAAAGGTGTTGTCTTCACCGTATCAAATCAGCCATCTCATGCGAGCATCGACCAGGTCACCGACATGTTGGAAAACAATTCTTTGCGCTACCTGCCCATGAACAGGTGGACCTCTCGTTCCCAGGAGCTGAGCTTAGCCAAGAAGGATTCATCGATCCAAATTGACCCGGAGGGCAACCTTAAGCTCGGGACCAAGGCCCCTGATCCGGTGTGCGACACGAATGGTGCCTATGCGCTTCGGCAGGCTTTCTTTCGCCGATCGCTAGCCCTAGACTTGGGCAACCTGTGCACCTTTGAGGTCATGGAGGAGTGGGTTAACTCCATCTTTGAGTTGACCCAGCGTCAGGTTCCCACGGGGTACACCAAGGTCTCCTTGTCGCAGATCGTAGCAGCCGATAAGGAGCTCTTCATCCGTGCAGCCAATAACCTTGAGGGCAAGCTTCAGAAACCGGTAGGTGCTGCTAAGCCATTGGATTCTGAGCTGAAGCGTCTGTCGGTGTCGCATGACATCACTCAGTTCTTGTCACCCTTGCTCTCACCGCCTCCACCGGCCCATCCGACCAAGAGGCCCCAGGACGGCGATGATGATGCACCGCCCAAGAAAGTCAAAGGCAAAGGCGATAACCGATAAAGGCAATAAAGGCGGGGGCAAGGGTCGTGCACCTAGGATTGAAATACCTGAAGGTTGTTCCGCCAGAGACTCGCAGAACCGGCCAAATTGTTTTGGGTTCAATTTGGGCACTTGTAAGGCCAAGGTGGTTAAAGGCAGGTGCCCGAAAGGATATCACCAGTGCTGGAAAGTAGGATGCAATAAGAATCACCCGTACAGTGAGTGCACGCATGGCATGCAGTGAGATGGCCAATCAGGGGATGGGCCAGCTCCTGAGGCAGTCCCCTTGGCCCAACGTGCAAGCCGAGCTCCGAGCTCGGAGTGTTTCGCAAAGAAACTTAATTCAGTCGATGCGCCACCATCCCGCCTTGATCTGCAAAAGTTGCATGAACATCTCGTTGCGGATGGATTTCTACGCCCCGACGCCAGGACTCAGCAACCGAATTTTGGAGTTGGGGCTTTTTTTCAGGGAGGGCTTCAGGGTCTGCGTGGAGAGTGTAAGAGCTGTCCACAAACGACCACCGCCATCACAGCTTTTGTCCGAGCTCAGCTCCCAGACCTTTTCTTTACTACAGTTTTCCTGTTTTGCAATTCCGGTACGTCAATGCATGTTGATTCCAAGAATCATAAGTCCCCCACAGGTGTCATTCCGATCGGATCGTTCACTGGAGGCCACATCTGGGCCCAGTGCGAACAGGGTTCGGAACTCCGTCCTATCAACGGCAAACCGACTCCTGGCGAGCTGCTTGATGTGTCCGCTGGACCCATCACCTTTGAGGCTTACTCCCGAAGCCACTGCACTGAACCATGGCAAGGCCACAGGCTGATTGCTGTGGCCTTTTGCGTCTCGGATCTGTCAAAGCTCACCCTTGAAGCGGCACATTCCCTCTTGTCCTTAGGGTTTAGGCCCCCGACCTCCTTGGGTTTCCCGCTACAGATCGCCGAGCAAACGCAGGCCCCACAACCTGATGAGCCGTGGATCTTCGAAATCTTTTCAGGCACCGGGGGTTTCGCTCGAGCTTGCCTCCGGAAGGGATTCAAAGTCCTCGCCTTTGACGCTAAGCTTGCTGGGGCAATGGTCCCCACGGCCAATCTGGACTTCTCCACGGAAGCAGGCCGTGAAATCTTCATGTCAATGCTGAAGCAGTGCAAGCCTTTTCACGTTCACCTGGGTGTGCCTGCAGGTTCTGCATCAGCCTCTCAGCGCCAAGCTTCAAAGCCCGGTCGTAGACTCCAGGGCCCCCAAGTTACCAAGCTCCGAACGTCGGAACACTGCTTAGGTGTGCCCACCATCCGGTGGTCCTCTGCCGAAGGCATAAAGCTTAGGAAGGAAAATGCCCTTTTTCGCTTCTGCTTCGATGTCGTTTGCTTCTGCCTTGAAGCAAACATTTCGGTAAGTGTCGAAAACCCGGCAAATTCTTTGCTGTGGCACATTTTGCAGCGCTTCGCATCTCAGGCTGGCATCAGGTGGCCACCCAGCAAGCTTGAGCAAGTCACCTTTGCCATGTGCGCACATGGGGGCGATCGCCCTAAGCAATGCAAACTTTTGGCCTCCAAAGGCTTGTTTTCTCCTTTGGCAGCGAAGTGTAGCCAGGATCATGAGCATGCATCCTGGTGGTCGTCGTCCCGCCTCAGTGCGTGCTATCCGCCTTTGCTGTGCACCCGCATGGCCGATTGTGTTGCTCGCTGCGCCTCTGAGTCCAGCCGGACTCTTTCACCAGCAACTGACTTCCACGCTGCAGCTCTGGCCGCGGCCGCCAAGCAAAGCCATCGCCATGCGCCACTTATTCCGGAGTTTCACAAGGTCACTTGGGAAACTCCTGAATTTAAACCTGACAAGTCTTGCAAGATCCTCCTGACCCACGCTGCAGGGGACAGTGGTGGGGGTCTAACTTCGGATCCAGCGGGCTCTAGACCTGTTAAGGTAGGTCACTGGCTTGACATGAGTCAACATGTCTCCAAAGCCCACACTTTGCAACACCCGGTGGACAAAGCGATTGCTGCTGGCCCGGAAGTGTTGGAAGCGGTCGACTTTTGCATGACCCATGATTCTGCCAAGGCCAACCAGCTTAGGAAGCTAGAACTCCTTAAAGTTAAGCTCCTCGCCAAGACCCTGGAAGAAGACGAGCGGAAACTTCATGCATCCTTCCCGCCGTGGTTCGAGAAGGTGATCAAAGGCAAAAGGATTTGTCTGTGGGAGTCTCTTTTGAGGAATCATGGTTTTGACGACATGGGGGTAGTGGATCTAATGAAAAAGGGGGTGCCTCTCGTAGGGACTTCGGAAAAGCCAGAGTGCTTCAAGACAAAGGTGGCTATGGCTTCCATGTCTGAATCAGAACTCCGTGCTACTGCCTCCTTGCGACGCCGTGCAGCCTTGTCGAGACCGAACCGTGCGACCCCTGAGGAAATTTCTCTTCTTCAGGAGGCCTCTAACTCCGAGGTTGCTGAAAATTTCATCGAGGGGCCCTACACTGAAGCACAGGTCACTCAGATCTTCGGCCATTCGGATTGGGGCGTAATTCCTAGATTTGTTCTTGAGCACGGCCTTGAAAAGAAGGTTCGACCCATAGATGATGGGCACGCTTCCCAGGTCAACGAAGCTTTCACTTCCCTGATCAAGCTGGAGCTTCAAGGAGCCGACTTTGTTTCAGGCCTAGCTCTGCTGATTGCCCGGGCTGAAAAGGAACGCTCAGATCGCCTGGGTGTCCCTGCTAGGCAATGGCTAGGGCGGACCCTCGACCTTTCGAAAGCGTACAAGCAATTAGCGGTACTACCGCTGCACCGTGACATTGCCGTAATCTGCCATCCCAATGAGAAGGGGGAACCACAATTCTTTGTTGCAAACGCATTGATGTTTGGCTTGACTTCGTCGGTGTATGGATTCGTGAGGGTGGCCCGAAGCCTGCATTTCTTGCTGTGCAAAGTGCTGAAGATCCCCTCAGCAAACTACTTCGACGATTATCCTCTCTTCGCTTTGAGAGAGGGTGCCCAGGAACTTGACGGTTTGACTTCGGAATTCTTGGAACTCTTGGGGTGGCGCTTTGCCCAGACCGGGATAAAGGGTCAACCGTATGAAGAAACCTTCACGGTACTCGGAATGCAGCTGGACGTCAGCCGCCTCCACGAGGGTGTTGCGGTACTAGCCAACAAAGAAGGCCGTGTCAAGCGCATTGCCGAAATGCTTGGTAACATCTTTGACCGAGGTACCCTTGGCAGGCATGAGGCACAGGTGCTCCTGGGACTTTTAAACTACGCCTCTGGATTCTTCGCGGGCCGATCCCTAAAGCCGGCATGCCACTTCCTGCTATCCTTGGTTCGTGGGAAACGCCCGGCTGCTGCCGAAATACAGCGCTTCTGCAAAACCACCCAGGCTGTCTTGAGCACCACGCCACCGAGAATCCTTCGCATCTTTGACCCGCGACCGCCCATCCATGTTTGGACGGACGGTGCTTGGGAAGACCCTTGGGCTGGAATAGGTGCGGTTGTTCTAGACACGCTAGACGATAGCGCTAGGGTTTTTGCTGGTTGTGTGCCCACTAAGCTTTTGGAGCGATGGAAGCTGGATGTGGGATCACAGCTTATATGCGAAATCGAACTCTACGCCTTAGTCACTTTGCGTCGTATGCTCCAAAACAGCCTGTGCAACCGAAGAGTCATCTTCTGGCTGGACAACGAAGCTGCACGCACATCAGCAATCAAAGGTTTGAGCAAGAGCGAATCCATGTATCGCTTAGCCCACTATCTTGCAGTGATTGAGGCTGAGGCTCCTTGCGTTGCATGGTACGAGAGAGTGCCATCCTTTTCAAACGTGGCCGACCCTCCCTCACGAGGTGATGGGCAAAGCATACTCAGCTTGGTAGGCGCCAAGGTTGTAGAAGCTTTCATCCATGATGAGAGTTCTAACCAGAGATTTCTTCATCAGGGGTTCGCGTGATGTCAGGGGCATTCGGGACGCTGCCCCCTTGATCTTGAAAAATCTCAGCTTGCCAAACCCGTGATGCTCGAACATCGGTTTGGCCGGAGCTGTGGGGGCTCCCGAATTAGAATTCACCCCAGATCACCGTGCGAATAAAAAGAGTGTGGCGCGACAACTCCTTGGATCCTCCTTTTATATATTGTGAGGATCTGATACTTTATACTTTTGGTATTGAAATATATTCCATTATTATTTGAAGGATTCTGTCTTATATGATTGATGTCCGTGATATTTGATATCACTCAACCTTTTTGTAAAACATCAGGTTTCTGAAAGAAGAACATTTTCTGCTTGCAGACTTTTCTTTCTTTTGGAAACTTGACAGGCAGTGAAGCTGCCGTGTTTTACATCGGAGGTTTTTGGAAAACATTTCTTGCATGAGCCTCATTTCTTTGACATGGCAGATCGGAGATCTCTATCTTTCCCGCGAGTCTGCTCAAAGTGAGAGGCAAGAAATTTTTCTTTTCCCACCCTCCCACCCAATGCGGACGGGGGGGGCATTCGGGACGCTGCCCTCCTTGATCTTGAAAAATCTCAGCTTGCCAAACCCGTGATGCTCGAACATCGGTTTGGCCGGAGCTGTGGGGGCTCCCGAGTTAGAATTCACCCCAGATCACCGTGCGAATAAAAAGAGTGTGGCGCGACAACTCCTTGGATCCTCCTTTTATATATTGTGAGGATCTGATACTTTATACTTTTGGTATTGAAATATATTCCATTATTATTTGAAGGATTCTGTCTTATATGATTGATGTCCGTGATATTTGATATCACTCAACCTTTTTGTAAAGCATCAGGTTTCTGAAAGAAGGCTCTTGGCTGCCCCTTTGTGAAGCCTCTGCTTGTGTTTAGGGCTTGCTTTGATGATCGACGGCCACGTGATGCTACGTAGCTACATGTGCAATTTTGCTGCATGCGCGCTCTTGCCGAAGTGCCATCCTGTTGGCTCTAATGGTGACGGAGATGCTCTGGAGTTTTGGCGGCACATTCACAGCCATTTTTTCGTGATGCATCATTTAGGCCTTGATGCGACAATTGTTTGGGGCAGTGACAGTCACAGTTGGGCGAATTCTGTGCAAATGTGCTGCTACTCGATTCCAGCCGCTACATGCAAACACTAGAGGGTCTGGTGCTTTCGAGGCCTTTCTTGCTGACAGACCCATGTTGGGTTGGTGGCATGACGATGCAGATGTGCGACCTGTCTCTTCCGTCCAGCTGCGCTACATATGAACACTACGGGTTTTATTAGATGCTTTTACAAGTGAATGTCTTGGTTTTTGGAATAATTAGCAACAGTGTTGCTGCAAGTTTCAGCTGAAGATCCTGCGACGTGCCATTGGCTTGCAGATTCTCGGCTCGACAGCAGGTTCGTACAGGAGCAGCTGAAGCATATGCAACAGATCCAGTTTCCCAAAAAGGTGCACATAGGTGCACTTGCTGCCTTCCTGGGCGATTTTTCCATGTTCGTTTTGGGACGCTGATGTGGTTGGTGGTGACAGCACTGCCATGCAGGAGCAAATGCGGCATGCCCAACAGCTCCAAGTGTTTGTAGATGCATGTGCTGCAGTCTGACACTGGCTCTGGTGACAATTGACATCGGTATCGCAGATAGTGGCTTTTACTGATGCAGCTCGGCAAGTCCGTGTGACCGATCTAGAGCCACTTCTGGTGATTCTGCCCCTGGCGGCGGCAGCAGCGCCGCAAGGAAGCAGACGACGCATGTGCAACAGATCAGGATTGCTTTGCTGCATTTGCTGCTAACCTCGGAAAGGTTGTACGTGTGAGGGTCCAAGGTCTGCTTAACCAGGTTTTAGGCCTTTAACAACTCTCTGAAGACCCTGCCGAACGGAAAACGTATTTGTCTGTTAGGTTGGGTATTAAGGTCCGGAGCAAGACAGGGGGGCACCCTTTAGAACATCCGACCTGGTGGACTTTCGTAGTTGTGTAGTCACCGGACCTCGTAAATGCAGTGGCGATGGTAGTCCCATGCAGTTGCGGCTGAAGGAGGCGCAACAGCTGCAAGCTGCCAGTACTACATTTTGTACGGGAGGAGCTGCAGATTTGCATCACGTTCAAGCTACAAGTCGTCCCGGGTGCCTTTTCTGATCACGTGGGATTATCCTTTGGCGGCGGCAGCATGCCGTACGGGATCGGCGGCAGCATAGCAGCATGTTCGTGGCCCACACTGATGCAACCGCTGCAATCCTGGGCGACAGATTTGTGGTCACTTGGGGTGATGCAGCCCCTGGGCGGTGCAGGCTCTGGCATCCTGATTGGTGTCACCTTTCTATCGGCGAAGCCTGCGAAGATTCCTGAGTTGCGCATTGCCACGCATTGCTGATCCGGGGTCCCCAACATCACACAAGCTTTGCGGTAATTTCTGTGTGGCAGCACACGCTATGCGTGGCATCTGGCTCGACGGTTGTCGTTTCATGCAGGTCCTCAACATGCTCCGCTAATGCTGGTGTTGACGGGCGAATGCACAAGCCTGCTTCTGTAGCTGGGACGGCACGTCCCAACTCAGTGTGGTGGCACACGTGCGGTCACATGCGCCTACCGATACCCGCCTACCGCCAGCACGTTTGCGGCATCTTCGTCCGGTTGTGCGCCTCTGGCCCAACATGCATCCTTATCCTTGTTGTGGCAACCGCCAACAGCTTGAGCTTTCAAGTCTGCCATGAACCTGTGGGTTAGTACCGCTGACGGTGCGTGGTTGCTTCGCTTCCCCCGTCAGTGAGGGCTGGCCGTAGGCACGGGTCAAAAACCGGGGTCGTCTTGCTCAGGCCGCACTAGTGAGATAGAAACAGCTGCTGAACTTTTCTGGTATGCTTCAGTCTTCGCTTCGCTTCTACCATGCTAAAACAAAAAAGCAGCAAGAAGTCTGTGGGACAGTACCGCTTGCGGCGCGCGGTCGCCTCGCTTCCCCCGTGAGTGTGGGCTGTCCAGCATCACAGGCTGTAAAACAAAAAAAAAAAGCGCTTTTGGCCCTGCTTGGTGGTACCGCCGGCGGTGCGCGGTCGCCTTGCTTCCCCCGTCGGTGAGGGCCACCTTTTTCCAGCGGGGCGCGCTGCAGAAGGCATGGGCTGTGGGCATTCAGCATCGACGCACTTCGAACATGCGGCTTTTTTTTCGCCGAGTAGATCGGTCAGGGCTCAGTTTCCTGGGATCGTGCCTGATAGCTCCCTAGTCATGCTTTGTCATCGTGCAACGTTGTCAACTTGAGACTTGTGGCTCTGAAGGTTGGCCTTGCTGGCTTGCGGCATTCCAGTCAACCGAACACGTCTTTACTTTGGCCTGATTGAAAGCATTCGGTCTCCTTCCTTTTCCGCGGCAGTTTCATACTTGGCGACTTATGCATCGAACTCTAGCTTGCTTTGCTTCAGACTTCGCAACTGCTTCGTTCGACCACCACTTAAAAGGAAGGAGTCCGTTGTCTGTGTGAGTGCATAGCCGAACCCTGAACAAATCCAGTTTGTGCCCTGCTGTAGAAAGCGGCTGTAGCTTCTGGTTGTGAACGGTATTTGTGTTTACTCAAACGTGTTTACAACAGAGCTATAACGCTTCATGTACATTTGAATGCTTGGTGATTTTACACTGCTAAAGCCGCTTTGCTCAGCAGTAGCTTCACACATGTTGTTGCAGCAGACATGTGGGAGCTTTACGTTTTTTCACCCACCCGTCCCTCCCTGTGAGGGCCTTTGCGTCCTGGGCTTCGCCTCAAGATGCATTTGTCGCCTGTAGGCTATCTCATGTTTGTGATATCATAGCTCTTTGCTGGCTTTTGTCGTTGTTGTGGACGTACTGGCGACTTATGCATCGAACTCTAGCTTGCTTTGCTTCAGACTTCGCAACTGCTTCGTTCGACCACCACTTAAAAGGAAGGAGTCCGTTGTCTGTGTGAGTGCATAGCCGAACCCTGAACAAATCCAGTTTGTGCCCTGCTGTAGAAAGCGGCTGTAGCTTCTGGTTGTGAACTCCTTAATCGATAAGGTCAATCACATTCTTGAATCCGGACTCTTAGTGTGGGTGCCACCGTCTATGTGCGGAAAGCGCGACACGGAAGTTGCCCAAGGCATTGAGCATAAAACGTCTGTGGTTCAAATCGAGAAGGAGGCATTGAAAGTGGCTACGCCGGAATCGGAGACGAAGGCGGATCTTACGACTCCTTTGTTGATGCATTTTGCTTTCCAGAGGAGGGGCATCGCCTTTGATCAGTGTGGCCTGATTGATTGGGCGACCCACCAGGACTACCTCCACCGTCTGTTGAGCGCAATGAGTGCGCCAGTACCGCCAGGTTTCCATCCTGTCACCGCAACCCAGGTGGTGCGAGCCGACAAGGAGCTCTTCACGATCATGGCAAGAGAGTGTCCACCTCCCTTTAAGATTAGGGCTGATGGGACTAAGCCTCTGAATGTAGCCTTGAAGTCCCTCATGTTGGATTCGAGGATTCAGATGTGGTTGTTGCCGTCGCCAGGTGGGGTTGCAAGCAAAGTTACTGCTGGGCCGGATGTGGAGGCGGCCCTCGAAGCACCGCCGGGAGTGCCGGCTCCCCCGAAGAAGCCTCGCATCCGTAAAAAGGCCAAGAAGGTGATCCCGGACAGCCTCAAGGGCTGCAAGAAGTTCGGGAAAGGTCCGTGTTGCTGGGCTTTCAATCTGGATGGATGTGCAAGTGAGACGAAGGTTGTCGAAGGTCTCCCCAAGTGCCAGAAGGGATTCCATGTGTGTATGTTCTGTCACAGGCCGAGGCATAGCTTTAGCAATTGCCGGGCGAAAGGGGGCCAGCAAAGGCCTGACAAGTGGAGGCGCCTGAAGGACCTCAGGCTGCTGATAGTGTCGGGTCTTCAGGTGCCAGCCACATTGCACAAGCCTCTGCAAATTTTGGATCTTTGGCGAAGAAGCCGAAACTTGGTGCGGGCATGCATGCTGAGGAGTTTGCGTCTTCGCTTAAGGATCAACAAGCAACTGCAGAGCAAATTTTGACACTTTTTGACTTGCTGGAAAAAGATGATGCTCCCCGGGGCTCTGAGGTTCGGGGAAAATCCTTTTCTGCAGGTAGTTTTGTGCATGGAGGTGTTGTGGGCCTTCACAATACCACGACGAACTATCCGATCTCGGTGCAAGTTGTGTGCAGCTTCATCAGGCGATTCGCGGGGGGCTATCCATTTGCTGCCTTCGCTTTTCTTGATCAGACTCAATCCGACTTGCACCAAGACACCAATAACGAGCCAGATTCTTGGAACCTGATAATCCCTTTGTCTGTTTTCCAAGGGGGAGGGGTTTGGTATGAAGCCGACTCAGGCCCTCACGTTTGTCCTCAGGACGCGCAAAGGAAGGGTTTCATTTTAGATGTATCCAGAGGGCCCCAGTGGCTTCCGGCCGCCGCGACCAGGCATTGTACCCTACCTTGGGTAGGACGGCGTTGTGTTTTGGTCGCTTTCACTCCCAGGTTTTTGCATAAGCTGCGTGCTGCGAAGGTTTGTCAGTTAAATGAACTAGGCTTCCAATTGCAGCGGCCGGTCCAAACGGCTGAACATGTCTTCAACCGGGTGCCATCCGCTCTGTGTGTGGATGACATGCTGGTGATCCAGCTCTTTTGCGGATCTGCAGGCCTCAGCTGGGCCTGCCACAGGCTGGGGTTTCAGGTCATGCCGATTTCGCATAAACAGCCGGATGCCAAACCACGATTGCGGGTCCATCAGTTGGATCTTGCGAATGCAGATTCTGTGCGCAGCCTTCAACAATTTGTCATCACAGAATCACATCGCATCGCCATGATTTGGGCAGCCGTTCCAGAGAATACTGTAAGTGCAGCCCGGGAAAAACCGATTCCCAGGCTCCAGCGCTTGAATTTGCCAGTGCCTCAGCCCCTTCGGAGCACCAAGCGGCCTCACGGCTTGGATGGCCTCGTCGGAAGAGACAAGCAGCGGTGTGAAGTGGCAAATCAGCTTTACCAATCAGTATCAACCCTGTTTCAAGCTGCCTTGGAGCGTGGTGTTAGGTGTGTTCTTGAAAATGCTGCCACCTCCTTGTTCTGGCAAACGGATTACTTCAAATCCTTGGCTGCAATGCATGCTGGATCAACCGTGCAATTCCATATGTGCCAACATGGAGGTGCCAGGCCCAAGCTGCTTCAGCTTTGGACTTCAGATCATGCCTTTGACTCCCTTGCTGCGCAGTGTCCCGGAGCAAAGTTGTGCAAGCATGAACCTTGGATCCCCGTGGCATCGGAGCGTCGCCAATTCATTGCTGACCGTTCATCGTCAGCTTACCCGCAGATTTTCTGCGAGCGAGTGGCAGGCATGTTGAAGCAAGTGTGTCGCAACGCAGGTGTTCGAGAGAGGCTCTATTTGCCTGATGCCGCTGAATCCTCAGCGCGGAAGTTGCAGCGGCTGGCTCTCGGACTCCAGCCCGCAGGAGCTAGCTTGCCGCAGCTGCTCCCGGAGTACAGCCATCGTTTGCAAATTGTGGTCGAGCCGTCAACTTCGCCACCTGCCGCGCCACAGCATGCAGTGTTGCTTTCTCGGCGTCTTCTTATGTGGGGGGAGCACCAGGCCGAGAAACGAACTCCCATAGAGGGCGTGAAACTTCAGCTTGATCCAAAGTCTCTTCGCCCAGACAGCTTGATTGAGGTCTTCACTTTTGGCATACCTGCCTCGCCTGAAGCCTTTGTCAAACGGGCTGTGACTTGTGGACACCCTGCTGATTTCAAATCTTCCTTGGAGCCGATCTTGAAGGAGGTGGTGAAAGAAAACATCGTGGGGGACGAGGTAAAACTTGCAAAGACTCGCCTAGCTTTCATTGCGAAGTGGCGTTCCAGAGCCAAGGCTTTGGAAAAACAGGAAGCAGCGCTGCACGAGGGCCTCCCCCCCCCACATAAAGAAAATTTTGGAGGGATAAAGGCTTTTGCTGTGGCAAGAAATGGCAGAGCACTACAACCTTCCCGACACCAATCTGGTGAACGATATGCTTGAGGGCTTTAGTCTCAGCGGGTGGATGCCGAGCAGTGGTTCGTTCCCACCGTCGGCAAAGAGGCCGGAGCTATCAGTGGAGTCGTTGAAGATTCTGTCAAGCGGCTTCAATGCCGCCACTTTGCAGAAGACCCAGGTCAGGCAGGATGATGATCTGGAAAAAGCCACTTGGGAGGAGACGCTTTCGGAAGAAGCACATGGATGGATCTGGAAGTGTTCGGAGCAACAGATGGATGGGAAAGTGGTTGCTAGAATCTTGGCATTCTTCAAGGAGGCAAAATTCGGGTGATAGATGATCTCTCTTGTTGCGGTCTTAATGCGACGGTGGGGCTCAGGGAAAAGTTCGTACTTCATTCGATCGATAAGATGGCTGCGATGCTTGCGTACGCCACGTCGTTGGTTACGGACCCTAACTTTTCCTTATGCGGCCGTACGTATGACCTCAAGAGTGCGTACAAACAATTCCCAATCTGCCAGCGGGATTTCGACTTGCTGAGATTCATGGTGGCAGAGCCTGGAAACCCTAACCCTGTCCTCTTCGGGTTTAGTTCCCTCCCCTTTGGGGGTATAGGCTCAGTGTCGGCCTTTCTTAGAATAAGCGCCTGCATTTGGCAGATCGGGGTTATAGGCCTCAGGGCCCTGTGGACGGCTTTCTTCGACGACTACTCTGTCGTCAGTAAGGAGTCGTTGAAAAAGAATACCGCTTATGCCATAGAGTCTTTATTTTCTCTGCTAGGACTTGACTTCGCCAAAGAAGGTAAGAAAGCGCCGGCCTTCTGTGAGCAGTTTGGCATGCTGGGGCTTTCGGTTGACCTTAGGGGATTTAAGCAAGGGAAAATTGAGATTGGGCATACCGAGAAGCGGGTATCCGAGCTCAAATCTGCACTGTCCGAAACGCTGGAGTGCAACCGACTCTCTCAGAAGGAGTCCGAGAGATTGAGGGGTCGCATGAACTTCTTTGAAGGACACGCGTACGGCAGGGGCCCAGCTCAGGCCTTGCGGACGATCGACCACTTTGCGCGATCGGGGGCGACTGCCACGAAGTTGCCCCCAGTTGTGACTGCAGCGATTGTTACCTTGAGGAGAAGGCTTGAGTCGGCGATTCCTTTGCAAATTTCGGCCCGATCCTTGGCTACCTGGTACCTGTTCACCGACGGATCTTGCGAGCCTGAGCGAGAGTTTGGTGCAGTTGGTGCCATTCTTTACGACCAGAGTGGAAGGGCTGTATCGGCATTCAGCGAAAGGGCCCCAAAGGAAGTCATGAGGCGACTCCTGAAAGAATCGTCCAATCCAATTTATGCTTTGGAGCTGTACCCAGTGTGGCTCTCCTACAGGAAATGGCAACATCTTCTTGGGGGAGCCCAAGTAGTCAGCTTCGTGGACAATGATGCAGCCAAGTACTCACTAGTGCGATCTTGTTCATCGACAGTTGAGGGTGCCTCTATCACTGAGGAGATCCGAAATCTTGAGCTGGACCTACAGCTAAGGTGATCAACATTTTCCCCTATGCCCTGTACTCTTATTTTGCTAGAACAGTTTTGGTAGCTTTTGACCACTCGTGTAGTTTTCTCGAAGAGCATGCGAAGCATGTACGATCGACGTAACATTCAGGCTCAGAGTACTTGCAAAAGTCCGAAGTTTGTTCATGGTAGCGGAGCTGGGCCGACCCAGCTTCGGGACACGTGGACTTCTTGTGGGCTTGAGTTCAGGGGCCCAGGCTGTGACAGCGTTCCTCTGAGAGTGTTGCGTGATTTCGGTGAACCTAGGCTGTAGTGCCGTAGCTTCGCAATCCCGGCGCCAACCGGACGAGCCATAGCTGCCGCGAGCTTTGCTTTGCTTGAACAACGAATCACGACAACCTTAGCAGGAGTTGAATTGCTGCGTGAGCTTCTCTTGTCTGTGTACGAGGAGCAGCTTTGGGCGAGACCTCAGCCCGAGGGTAGAAGCAGGGAGTCCTTTGTGCGCATTTTGCGTACCAGCTTTGCCGTGTGCGAAGCCAGAGCCCAATCATTGCACACTGTGCCTGAGCTTTACAAATTTGCAAGCAAGTGTTTGAGAGAGAAGGAGTGGAAGGAGAAGTTCTTTTGCGAGGGAGCTGCCATCTGCACCGCCAATTGCATACCGTTTTCAGTGCAAGAATCCTTTGTGCACGCCCAGACTGAGGTGCCGGACTTTGAAAGGTCCCTGATCGCTAGTCTAGGTGGTTTTCCTCAGGTTAAGTGTTGGAAAACCTGACAACCCTTGTTTCCAGCAACACTGCAGCGCCTAGGGAGCAGGCGATCCGAGGGCGCGACCTTGCAAAGGTCCTCAAGGCTCCTGAGCCTTTCCGTCCCAAGGACCGGGATGCAGAGCTTTCACTGTGGGCTACGGCTAATTGGTCTTGGGAGTTGGAACAGTACCTCTCTTGTCTTGATCGAGCATTTGGCGTGGAGCTTCAGACAATCCGTCGTAGGCCTGCCAATCCGATTGCGCTTTCATCCTTGACTGAAACTGAAGCAGACAGGTCCCGACTTCTTTACGGTGTCTTAGCCGGGCTCTTGCATGACAAAGGCAAGCGAGTCTTGAAATCCTTGACAGATGCAAACGGGTTTGAGGCATATAGAATCCTCAGTCAAGATTTAATGCCGAGTTCGCGCAATCGCATTTTGGCGTTGTTGCAAGCAATACACTCGTGGCCCGCATTTGACAACCGGACCGGCCTTATGACCCAACTCACCCGCTTCGAGAGTGCGGTGAATGAATATGAAGGCTTGACTGGCACTAGCATGTCAGACGACAATCGTTTGGCCGCTGTCCTCCGATGTCTGTCTGGACAACTCAGGACCCAGGCCACCGTCTTGATCACAGAAAGCTCCACGTATCAGGATCTTCGGAATTTGATTGAGCGCTGGGACACTTCCCAGACAAAGTGGAGCACTTCGATTGCCAGCACGTTTGGCATTGCATCTTCGTCCTCAGGCGGTCCCGCGCCCATGGAGATTGATCGTGTCGCATGGAATAAGGGCAAGCCGAAGGGCAAAGGTGACAAAGGCAAAGGCAAGCAAAAGGGCAAAGGTCAAGGCGGTAAGCCACAGGGCGGCAAGGGCAAGAATCAAGGCAAGCCGAAAGGAAAGGGCAAAGGTGGTAACAACAACAACCCCAAGGGTTCGCAACCTTCGGCTGAGACTCGCACCTGCCGTTACTGTGAGCGCAAGGGTCACTTGGAGAAGGATTGCTGGCTTAAGCAGAAGCATGAGAAGGGCCGTGTCAATCAGGTTTCCGAGGTGCAGCCGTCAGATAGTGCAAGCCAGGCTGCAGCATCGAGCACGGCAACCACAGCCGTTCGCCGGGTGCAGGTCTTTGATCTTGGTGACACGTCAAGCTGGTTTGCAGGCGGCCATGTGCGTGCCGTTATAGCCGAGCCGGGTTTGAGAGCCAAGGCAATCCAGTGCCCCACAGGTTGCATGCCGAGAGGGATTTCAGAATTTTCAGATTTTGATTTTCTTGATGCAATGCGTGCCAGCCACCTTGGCTTGGGATATCCAGTTTCAGATGTCTTGACAATTTCGGGAGTTGAGCGCTTCGAGTGTTCGGATGGCTTGAGCGATTGTCTTGATAACATTTTCACCGGGTTTGAGAGCCGAGGCAATCCAGTCCCCACAGGTCGTTTTGAATTTTACGATCAGTGCAGCGTGCCAGAGGGTCCCATTTTGCTTGAGCAAGACCAGTGCAGCGTGCCAGAGGGTACCGGGTCTGAGTGTGACCACAGCTTCGACATGTCAGCTTGTGATGCCAATGCAGGGTCGTGGTGCATAGCTGCATCGACCTTTGATCTTCAGGACGAGTCAGACTGCAGCGGGATTCCTCAGTTTGTGTGCGCAGTGCATTCCATTGACATGTTGGTGCACGACTCAGAAGCTCATGAGATCATCCTTGACAGTGGAGCAGACATGAGTTGCCTGCCACTTTGCTATGCCACGCATGGCACCAGTCAGGGCGCCGGAGGCTTGGCATTGAAAGATGCACAGGGCGAGCCACTTGCTGTGAACGATTTGAGAGAAGTTGATTTCGTTTTGCAGAGTGAAGAAGGTGAGCCGATTGTGTGGCGAGAAGTTTGCGCGATTGCATCTGTGCAAGGGCAAGCTCATGCGTGCTGGGTGGTGGCCACAGCGCAAGCCCACCATGTGTCTTGAGCATGACAGTGGCATCCGAGTGCCGATGAGCTTCAAGGGCAATTCGCTATGCACCAAAGCTGCCATTTACCGTGTCGGTGAGCAGTCTGTGAATCCTGCACTCCATGTCAGGTTTGTTCAAGCAACGATTGATGCAAGCATGATTGATGCACCGTTTGGATGGCAGATGTCAGAGCAGGGTGACATGTTCTTCCGCGGCCGAGGGTCGCACTTCATCGATCCTTCCATCGTTGCCCCTGTTGGGTGGCCATGCAGAACCACGCTTGTGAAGCCGTGCCGAGACGGCTACGACCACTGGCTCCTGCTTGAACACTGTGTGAGCTGGGGTGAACTTCAGGAGTTGTCTGCTGTGCTACCGCACGGGGAATCCGATGTTGTGTGTGTGCTCACGACTGATCGAGCACCGCTTGAGGACATGATGATCGTGCCGAGCAGGTCAGTCAAGGACTACATCAGTTGGAGCGGGCCGCAGCCAGCAGATCCCAATGCAGGGGAGCTTGATGAATATGAGCCCAGTGATGATGGAATGGCAGAGGCTTTCGAGCCCGCCGAGGTGAGTGTGTCTCCCTTGCCTGATGTTGAAGTTGCAGATGCGCCGATGCCGGAGCGCAAGAGTGAGCGAGATGTTCTGGTGTATGATGGTGTCGAGTTGTCTTTGGCATCGACTTTGAATGTCATCAGAGCTTCGTGCAAGGCTGCTGGTCTCTCCCAGTCCGGGAGCAAGCAGCGCTGTCTTGACAGGTTGAAGTGTTATCTTGAGAAGCAGGACATTGCTCTGAAGAGTGAGGTTGCTCAAGCAGTCGAAGGCGACAGCACGCGTGTTGCAAAAGGTCAGGCAATGAACAAAGAGCCATCGAAGGCCGAGCGTGATTTGCACAATCTCACTCACTGGCCTTTCCAAGGCTGGTTTGATCGCTGCTTGTCCATGCGCGGGCTTGAGGACCGACACCAGTCGATCCCCGACAGTCCCGACCGGGACACGCCAATTGTAAGCTTCGACTTCTGTTACACTTCCGTGACCACAGATGATGCAGACCTTCAGCACCACAAGCTCACAATTTCAGTAGCGCGCGATACACCGACAGGTTCAGTTTTCGGACTTCCGGTTGCAAGCAAGGGTAAAGATGATTTGAAATTTGCAGCGATCGAGCTGACCAGATTTGTGCAGTCGCTGGGGCATAACACGATTGCCCTCCAGACCGACAATGAGCCGAGCACTGTCGCGCTGCAAAACTTGATCATCGGTGTCCGAACAAGATTGAACTTCAAAACCGTTGTGCGCAATGCTGCTGTCGAGTCCCATGCCTCCAAAGGGTATGTGGAAAAGACGGTTGATCTGCTGCGAGGGCTTTCCAATGTTTTCCTTGACCAGGCCCGTGCCAAGTTCGGTTTAGGCCCTGATGACCTAGGACCCAGTCACCCCTTGATGGCATGGAGTTACGTGCATGCAGCGTTCATCCTTAACAGGTTTGCTGTCAGAGGAGGTGCCACCGCTTTTGAGCGAGCAACCGGGTTCAGGTATTCAGGCAAGCTTGGAATGTATGCCGAGCCCGTCTGGGGCTACCGAAAAGGGAAGCACAAAGGCGACCGCCGATGGCACAGAGCCCTCATGCTGACTAAGAGTCCAAGCAGCTGGCGGTCAACTTGTTGATAGCGTTTTAAAATTCTTGATTTGAGAAACTCGGGGGAGTTTCGTTTCTGATGAGACTTGGTGCAGCAGAATACATCTCCGTGCAGTGTGAGCCACAGTGGCTCAAAAGAAAAATTTTCATTTGAGGCCTTCTAAGCTCCTAGACATTCTAGCAGGCTCTGGGTGCTATCACGAGGTGCAGCCTCCTTGTATGAGCCATACCTCCGCCACCAGTGCGGGTTCGTCGGTGGTGCACCCCAGCTCCCTGCGGGCTGTCGAGGATATCCTACAGGATCAGATCTCCTCTTTGCAACTTCGAGTTACGGCTTTAGAGTTCCGCTTGCAGAGGCCGCTTGAGTCTGCCAGCCCCGCCTCGGGCTCTTCTAGTGTAGTGCTTGCGTGCTTTGAAGACCTCTTCGACGATTCTGCAGTAACTGCAACTGTTTGGGCCTTTCTGCCTTGCCAGGAGCGCTTGCTGCTTTTGCAGACATCTTGGTTTGTGAATACCCAAGTCCTGCCTCAGCTGCTTTGTGCTGCCGCCACCCAGGGATGGCCGCGCCCGACACCGCCTCCTCAGATCCCGCACCGTCCTCGAACAATGTGGGGTTGGCTTCAGGAGTCGCAGGGGTGTTGTTGGAGAAGGGACCGTTGAGTGTGGGTCCCAGTGCTTTTGAAGATGGAGAGCTGCAGCTTCCGGTCGCTTCCGAAAGCATTCTAGCCTCTTTGGAGGATGCCCAGGGCCCTGGCGAGGAGCTTCCGGGCGATGTACCTTCTCAGCCGGCCGAGCCGGTCCGGGAAGAGCATTTGGCAAGTTATGACTTCGATGAGCAAGAGGAGCTAGAGTACTATCGAGAATATGACAATGGGTTTAGTGAGGCCTTGCGTAACCTTTCCGCTGATGCAGAAGCTGAGGCTGCTCTTGACAGGGCGCTCCACAGTCTTGTAGGCAGTGAGGAATGCATGGGCGAAGTGACCGAACAGGTGTCGGCAGGCAGTCGTGAGGCCGATCCTGTCTTTGTACAAGAGCAGGTCATGAACGAGCTTGTACGGCACCCAGTGCCACCACGAGGATTTCAACTTCCGTGGGAGCGAGGTCCCATGAACCATGAAGAGCATCTTTGCCGATAACTTGCCGAGCTTGCCAAGCTTGAAAGGGATGCCACGACGTAGCATGCCGGAGCCCCCCCCCGTTGTAGTTGCACCGAGTCTTTCGCCAGCAGCCAAACTGCCCTCGCCGTCCGAGCCAATCTTTAAGCTGGTTGTGAAGGTTGTTAAAGATGTGGGATATCTTGAACGCCGTGAGGAGTTGCTTCAGGTTGGAATCCGCAAGTTAGCCATTAACGTAGAGCTAGTGGGTAACGCCTTTGTTCCCCCGGAGCTTCTGCACCAAGGGCAAGTCGACGCTGAGTCGCTGGAAGCGGCAATCGGGGTGAGGAGTCCTCTCACATTAAACAAGCGTGTAGGCAACCTTGCAAATTACCTAAAGTGGTGTATGGAGTCATGTGTTCAGAGCGGCTGTTACCTACACGAGGCCACCGTGTGGGGGTATCTCAGCCACCTGAGGCATTCAGGCTCGCCCCCGTCGCGAGGAGCCGACTGTGTATCTATGTTTCGGTTCTTACACCATGTGTTGGGTTTGGACCTTACGCACATCCTCAAAAGTAGACGTGTCAGCGGAATCACTGAACAGATGCGCGCCGGCAAGGGTTGGATTAAGCAAGCATTGCCCCTCACGGTGAGTGAGATCCTGTTCCTGCACCGGCTGTTGGAGCAACGCGAGCTGCACACATACGACCTTGCGATGGTGGCATACATACTCTTAGCATTGTACGCAAGAGCCAGGCATTCTGACCTGGCGGATGTGCAGAATGTCACGCATGACCACTCACCGGCGGGAGGCTTTCTCATCATTGAGCTGGGTCAGCACAAGACGCGCCGTGCACAGGCGCGGTGCAGAGAGTTGTTGCCGGTGCTCATACCGGCCATCGGGGTGCATGGACAGACGTGGCTGAATGCAGCTCAGGAGTGTTTGGAAGATGCAGGCTTGAAGCTAGAGGGCGAGTTGAAGGGTCCTATCCTGAGGGCACCCGCCAACTCATATGGCGACACCCTTTGCCTGCGTGAAATCAGGTCACATGAGATCACATCTTTCCTCAGGAAGATTCTTCTGCCAGTGTCAAGCAAAGACAGGTTATCATGTGTGTCATCGCATTCGCTGAAACGAACCCTTCTCTCTTGGGCGGCGAAGTTTGGATTGTGTGACGATGTTTGTGCGGTGTTGGGCCGCCACACTTCAGCGACCGTCAGCTCACGAGCCTTGTATGCTATGGATCTTGCCACGGCCCCCGCGCGGGAGCTGCAATGCATGCTATTGGAAGTGGCAGCGAAGCGCTTCGCACCTGATGCTGCCCGATCAGAGTATTTTCCCTTGAGGTCGCAAGCTCTCGAGTCGAATGCACCGACGCTGCATGAGCAGGATCAGGCTTTCCGTCACTCAGGCTCAGACGTGAAAACTGAAGTCGCTGCTGTAGCGGGTCCCATTGCCGACCCAGCTGGTCCAGTCTGTGTAGACTCTGACTCTGATTCATCTTCTTCCAGTGAGAGCTCCAGCTCTGCGTCCAGTGATTCGGGAGAAGTCCCCCCCAGAATGCCTACCAAGGTACCGGGGATGGACGTGGAGTGGCCGCGTCACGAAGTTGCTGTGCATGTGAAGTCTCGCATCGCACATAGGATCGTCTTCACCTCGGAGGGAGGAACAATGGTCTTCTCTTGCGGGCGCTCAGGGTCCAAGAATTTCGAGAAGCTCCAAGACTCACGAGAAGCAATGGCATTTTGCCAGACATGTCGGAAAGCCGACAAGTAGGCTGCGTACTGCGGCACAGGATGTAGCCTCAGGGCTAGCGAGTCCTTCCAAGGGGAAGTGAAAAATATGGTGTCCGTGCGATGCCTGAGGGAAGCGTGTCATCTGTGGAGCTGAACATGTGCAGGTAGCCTGACGTGTATCGTGAACGAGGTTTGAGTTGTGTGTGCATGCGCAAGTTTTGGCATAGATGGTTCAGACATGTCGACTGACACAAATCACAGAAACACCTGAAGCTTCACAGAAACCCTCAACAGCACTACATGTGTTCTTTGATGGATCATGGTTCGTACTTCGTCAAAAACCTACGTAGCTTTCTTTCTGAACCATGTCCGCGTATCTTGACTCCACTGCCCACTTCGAGCAGCGATGCAAGGCATATGGCATAACCTCCGAGTCCATTACGAAACTGGCAGGCATCGGTGTGAAAACCCTGGGCCAGGTCGCCCACGCAGTCGGAGTGCCAGGGCAGGATATTCAGGACTCCCAAATCAAGGAATGGGTCGACGCAAACTTGACTGGCCTGAGTGTTGGTGAAGTTCTGAGTTTCAAACGTCTTCATTTTGAGGCCCAAACAATGCTCATAGCACAGCTGCGGCAAAGCATTGTGGATCCCGATGCCAATAGTCGACAGAAGCTTCCGGAAGCCGAGCGTGATCAGCGAGTAAAGCTTTTTAAAGATGCCAATCCCGGACTTTTTCTTGACCCAACGACGGAGCCAGGCCACAGCCTGTTGGAGCTCACTAGTGCACAGGAACGAGAGAATGTCCTAAGGCATATTCCAGTTGAAAAATGCGTGAGTAGACAGCATGAGGTGCTGAACCACCGGCAGCCGAGTAAAGTGCTTGAAGTGGAATCAGGCAAAATCAATGTCAAGGAAGTGACCGACACTCCTGAGCAGCCCGCCCGCGGAGCGTTGGCTTTTCTTGAAGCCCTGAAGAGGCGAGGGTATGCATACAACATGGCCCGTTGCGTATCCCTAAGTGCCTATGGTCACAGTCGAGTCAGCCTCACACAGCTACAGGATGCGGACAAGATGGTGTGGGTGCATATGGTCGAGCGGGGTACTCGACCCCGCCAGCAAACTGATGGGACGCGCGACATGGACACACACTTGCATGATGCATTGGATTCATACCAGGTCTCTGCATTGCTGCTGCCGTTACCGGTCGGTAACAAGCGCAAGCGGGACTACAGCCCGCCGCGGGTCCCGTACACGGGTAAAGGCAAGACGTGGAAAGGCAATGGCAAAGGCAAGGGGGGCAAAGGCAAAGGCACTGGCGTCGCGCCGCCTCCCCAGCAGCACAATGTGGCAATTCCCAAGCGAATCAAGGATGCCGGTGGTAAGGCCTATACATCCAAAGGTTTGCAAGTGTGTTATGGTTTTAACTTGGAAGGTTGTAAGCTCGGCAGTGCTTGCACAAGAGAGCATGTATGTGCCAAGTGTGAGGGTGATCACCCGATCACCAAATGCCCGCAGTGACAACCTCCAGAGCAAAATCACCCGCCGTCAGCTGTCAATGACTGTGCCAGTACCTGCACAGGAGACGTCGTGCTTAATACTCTTCATCAGGCCAACAACACACATCCGGCAGAAGCATTTGCTGAGGTTTGTTTGGCACAATCTTCAATTACTGCAGACCAAGTGGTGAAGCTCACCACTTTGTTAGATTCTGATCCTCAGAATCGCCCAGGCTATCCCCCGGACGGCTTCGTCTGGGGCACAGGTGCGACTGTGCATGGTGGAGTCCACGCTTTACGCACCAATATGCGGTCTTTTCCCCTTGTGACCCAGATGCTGGCTGCATATGCCAAGCAGTGGGTGCAGGATCACCCTTTTACTAGTCTCATGCTCTTCGCAGATGTGCAAGCGCCCCTGCATGCCGATCGGAACAATGCAGCGGTGTAGACAATTTTCTAATCGGTTTGACTGGCTTTGATCATGGAGAGCTCTGGGTCGAATCGTCCTCAGGTTCTCAGGTCTGCCCTGATCCAGCCTATCCCGGCTGCGGTGAGCTGCTTCCAGTCTCACGCACTTGTGCGTTTTTCGATGCTCATGCAAAACATGCTACCTGCCCATGGACGGGTCACCGAGTTGTTCTTGCAGGCTTCACTGTCAAAGGATACGATGCTTTCGGTCAGGCCTTGCGTGCTGAGCTGACAAGTCTCGGCTTCCAGATACCGCAGTTAGCCACGGGGGATTTTATTTGTCATACCCTAAAACCTCCCCCTCAGCCTAGCCTCGAATCTGGTTTAATCCCCACATGCCCCGTAATCTTCGAGCTGTTCTCAGGCACGGGGCGTGTCACGGCCTGCCTTAGGAAGCTTGGCGTAACCGCTGCGCATGCAGTGGACCACTGTGTGCAATCTCAGGCTGCCGCCTTGCCACTTCTAGCCGACCTCTTGACACCCGAAGGTCGTGAGCTCTGTCGCTTCTGGCTGCAGAGCCCTCTGCTGGTGGCCGTTTTCGCTTCACCACCCTGTGATGCATCCTCGCATGACGCTTTGTACCAATTCCTGAGTGATGTTGTTGAGGAGTGTCAGCGCCGACGTGTGCTCTGCGCCATTGAAAACCCTCAGCGCAGTTCCTACTGGGACACATCTGCCTTCCGTCGCGTTCAGCATCTTTGTGCACACTCTGTCAGCTTTGACCAATGTGCTTTCGGTAGCTCCCAGCCAAAGCGAACTACCATTGTCAGCACGTCACCGTGCTTTGCATCCTTGGCAAAAGACTGCCCAGGTAAAGCCTGTGCGGCGCAACATGCAGCTGATCAGGAGACCGCCTACCCGCCCAAGCTAGCTGCTCCCATTGCCCACGCACTCGCACGCCATGCTTGCAGTCTTGGTTGGAACCCGGAAACGCGCTTGCAACAACCCCACTCCTTGCAAACAGCCTGCCAGGCTGTGATCGGGAACCCGCCCAAAGCCTCACGATTTCCTCCTTTAGTCCCCGAACATGCGCAGGTTGTCGTCATGACCGGACCGTCGTCAGTCTCCCTGCCCTGTGAGGCCATGCAACGCATCAAAACGCCATGGACTGTTCCCTTGGAATGTTCCTGCACTTTGCGTGTTATCCCTGCCGAGGCTCAGCTTCTGCGGGTCTCCCCCCTCACGGCCAATAAGGGGAAAGAGCAGGCTGATGAATTGCGGAACCGTTGTGAAGTAGCCTGGGGCATTCCCTTCAAGCCCGAAGCATTCGTGCGTGAGGCCGTCAAGTCAGGGCATCCAAAACTGGTGCCCGTCAATCTCCCGCAACCCCTTGAAAAAGCTGTGGAGTTGAACAAGTCGCACAGCAAAGAGGAACTGAAGGCTTTCCGGGAAGAATGGTTCAGGAAGTGGGAGCGCAGGGCGGAAGAGTTACGCCCCCAAGAGGAAGAGTTGAAAAGTCATTTGCCGGAGCACTTGAAAAATATCTTAGGCGGTAAAGGTCTACTGGTGTGGCGGGAAGTGCTTGAATCCCTTGGGTATGAGGACTTAGGTGTAGTGGAGGAAGTAGCGCGTGGCACTGAACTTCTGGGTCAGGTGCCGCTGACAGGAGTGTTTGACCAGTCGTTCAAGCCCGCAGTCGCTACTCCTGAGCAGGTCAAGGCGAGGGCTGTGGCGAGCCGCGAGAAGGTGCTCGGCAACCTGAAATCGCAGGGCCACCTAGATAAGGAGGTCCAGGACAAATCGATGAAGGAAGTCGCAGAGGGTTGGCTTAGGGGTCCCGTTGGGAAAGATCAACTTAAGCATAGTTCTTTGGTCAGTAAAAGGTTTGGCCTTGAGCAAGGTGTAGGAGACAGCAGAAAGGTCAGGTTGGTGGACGATCTTAGTGCTAGCACCGTGAACGATGCAGTGCAGACGTCCGAGTCGCCGAAGCCACATGGAGTAGAGGTCGTGTCAGCGTTGTGCATGAAGTGCCAAGAGTGCATGCCCCGAAGACCCATGAGCGGCAGATGCTATGACTTGAAGGCGGCATACGGGCAGCTTGGATTGAGTGAGGGCGCCCTTGATGCCTCGTTCGTTACCTTCCCCGACCCCGAGTCGGGTGACCCGGTGATATACCAGACGCTGGCATTGCCCTTCGGGGCCGCACGCTCCGTCTACTCTTTCCTAAGAGTATCTCATAGCATCTGGTATGTAGGCTGTGCACTTGGCTTCTTATGGGCAAATTATTACGATGACTTTCCGATCATCTGTCCCGATGACGACGTCCAAGCCCTGGAAGAGTTTGTGCCGCGACTTTTTAGGTTGTTAGGCTGGCGGTTCGCCGAGGATGGTAGCAAAGCGGAAAAGTTTGGAAAAACGTTTTCTTGCCTAGGGGTTGTCTTCGACTTGCGACCTTACTGCAGCGGAAGAGTCGAGGTGGACAACACATCGACCCGGAAAAGTGAGTTGCAGGAAATCTTGAGAAAAACAGCAGGCCAGGGAGTTATGTCAATCAGTGCGGCGCAGAAGCTCAGGGGTCGCATGCAGTTCGCGGACAACCAGATTTTCGGTCGGGCGAGTCGCTTGTGTTTACAGGCTGTCACCGAACATATCGTTAGTGGCCGAGATGAAATCGGCCCGGCCTGCAAAGATGCCATGCTGATGTATGCCAACATTCTTGAAGTGTGCAAGCCACGAATCCTGGCAAGGCCTTGCCAGAAACCAGTGTATCTCTTCACCGATGCGGCATTCGACAGGACAGAGAACAAACCGTGTTGCGGCATAGGAGGAATCTTGTATGACTGCGAAGGTAAGGCATTGCGATTCTTTTCATGTTTCTTGAGTGTTACACTTATGCAGAAACTAGGACTTGATGACAAGAAGACCATCATTTTCGAAGCAGAACTTTTGGCATATGTAGTCGCACTGGTAGCTTGGAAAGATGCAATGACGGGAAGACCTCTTGTCGCTTACGTTGATAACAATAGTGTGAGAGACCTGTGCATTTCGGGTCGGGGGCGGAACTTATTCGCAAAAACTCAAGCCGCACTATTCCTTACAATTGAAGACATGATCAGTGCTAACGTGTGGGTGGCGAGGGTACCAAGCCCATCGAACCCTGCTGACCTCCTTTCTCGCGAAAAGGTGGACACACTTCGTGTTGGCAGCAGGAAGATTAGGTCTTCGGATGTGGAGAGTGCCCTTAGTGAAATCCTCGCTTAGCGGTTAAGTTGGGGTTAGCCTGTCCTGCCATCCCTAGTGCACTAGGTTAGTCACTGCCGTATGGTGGTGTTCGACCGACGAGGATCGTGGATTCCCAAAGTCACCAGAGAAAAAGAGTGTCGCGCCAGCATGTGCAGTGTGTTCACAGTTGCTGTGTACTTGTGCCTTCGCCTGTGAGTGCTAGAACTGCTCAGAAACAACAATGAAAGAATTTTAAGCTGGCGGTCAACTTGTTGATAGCGTTTTAAAATTCTTGATTTGAGAAACTCGGGGGAGTTTCGTTTCTGATGAGACTTGGTGCAGCAGAATACATCTCCGTGCAGTGTGAGCCACAGTGGCTCAAAAGAAATAAGCCTTCTCGCTTGCGAGACAGCATTTTATTTCCCAAACGATTTTCTGATTTGCAGTGCTGCGGTATTTTCCATGGCTGATTTATGTGTGCATGTTTGGTGATTGCACCATTTTTGTGCGACATGTCCTTTTTGTTGCGATTCCTTGTTCTCTGTAGCATTTGGGCTGTGTGCAGCCGCCGTGAGAACAATTTTTGTTCAACTTGGGCCCGAGTCCCTAACTGCTCCTGCTTTAACCGGGCCCTCTTTCGACGTTCCCTCCTAGAGGGTGTGCAAGCTGGTCTCGCGTGACCAGCGGATGGATCTGGCTTGCTAGAGCAGGCCTGCTCTAATCAGCCTGCACTTTGGCCGTGCATTGTGCTTTGCTCAGGACTTTCATTTCGCATGTGCTCCTTCTTGGCTAGCTTCCAAGGGGGTGTGTTTGCCTAGCCTCTCTTCATGTCACATGACCGTGCTATTGATGATGCAGACATCGACCGCTTGATCTTGCATGCACGCACCAGTGGCATCGTGGATACTCTGCCCAGGCTTCCCTGGGAGTCTGGGATTATGTCGTGCATTTTTGGCAATGGGGTTTTAGAGCATCCCGTCCTGAGGCAACCTTGCCCTCCTGCAATAGAGGACTCTGATACCCCAGCCCTTGATGACGTGCCGTGCATTCGTGTCAGGCCTGCCCCGTGCACACTGTTCGAGAAATCCTTCTCTGCTCGGGCTGATATCTCTACCCAAGCTGAGGACGATCACCTTTGGGTCTTAGCGATTAACAAGTGGTGTTGCATCTTCAGCTTAGCGCAAAGCGACCCTGGACAGGTTGGCGAGCAGGCTGCTCAATGCTTAATTGCAGAAGGTGAATCGGCCAGGGACGAGTTGATCCGGGATGTCTTTGGCATTAAATCCCCTAGGACTGCCATTAAGCGCGCCAACTCTTTGCTTAGGTGCTTAAGGTGGCATCTTAGAGAAAGGAGGGCTGCTTGGCCTTGGGACTGCGAATCGTTTACAGACTTCGTCAAGTCTCTGGGCGCGTCGGCAAGTGCAGTGACAGGTCTCTTCGAAGCCATGAACTTTGCACATCATGTTATGGGCATGCCGTTTTGCAAAGAAATTCTTGAGGACCGCAGGTTGCAGGGCCGTGCTAAGAGACTCGAGGGCGAGCGGGCAGAGGTGAAGCAGCAGGTTCCCCTCAGTGTGGAGTGTGTTGCCAAGCTAGAGAAGCTTGTCGCCAGCCTCACTTTGTGTGATGCAGACACTTATGTGCTGGGCGGGCTTGTCTTCTGCCTGTACAGTCGATCGAGGTGGTCCGATCTTAGGAATCTGCAGTGCATATGGGTAGACTTCGAGGGCGAGGACCAGTTGTCTGGCTTTGTAGAAGCCAGGACTCGTGACCACAAGACCAGCAACACGTCAAAGACCAAGCGGCGTGCGATGCCTCTGGTAGCTCCATTTCCTGGGGTTACTGATGCCAACTGGGTGGGAGCTTGGATGAGTGCTGGTCTTCGTCTTGGTGTGCAGTGGGACGCAGATCCCTTTGGGCCTCTGGTTCGTGCCCCAGACGCCGAAGGGCAGCTGTGCAAGAGACGGTGCACTTCAAGCGAAGCCGGTCACATGTTGTGCAATGCCCTGGATCTGGACGGGGATCAGCGGCGTACATCGCATGTCTTGAAGGGTACGACACTGGCTTGGGTCGGCAAGCGCGGCTTTGGTGAGCGGGATGGCTTACTTCTTGGTCACCATGCTCCGGGCTCAGGCTCGTTGGCATGCTACAGCCGAGAGTTGCTGAGCGCGCCTCTGCGCGCGTACAGGGCTATGCTTGCGGAAATTCGGTCGAACGTCTTCAGGCCAGATAAGACCCGCTCGGGCTGGCTCACAAAGGAACCTCTGCTGCCCACGTTTGGGGATTTTGCAAGTGTTCAACTTGGGAGTTCAGGCGGTGCTTTCGGCCTGGGGGCCCTGCCACAGCAAGATCCAGGTGAGATGGAGCATCCAGCAGAGGAGCCAGGAGAGCTTGAGCATTATTATGCGAACAATGTGCCTTCAGAGTCGCCCGAAGCCTCACAGGCAAGCGGTCGTGATCGTGATGATGGCTCCTGGCATCGTGTGGAGCAGCCGCTAAACAATGAGGGAGATCAGGAACCTGGATCTGGGAGTGAAGTGCTTTTCCCTGAGTTGTTCGCGGACGGTGTACGGGACACGGAGCTGGAGAGCGGTGGTGCCAGTTCATCCGATTCATCATCGAGCTCCTGCTCTTCCGATGCCAGTGAGACGGAGGAGCAGACCATCACAGCGAGTGGAGTATGCCAGCCGTATGAGATCAAGGAGCCGTGCTGGCAACACATCAAGTCGAAGATGCTGCATCGCCCTCAAGGAGCGCAGACGTCTTGTAAGACGAAGTGCGGGAGGCGCACTGCCAATGTGTACAGGTGGCTTGATGGGTCCTACTTCAAGTGGCCCAGGTGTGCAGTTTGTTGGAAAGGCGAGCTGCTGGATTCCACACAAGCGCTCAATGAGCGGCTTGATGAGCTTATGAACCGCAATGACGGCGCGTAAAAGTTTTCAGTGTGGAGTCGGAGTGCCTTCTGCTGCGTGCAGCATTGGTGTGCATGTGGAGAGTGCTCATGTTCTGAATGCAGTAGATGTCATCTTGTGATTGCGAGTGCGCATCCCAGGGAATGCCCTTGGTAGCGATTTCATGTTATCACGCGAGTGCGCTTTGGCTGAGGCAACACTGATCAGGCAAGCAACATCACATGCTTTCATGTTTGAGTTGGAACGGTATTCTCCTGCTGGATTGTTCCTGACTTGCATGTGTTCTGCTGTTGCCAGGTGTGCTTTGTTATAGGTCGCTAAGCCTGGGCTTCTTAGTTAGCATGGCCGCACTGTCGCTCTTGACCTCTACAGCCGCCCTTGACAGGCAGTGTGAGCGAGCGGGCTTAACAGCTCCGTGGGTCGATGCCTTGAAAGCTTCAGGAATCACGACCCTAGGGAAGCTTAGTTATGCTGTTACGCTTCCGGGGAATCAGCCTTCGAGTGATGACATGGATGCCTTCGTCTTAGCCCTCCGGCCGGGGGCCAGCATCACCTTAGGAGATAGCTCGGCTTTGAAGCAGCTTATCTTCGAAGCTCAAACAATGACAGTGGCTGAACTGAGATCGTCCATGCAATCCACAGATGAAGTGCCGCGGAAATTGCCCGCATCAGAGCGCTCCATGCGCATTGAAGCTCAGAAGCGGCGTCTCGCCGGTTTGCCATTGGAGGGCCCGCTTGCTGTGGCACATTGTGTGTATGACAGATTAGCAACCATGCGCGAGAATGATGAGTTGAAGTATCTGGCACCCAATGAATGCATCACTCGGGACGCGGAGCTTTGTTCTGAGAAGCCTCCCAAGGCCTTGCATTTGGATGCAAATAAGACTGGGTTGATTGTCAAGGACGAGGAGGCGACAGCTGCAATCACGCTTGACAGCGACTTGGCCCTTTACCAGGCGATGATGAGGCGTGCCTTAGCCATGGACTTAGTGGGTCTTGCATCCTATGCATGTGTGCAAAAATGGAATGAACGCCTCTTCCGCATCATGAGCCAAGACCCGCCTCCCGAATTCCAGCGCGTTTCACGCGCGCAAGTGCTACGAGCCGACCGGCAGTGCTTCTTGGAGCTTGCTCGTGTGTGCAATGGCAACTTGAAACCAGGTCCTGACGGATCCCTCCCCCTCGACAAGGAGTTTGAGAAGCTTGAGTTTAACACAACTGTGATGTACTTCTTGTTGCCTGTGAAGGGCCGTGGCAAGGGCGGGGGCAAGGCTGATAAGGAGGGGAAGGGTCGTAAGCGCACTAAGACCACGAATGACGATGAGAGCCCGAACAAGAAGGCCAAGATCACTCGCGACCCGATTCCCGAGGTCCTTAAGGGAATGCACTCGAGAACGCCAGATAACAAACCGATCTGTTTCAACTTCAACTTGGGCAAGTGCAAGGCCGGAGCGAAATGCAAGTTCAAGCATGTGTGCTGCAAGCCAGGGTGTTACAAGCCGCATCCGATGAGCGAGCATGACTCCTCGGCGAGCACTGAGTGACAGGGGACGTGCACGGGCGATGTGATTGCGTGTGCAGTGCCCGAGTGTCAGGGGTCGTCCGTGCACTTTGCGAAGCCAGGTAAGGACCTTGCTCCACGTGTGAGTGATAGAATCTTCTGCATTGAAATTTTTGCTAGGCGTGCCAGCTTGTGTGGTTGTCTCCGAAAGGTGTTACCAAACTCTTTTGCGATTGGCAGAGGGTGCTCTCAAGCTTCTGCGGCGCCTGTAGTTCCCATTGACATTTTGTCCCCCGGAGGCTTTGCATTGTGCGCATCGTGGGTTCGTGAGCCCACATGTGCTTGGGTTCACATCCGCTGCCCTGCCTCCGTCTTTTCTAACAAGCTCTCGAATTCAAGTGATATCCAGCGTGAAGTGGAACGGTGCACTTACAATTTTGCTCAGCTCATCAAGCACTGTGCTGATACGGATACCATGTGGACCATCGAGGCCCCATCCCGCTCGCCCTTCTGGAAGACTTCGCTGGGTCTTCAGGTTTCTTCTTCTGCAGTTGATGTCGACTTGGGCCGCTTCGCCCCAGGGGTTCGCGGTCACATATTGTTTGCATCTTCTTGCCCTCACGCTTTGGCTGACATTACACCGCCTGTGTTGCAGTTGCCTCTGGCCAAAGCCAGTTTGGATGCAGCTATGGGACGCATGTACAGGGCTTTGGCTTTAGTCATGATCAAGCACCTTGATGTCGATGCTTCAGGCCTGCCACCTTTGTTTGCAGCCCAGGTTGGCACTGGTAAGCAGCCTCGCAAGCCTCTACTTGCGCCGGTTCCGGAGTTCAAGTACTTCGTTCGCGTACCCTTGAGTGCGCTGCCGACCTTGGACAACAAGCGCCGGCTTCCTCAGCCGCTGCGGGTGCACGATGTGGTCGTGCCTGCTGGAGCTCAGCTGCTCCCAACCCTCTCACTCACCGCTGCTGTGTCTTCAAAGGGGGCGAGTGTGCCAGTCAGCGGTGACAAATCTTCCGAGACATTGTGTGCCACTGGCGGGGATTCTCCTGCTGCAGCAATGGCCGATGGCACGATGGCGACATCCTCCTCTAGGGTTTCCCCGCCGGTTCCTCCTTCCCCTTCGGGTTTAGTGGATGGTTCGCCTTCTCCTTCTGGTTTAGCTTTTTCCGATCCTTGTAGCAGTGCTGCAGTGTTGACTGTGTCAAGCGAAGCCGAAGTGTTGGCGGCGGACGTGTGTGACGTTCCTACGCAAGCGCAGCTGTTGCAGGTTTTTGACACGTTACCCCCCGAGGTCCCGGCCAGGGGTGTCAGTGACGCGCGTGAGAAGGCCTGGTCTGCCGGTGCCTACTCCCAGGGCACTTTGTGTGGTCTGCGCAGGAACACCAAACTGTTTCCGAACGCTGTTCGATTAGCTGTAAGGCTTCTGCGTGCCCGCTTTCCGCATGCCACGTTCGCCACAGTGGCGATATACTCCAATGTGTGCACTCCGATGCATAGGGATGCCAATAACTTGGATGGGAGTTCCAACTATGTGTTGGCCTTGACTGACTTTGCAAAAGGGGGCATCTGGATACAGGATGAGGAGGGTCAGCATGTGCGAACCACACCCCTTGGAAAGACTTCTGGTCGTGTCCTGCAAGTGGCCGACGGCCCCGTGGAGTTCGATGCACATCGCTTCCACTGCACTTTACCTTGGGAAGGCTCCAGAGTCGTGTTGATCGGATTCACTCCGAATCGTGTTGCTTCTCTAAAGAAAGAGGATGTGCAAGTCCTACAGGACTTGGGCTTTCCGTTGCCTGGCCACCCTATGCCGGTCACTTGTGCGACAGCGATGTGCCCTCAGGATCGCCAGTGCAAGATTGGGGGAACTGTGCCGGTGGTCGGTCCCGTGCAACCGTCTCTGGACGCCTGTGCGGTGCCGGCACGCCCTCCTGATCAGCCGTGCAAGAGTGGGGAAACTGCACCTGTGGTCGGGCCTGCGCAGCCGACTCCGCATGCAACCTTTGGAGTTCCTTTCAGTGAAAGTGAGTTCGTGCGTGCTGCTGTGAGGGCAGGCCATCCCAGCTCTTCACTTTCTTCATTGCCGGATCATCTTGAGTCGTGTGTGGATATGCTCGCGAAGGCTCCGCCGCATGCCGTGGTTGATAAGAGGAGGAGATGGCTCGACAAGTGGACCTCGCGTGCGTGTGAGATTGAACGTGACCCAGACCCTTCTTGGGACATAGACGACCCGCACATGAGACGTGTTCTGTGTAAGAAGCGGCTGCAGCTGCTTGACGAAATCATCGCAGCCGAGGGCTATGACGATGTAAACCTTGCTCGGGATATTTGGTCTGGCTTTGACTTAGTGGGCACGTCGCCTGTTTCTAATGTCCTGCCGGGTAAGGTTACTCCAGCCTCCTTGCACCCTGATGACCTGTGTGCGACGGCCCCTCGAGCCAACGAGGCTCTCAAGGTCTCCTTGGGATCTTCCGGTGATCGGGAGAAGGACATCTTGTTGTGGGAAAAGACAATGAAGGAGGTAGACTCAGGCTGGCTCCTGGGTCCTTACGATTGGGACTCTTTGCCGCAGGGGCATGTTGTGTCCCACAGATTTCCTTTGTTGCAGGGTGGGAAGCTGCGTCCCATTGATGATTACAGCAGGAGTGGTGTTAACTCTTGTGTGACGACTTTGGAACAGCCCACCGTCGACACTGCAGATGTGGCAGCAGCTATGTTTGTAAGGTTGTGCACGAAGCTTCGTGATGCGAAGAAACCTTCATGGATCAAGGGTCGTGCCTTCGACCTGACGGCGGCCTACCGCCAGTTGTGTGTCGCCTTGAGCTCGCGTTGCTTTGCGGTCATTGCTGTGTATGACCCACACAAGCAAAAGACCATGCTCTTTACTCAGGTCTGCCTCCCCTTCGGATCGAGGGCCTCAGTGAATGGCTTCATTAGATGTTCCAGGTGCATCCAATGGCTTGCCAATCGTTGCCTGCTTGTGCCCACCACCTCTTACTACGATGACTTCATCGTCGCCTCGCCTGATTGCCTTGCTGACAACACGGGTGCGACCATGGAGCTGCTGTTCCAACTCCTTGGCTGGGTCTTCGACGAGGAGGGACCCAAAGCTGATGTGTTCTCCAGACAAGTGTCTGCGCTGGGGCTTCGCTTTGACTTGGGGAACACAGGTGACTGCGTGGTCACTGTCGACAACACGGACAAACGCAAAGGCGACATTCGTGCATTGGTGACCCGCATTTTTGATGAAGGTGTGTTGTCTTATAAGGAAGGTCTTGAGCTGAGAGGCAAGCTATCCTTTGCGAACGCTCAGGTCATGGGGAAAGCGGGGCACTACGCTCTTAAGCACATCAGCTCCCATGTTCACGCCTGGCCTTTCGTTCCCAAGCTATCCGGCCCCGCTCGGGATGCTCTCGGCTTTCTGCTGGATCGTGTATTGCACGGGTCGCCGAGGCGCATTACAAAATCCTTGGGGCAGCCTTGGTATGTATTCACCGATGCGAGCTTTGAGCCTGATTTCACTGGGGGTCTAGGGGGTGTCCTAATCTCTCCTTTGGGTTCTGTCGTAAGCTGGTTCGGTTTGCCCTTGTGCGAGAGCGACATTCGCCCTTTGCTTCCAGTGGATGCCATCACGGGTATCGGCGAGTTGGAAACCGTTGCAGTGGTTGTAGCCTTCGTGCTTTGGAACCAGCACCTTGCGTCTTCAGAGTGCATGGCATATCTTGACAACGAGGGGGCCCGCTTTGCTCTGATAAAGGGCTACTCTGCTTCGTGGGCTGTCACCCGCATTTGCCATATCTTTGCCAGAACCTGTGAGCAGGGTACCTTGCTTCCTTGGTGTGCGCGTGTACCATCGTGCAGCAATATTGCGGATGCACCGAGTCGCAACATTGCTTGTGAGATGCTTCCTCAGGACCGTGTCGCTGATGCGTCTTCAGTCAATGCCATATACCAGGATGTTGTGCAACAAGTTATAACTCTTTCCTAACATCTCTCTTGAAGTGGGGTGGGGTGAGAGATGACGGATTGCCGTTCATCTATGTGCAGTGGCACATGGTGTATGCGGTGTGATGGGTGTGTGCACCCTTTCTACTTCACCATGCATGTGACTCTCACCAGAACATACCCCGCTTGCGTGAAAAGAGAGAGGGTTTGACCGAGTGCTTGAGCCACGACTTTTATTATATTGGAATTATATTTGATTGGATTCTCCCTTTTGTGAAATACCGCTTTCGTTGGAAATAAATAAGCCTTCTCGCTTGCGAGACAGCATTTTATTTCCCAAACGATTTTCTGATTTGCAGTGCTGCGGTATTTTCCATGGCTGATTTATGTGTGCATGTTTGGTGATTGCACCATTTTTGTGCGACATGTCCTTTTTGTTGCGATTCCTTGTTCTCTGTAGCATTTGGGCTGTGTGCAGCCGCCGTGAGAACAATTTTTGTCCCGCCCGCCCGCCCTGTGGGGGGGTGGGGTGAGAGATGACGGATTGCCGTTCATCTATGTGCAGTGGCACATGGTGTATGCGGTGTGATGGGTGTGTGCACCCTTTCTACTTCACCATGCATGTGACTCTCACCAGAACATACCCCGCTTGCGTGAAAAGAGAGAGGGTTTGACCGAGTGCTTGAGCCACGACTTTTATTATATTGGAATTATATTTGATTGGATTCTCCCTTTTGTGAAATACCGCTTTCGTTGGAAATAAAAATTTTCCCGCCCGCCCACCCAACTTGGGCACATTCGCAAACAGATTTCGGCTCTCGTGCCGCTCTTGAGCTCAGCTTCCTGCTGGGGCCCTGGGCTTTGCAGCTTGCACGTTGCCAGCCTTGTTAATGACACAAACTCTTGAAGTGCCACTCTTCTTGAGATCAGCCGCTATGCTGATGCACCGTAGGCCGTTGCGGATGGGGTTAGCCTGTCCTGCCATCCCTAGTGCACTAGGTTAGTCACTGCCGTATGGTGGTGTTCGACCGACGAGGATCGTGGATTCCCAAAGTCACCAGAGAAAAAGAGTGTCGCGCCAGCATGTTCAGTGTGTTCACAGTTGCTGTGTACTTGTGCCTTCGCCTGTGAGTGCTAGAACTGCTCAGAAACAACAATGAAAGAATTTTAAATGACATGTATGTTTTGTGCAACTCTGCGGGAGTGTGGCTCACCAAGTCAATCAGGCGAAATGACAAGCCGTGGGAGTCTGAGCAGAGTCTGGCGATTGATGCCAAAGGATTTCCTTGGGATTATCAGCTTGGTTTGCTTGGCACAAAGGTCGTTCCGCAGGCTAGGCATCGCGTGCCGAAGCCAGCTGACAAGGGTGAGCCCGATGCTCCCCAAGGTGAGGTTCAGGTTGAGGTGCCAAGAATGCCAGACATGCCGGCCATGGCGGGGATCCCTCCTGCACCTGTGCCAGCTGAGTCAGTGCAACCGCCAAGCGTTGCGGCGGGGACCCCAGCGCCTTCTTCGAGAGCCACGCTTCTTCTTGACAGGTCTGATCGTGCTCCGACAAGTGTTGTTGAGCCTGCTACAGCCCCAGCGCCGCTTGAGTCACCAATGGAAGTTGCTGCTTCTGATCCGCCGTCTCCTGAAGGCGGAACGCCGGTGATACCGATGACAGATGATGATCTTCTCATCGATGTTGCAAAGCGGGCGCAAGATGCTATCGATTTGCAGCCCAGCGGGCAGGCATCCAAGTACCAGCGCATCGCCAGGGTTGGCGCTGAGGAGCTTCCCATCAATGATGAGGTTCTTGAATCAGCCCCTGAGTGGGAGGATGCTGAAAAGTATCTTGAGTTGTCAGATGAGGCTGCAGCTGAGTGGGATGTGACCAACACTGAGGACAGCCATGCCCTTGACAACGAGGAGTGTCTTTGGTATGATTCGATCCCTGATTTGTCCGAGCAACAGCAAGAGGAGCTTGATCGAATCGCTGATTCTTTCGAGGTGCAGCGCCTGCTTCGCAAAGGCGTCCTTGAGGAGATCGGGGATGAAGTGGACACGTCGGACCACAAGGAATTGTCTTCGAAGTTCGTGAGGACATGGCGCAAGAAACTGCACAAAGACAAGATGATGTACTTTAGACGGTCCAGGCTGGTAGCTCGCGAGTACCGGTGGCTGGAGCGGGGCAGAGAGGATCTTTATGCACCAGCAACGTCAGCCATCACCACCAAGCTTTTGCCGTGGCTGTATTGCGAGCTCAGCCGGCAAGCCAGAGAGTCTCCTGATGAGACCGACCGCATAGGAGTGATCGCGCTTGATGTGCGTGACGCTTTTCTCAACGTCCCTCAGGAGCGTCCCATGCTGGCCAAGATCCCTGGATTTGCAAGCCGAATGCGGTTTCTCAAGATGCTCCCTGGACAGCGGGACGGGACAGCCCGATGGCATCAATTCATCATGAACTACATCCGTGAGGAGCACAAGCTCACAAGCTGTGCTGAGTGCCCATCGGTGTATAAGATCGTTGATCCCAAGGGCCGTGTAAACCCCGGGTTGATACATGTAAATGACTTGTGCCTTGTTGGGTTTGTCCAGTGGCTTCTTAAAGAGCTAGTCCCAAGCTTTGAGAAAACCTTTGAAGTGTCCTACGAGGTAGCCTGCATGCCTGGGGACAGCTTCAAGTTTCTTAAAAGAGAGCACATAATTCTTGATGATGGGATCTTGATAAAGCCGCTTGCGGATCATGCTGTGAATATGGCAAACCTTCTTGGTGTGCCGTTGCATCGGAAGTTCCCTACGCCATGCACCAAGGAGCTTCTCATGCCGGATGCAAGCAAGGAGCTGGACTCTGCTCGAGCAGCCAAGTACCGCAGCGCCGTTGGGATAGGCATGTATGTGTCACAGGATCGCAGTGACATTGCTTTCACGGTGAGGGTGTTGGCCCAGAAGCTTAAAGCACCGACCGAGCGCGGCTGGCAGTTTGCGCAACGCCTTGCAGGGTATCTTGTTGGAACAGCCGGCTACGCAAGCAAAGTGCATGCCAAGGGCGATCGAGCAAGCATTCTTGAGCCACCTGATGCCGAGGAGTCTCTTGATAGTGCTCTGCTTGAGGTTTTCTGCGATGCCGACTGGAGCGGCAACAAGCAGACCCGTCGCTCAATGAGCAGCTCATCGTTCTTCCTGAATGGCTGCTGCATTTACACGTCTTGCAGATCGCAGCGTTGTGTGAGCCTGAGCAGCACCGAGAGTGAGTTCTATGCACTCGTTTCTGCATCGTGTGATGGGATATTCTTGCAACGTATCCTTCAGTTTCTTCTTGAGGTCAGCGTCGAGCTGTGCATGCGCGCAGACAACCAGAGCTGCCGCCAGATTTCGATGAAGCAAGGTGTATCGAAGATTCGGCACTTGAGTGGACGCTTTCTCTGGATACAGGAGAAGACAGCTGATCGCACACTTCGTGTGCAGCCGGTCGATGGGAGGAGGAACCCATCGGATCTGGGAACCAAGGTACCGTGCTCAGGATCCCGCCTCCGTGCTTTGCTGTGCATGCATGACTTTGTGTGCTGTGCGGGTGACTGCATAGAGGAGGTAGGCCGTGCAGAGCATGATGCGTTGTTGGAGCAGTTGCAGCGTGAGCGTGAAACACAGAGGGTTCGCAGACTTGTGTGTAAGACGCTGAAGAGCAACGGGATGCAGAGCTTCAGCACTGCAATGATGGTGATGATGCTGTCGCTTGTGCAAGGTGCCGAGAGCAGTGGTACCAGGCGTGAGGTCGGTGTGCAGACCGATGATGATGCACGGTGGCCACAGTCGCTGGCCGTCTTGGTGATTTGCGCATGTGCTATCCTTCTTGCCTTGAAATCTTTGAGCCTTGGGCGGCTATGGACCACAGAGGGCAATGAAGATGACATCACCTTGAACGTGAGCAATGCCAGCACCTCCACCGAAGAAGTGTACGAGCAGGGAACCGACGGTTGGTGGAATTGGGTTCCATTGACTTTCACCTGCAGCCTTTCAGCGTTCTGCCTGGCAATCATGATGTGCCTGCGACGGGTGCGAGCCGCACTGCATGCCGCTGAGCAGGAGAACGAGCGCTTGAGCAGATTGATCGCTGAAATGAACTACGACCGTATCGCTTGGGGAGAATACCACGAGGCGAAAGATCGAACAAGAGAGAGAACGCTGCCAATACCAGAGCCGAATCGTGCATAGATGGCGATGCCGCACGCGGTTCCAACGATGTGATCCAGCATGTGCCTGAGTTGCATGTTTATTGCACTTTGAGACGGGGTAAGTCGTACCACAAAAGCAGGAATTGCACTTGTCTGAACAATGCTGATGAGATCGTGAAGCTTGGAATCGCCACAGCCCGTGAGCGCGGTTACAAGCCGTGCGGAAGTTGCTTTGGTGGCAGCAAGAAACAAAAGTGATGATCCTTGGAATGCGTGCCGCAACACACTTGTGTCTTGAATGCTCTTGATGCTGATGCATTGGCCATCTGTACATAGTCAGTGGCACTACCTTTGTGTGTGTGTCATTGACGACCAGCGACGATTGTACATAGCTTCAGAAAACCACCTGTGAATCATTCTTGAGCTTGATGTGTGAACCATCCTTGGAGTCTTGGAGCGTGCAAGACTGTGCACGATACACACCATTTTGGTGTCAATCTGGTTATGTCCGAACAACAATTGTGTTGACCGTGGAGCGGTCATGACTCCGAAGGAAAGTCTCGTGATGAGCTTTCAGCGGTCACTAGGCCGCTATAATCCCGGGCATCAATGTTAAGCATGATGCATGATCCGCCATGAATTGTTTTGGTTCTTGACAGGAGCGCTTGAACTTCGAACGCCTGCGCTTGGGTGAGTCAAGCTTGCATTTCGTCATCGGCTGTCCGAGCCTTTGATGGAGTGCGCGTAGTGTACAGACGACTTTAGATCGTAGCTACGCTGACGTATTGAGCCGTGTATCCTGTAGTGAGAAGTGGTCGCTACTGTGATGTATCGTACGCTGTATGTTGATGCGAACATCTTCCAGTCTAAGTCACTGGGGATGTCCGGGCGGGGTGATCAACATTTTCCCCTATGCCCTGTACTCTTATTTTGCTAGAACAGTTTTGGTAGCTTTTGACCACTCGTGTAGTTTTCTCGAAGAGCATGCGAAGCATGTACGATCGACGTAACATTCAGGCTCAGAGTACTTGCAAAAGTCCGAAGTTTGTTCATAAGGGCTTGGTACTCAAGAGTACCTACGCCTACGCATAGTAACCCCGCTGATGCACCAAGCAGGTTGGATACCAGCGGCCTTGAGGGCATTCTCACTTCGTCACTCTCGTGGGAGGTGTCTTCCACTGCGTGTTGATGGGGGTTCCCGCCGGCAGTGATGGACCATCCCCATTGAAAGCAAAAGAGGCTGAGTGCGAAGTGCGATCTCTCATATTTCCTCTTTTCGAGATATATCATCTTGAATTTTATGAGTGAACCTTTTTGTTATCATATTGCTGATAACATATTATGAAATATACGAGCTTAGATTTGCAAGCGATTTACGTGGCAGCAAATAAGTCGACACTCCCCAAACGATCACACAGAAGGGGATGCGACATTATTTGTTGACTTGTAAAAATTTGCTGTGGCAAATTAGCTTGCTTGATTTTGAATCACTTGAGCTCGTTGGGGTAGTTGAAACTTTTCTGCCTGCAGACTTTTCTTTCTTTGAAATCGGCGACAGGCCGCAGGCCGTGTTTGACATTTGGCAACATCACTTTATGCGATTTAACTTTCCGCCTCCCTTTTTGGGTGGTTTTTCAAGAAGAGTATTTGGCATGCTTTACAGATCATTGTCGCATGCCCATGCTTCTTTGCATCACTGACAATATTTGTGTTTGTGACGAAGTGATTGCTCGAGCTGAGCTTTTAAAACTTTTCGTGTCAGCTGGCGTCTTCGAGCCTGCTTCTTCTGCGCTCAGCCTTAGACAATGAACCATCAGATGCCATTCGAAGCTTCTGAGATGGAAGGGGGTGATTCGGCAGAAGCTCCTTACAATGTTTGGGGGCTGATACAGGATGGTCCTGCCACAGCCGGGGACCCATTCGAAGAACACCTTGAGGGTCTGCTTCGGGATGACATGGCAGATGTTCAGCAGTCGGACCTCTTGAGTATGGAAGGACGCGAAACCTATGCTGAAGCCGAGATTTTGGATTTTTCTGCGGATGAGAGAGAGTGGTATTCTCAAGTTCAAGACAATGACTTGGGAAGTGTTGAGTGCGTGGAAGAAGAGATACCTGTTTCCTCTTCTGCTGCTCCTCCACATTTGCCAGGATCGCAATCCAATAAGCTGTCTTGGCTTGAAGGACCGATGGCTGAGCTGGACGCTTCTCAAATGGTGGCTGCAGCAGTTCACAAGAGAAGGAGGTTTGAGTTACCACGTCAGCCCTGGGATTCAAAGCCTTCACACCTTGATCAGTGCTCTGAATTTTTCTTGAGGCTTTCGACTTCTGTTGGGGTGAGCGAAACTTTGTCTATGGCAAAGGAGAGGGGTCCTGAGCCTGATGTGTTCGCCCACATCCCTTGGACGGTGACCAGAAGGTTGGCCAAAGCGAGGCTGCCGAAATCGGATGCAGACATAAGGGATTCTTCTTTGAGGAGGTTCAAGATGCTGATCTTGATTGACCCTGAGGCCACAGCCTTAGGCAGCAGCCTGGTTGATCAAGGAAAGGCTATGGAAGATGACCAAGTCATAATGCAGAGCCTGGCAGACGCTTTCAGGGGAAAGGCGTCCTTGACTGTACAGAAGAGATCCCTATCGCTGCAGGTTTTTGTGGTGAGGTCCTATGATGCTTCGCTGGATTCACCATGGCGACTTAACGAGGCTCAAGTCTACGCGATCTTTTCAGGATTCCGGGAGCATGGTGCTAAAGCTTCTACGGCTTCTCATATCCTGGAGGCCTTGAGGTTCTTTCATGCCATTGCTCGTTTCAAGTACATGGACTTGGAAGCCATCTTGTCTTCGAGGGTGCGTGGCGTCGCACAGGACTTGAAGCTCAAGAAGGCTCCTCTGAGACAGAGAGACTCTCTCAGTCGTCGACGAGTGGAGGCATTGGAGCTTCTGATGGAGAGATGCTCTGACTGGACCCGATGTGTAATCGGGCAATTTCTCTTTTGTATACACACATCATGTCGTTGGAGCGATTCTCAGAACGTTCTGTCTTTGACTCTCACCTCTGATGGAGAAGGCCAATTGCTAATTGCGGAGGCCCTTGGATCGAAGACGTCTACCACCGTGGAGGCCAAAACGCGCCTGCTCCCGTACGTATGCGTCTCAACTGGGGTGAGCAACACGCCGTGGGCGCAGCTCTGGTTGGAGGCACGCGAGAGAGAAGGCATCCAGTTTGACCGAGGGTGTTTGCCTTCCTGGTCGCAGAAGTGGGGATGCTGGGGCCAGGAGCGAATGTCCTCAGAGGAGGCCAGTGACATCTTGATCGACATCCTAACCTCATTGGACATGGCCCCTGGACCTAATGAGTCGATAGGGACCCACAGCTTCAAGACTACCTTGATCACGTGGAGCGGCTGGTCTCCTATAATTTCTTTTACCCCAAAGGAGAGGTTGTTGATGGGACATCACCTCAGGAAGGGCGGCCCTTCTTCGACCCTGATTTATAGTCGACAGTTCTACATCAACTTGTCGGGCAAAATCTTGGCCATGTTCAGGACCATCCGCCAGAACCAATTCGATCCGGATGCCGAGGTCACGGACAGAGTAGCTGCAGTGGCATCGGCGCTCACCGGCGACACGACGGCTTCACTGCTTCACAGGCTCGCGCTCCTCCTGAAGATCAGCATGTGGGCGCCGCCGATGTGGAGTCTTCTGAGTCTGCCGAGTCCCTTGTGGGGTATGAGCCGATGCCGCGTTCCGGCCGGGAGCTTAGGCCACCCTTCGAATGCACCGTGGCGGAGCTCTGAGTGCATAGCCTGTCTGGCATTGTTCATCGACTTAGGGATGAGGGCACTTTCTTTTGTGGGCGTCCCCTCACAGACAGATACAGGGACTTCGAGGAAGACGATGCCGATGATCCGGACACCTGCCATCAGTGCAGGCGGGCGATGTCGGGCGCTGATTGAACAGATACTTTCGAACGAAAAATCGGCCGAGCTCGTTGGTGGGATGTACCATTGCGGTTCCATTCATCGCCGGCTTTTGGCCCGTGGCGAGCTTGTGGCATGGCCAATTGCAAAATAGACGTCCCGATCCTTCGGATCCGTGGGACTTGCCTTCCCCATTGAGGAGTGAAGTTCATTCGACTTTGATGTGAACTGTTGGGGCTGTATAACGTGGCTCCGGAGAATACACATGGCACCGGTCTATGACCCGAGGTGACAGACTGCGGATGCCGGCTCTCCGAGTCCGGGGCATACCGAAAACCCAGACCTTATCTCTTGGAGATGTTGCGGGCTAGATCTGATGTAGGACTGTGAAACACAACCCTACAGTATGCACCGGCCTATGGCCCGTGGTGCCGGAAGTTTTGGCGAACATGCGCAAAGTGACGTTGCTGAAATCACGATGTTAGGGTCAGCTTTGCAGTGGAATTGCTATACGTCGAAGCTCGGATCCGGTGCCCGTTGGCTCAGACAGCGACCGAAGCATTCAGCTTCGATTCTGTGTCAGCGGCCGAGCCCGAGTAGCTTGCAGGTTGAGCCATGTCCTCTGTCATACTAGACAGTGAAGCATCATTCCGTGAAAGATGCAGTAAAATAGGCCTCAGCAACGATCTTCTGAGTCGTTTGATTGATGCTGGATACAACACATTTGGAAAACTGGCTTTCGCCGCATCGGCGACGCCGCAGGGCCTAACAGACGAAGCTGTCGATGCGAGGCTAGCCACCGTAGTCACCCCGGCACCCAGCTCCTTTCAGGTCTCGGTGATTCGTAGGCTGCTTTTCGAGTCGCAATCACTCAATGTGGCGGACCTCAAATCTAGGGTCGAAGGCACGCCGGAAGGCTCAGTGCGACGCCTGCCCCAAGCCGAGAGAAAGGAGCGCGTTGAGGCGCAGCATCGTAGGCTGTCGGGTCTCATTCTAACTTCTCATACCACACCGGCCCATAGCTGTATCGACCTTGTGACTGACATGTACGACGTACGAGAATAATTCACTCAAGTACATTCCGATCAACAGATGGATATCCCGCTTCCAAGAGATGTCTCTCCAGAAGAAGGATTCTGCCGTTCAGATGGACAACGAGGGCAACCTCAAGGTGATTCAGAAGAAGCCGGAGCCGACGTGCGACACCACAGGCATGTACCCTCTCCGGCAGGCTTTTCAGAGACGGTCACTAGCATTTGATCTGGGTCACTTGTGCAGCTTTGAAGCTATGGAAACTTGGATCAACAAGCTCTTCGAAGCAGTTCAGCGTACTGTGCCGAAGGGATATGTGGCAGTTAGCTTGGGGCAAGTTGTTACGGCAGATCGTGAGCTTTTTGTCCGGTTGGCCGACATGCTTGAAGGACAATTGCAGAAACCCATAGGTGTTGAGAAACCCATGGATGCAGCTTTGCGCGATCTATCGGGTAGCCAGGAGATAACTCAGTTTCTTCAGCCGCTTGTAGCTCCTCCTGCACCTCACCCAACGAAGCGCCCTTTCAAGGAGCTTGCCACGCCTAACAAAGGTGACGGAAAGGGCAAGACATCCACCAAGGGCGGTGAAAAGGGCGGTGGCAAGGCACCCCGTGTAACCATTCCGGATGGCTGCGCGGCCAAAGATCATCAGGGCAGGCCGAATTGTTTTGGGTTTAACTTGGGCACATGCAAGCTCAAGGTGACGAAGGGAAGATGCCCGCGAGGCTTTCACCAGTGTTGGCGATGTTTTGGGGATCACCCCTTTTCAGAATGCACAAATCAGGTACAGTGATGGGGCCATGCGAGGCCCCAGGGGCCTGACCTCGTGGCCACTTCGGACTCTGCCCCTAGTGATGCTGAAGCCCTCGCGCAGGCCATTTTGGCCAGAGGGTCAGGGATTACTAAGCGAGATGTTGTTCAGATTTTCGATCTTTTGCCCAAGGAGATTCCTTCTAGAGGAGCCTCCTCGCAGCCTCCTAGCAGTTTCAGTTGTGGGGCATACGCAAAGGGTGGATTACAGGGTCTTCGGAGTGAATGTGCGCTGTTTCCATTCTGCGTCAAGCTCTTCACCACTTTTGTTCGCACTTTCTTGCCAGATCATTTCTTCACGACTATCAGTCTGTTTCACAACACTAAAACCGATTTGCATGTTGATTCCAGGAACCATCATACCCCTAACGGGGTCATAGCCGTGACATCTTTTCAGGGAGGTGGCATCTGGATTGCAGATGGATGCGGACCTCACACACGGTCAATCAAAGGTGACATCGTAAAAGGCTCAATGCTTAGCCTCGAGTCCCCTGTCACTTTCGATGCCTTCAAATACCCTCACGAGACTGAAAGCTGGGTTGGCGATCGATTGGTTTGCGTGGCCTTCACTGTCGCGAGCCTTGAGAAAATCTCAACTGAGTCAGCAAGGACCCTGCTTAATCTCGGGTTTAGGCCCCCGCCTGATCTCTCCTTTCCCATTCCTGTGACTGCCCAGGAACAGCCGCCTGTGAAATCAGACTCCTGGGTTTACGAGCTTTTCGCTGGCAGTGCCCGTTTCAGCAAGGCTTGCAAGGATTTGGGTTTTCGGGTCTTAGGGTTAGATAGTTCTTGCTACCGAGCAGTCTCTCCCGTAGCCAAGCTTGATCTGACCTTAGATGCAGCACAGGCAATCTTTTGGGATCTCATCAAGGAGTGCCCTCCCTTTCACATGCATGCATCGCCCCCTGCGGGCACGGCTTCTCGCTCTCGCGAGCGCCCCCTGCCAAAGAACCATGCCCTTGCCTCTAAGGCCCCTAAACCTCTGCGGTCCGAGGACTTCCCGTTAGGTCTGCCGTCATTGAGTGCCGGGTCTCAGCAGAGCCTTGCGGTGCGTAGAGACAACGTCCTGTACCGTTTCGTCTACAAGCTTCTCCTTCATTGTTCTGCTTCGGGCATCAATGTCAGCGTTGAGAATCCTCGGACTTCGTTGTTCTGGAAGGTTCTTCAATGCTTTGCTGAGGCCGAGGGCTTGCTTTGGCCTCCCGCTGCCTTGGAATACGTTGATTTCGACCAGTGTTGTCATGGTTCCGATCGACCGAAGTCATCTCGTTTCTTGTGCACTCGAGGCTTGTTCACCTCGCTTCGAGCTACTTGCCCAGGCAATCACACACACCGCCCGTGGGGCCTCGTGTTCCATGAGCGTTCTATGCAGCTGTCATCTTCTCTTGGGTCGGCTTACCCAGTTCTGCTTTGCAAGCGTATGGCCTCCTGTCTGGAGAGCGCGGCTTCTTTCATGGGTTTGTCTTTGCAAGCATCTCCTGACTTGGCAGCCAGCTCCGTTGCTGTTCTTGGTCGGCAGCATCGCCGCTTCCCTCCTTTGATTCCTGAGTTCCGCAAGGTCACGTGGGAGCCGGTCTCTTTCCAGCCTGACGATTCTTGTCGCGTCCTTCTCTCTCAGGTTGCTGGGAAGGATAGCGGGAGAGAGAAGGCAGCCGAAGACAGCCATGCAGTTGACAATGTAGCTGTGTCTGACGGATGGGTTGCTAGTGATAAAGCGGTATACCCTCCTGCTAAGCTCCCTAGGGTTTCGGATGAGGCTTCCAGCAAGGTTCCCCCCTCTGGTTTCCTTAAGAGTTCCGATCCGCCCAAAGGCTCGGTCAAGGTGGGGTGGTACTTGTCAATGCAGGATCATGTTGCGAAGGCCTTGACGCTAAAGCATCCCGTCGACACTGCCGTAGCCCTTGACCAGGATCAGCTCGATGCAACCAGCTTCTGCGTGAAAAACACTGAGAAAGAGGTGGTCGATCATCGAAAGCTTCAACTTTTGAAAATAAAGATCCTTGCCAAAAAGTTCGAGGCCGACGAGGCTCGATTACATTCTTCGTTCGACCCTTGGTTCGAAAAGGTTGTGGCGGGAAAGCGTCTTCTTCTGTGGAAGCATCTTCTTGAGCAGAACCAGAACGGTTTTGACGACATGCAAGTTTGCGATTTCATGATGTCAGGCGTCCCGATTGTAGGGCAGTCAGCCTGCCCTCAGCCTTTCAACCGAAAGATTGTGCCGGCTACCATGTCGGAACAGGATCTAAAGGGTACTGCTTCGTTCCGCCGAAAGGTGATGATTGGATCCAGTGGCACGCAGGCAGCCGACCTTCAAGAGTTGCTGTCGAAGGCTACTATGGACGAAGTCGATCTGGGTTTCCTGGAAGGCCCTTACACCGAAAGCCAAGTGTCTTCTTTCTTTCACTCAGACGATTGGAACTGCATACGAAGGTTCCTAATCCTTCAAGGAGCCGAGAACAAACCTAGACCCATTGATGACGGGCACGAGGCTTTGATCAACAACTGCTTTACGGCCACCATCAAGTTGGAGCTCCAGAGTTCCGACTTCGTTGCAGCTCTAGCAGCAAGGATTGCCATCGAAGAGGCCGAGAGATCACGCGCCACGGGCGAGCCCCCTCGGTCGTGGTTGGGCAAGTGCCTTGACTTGTCGAAGGCGTACAAGCAGATGCCAATGAAGAAGGAGCACCGCTCTCTTGCTGTGATCTACCACAAAGGCCCCTCTGGCGAGGATCAATTCTTCATTGCAAATTCGCTGCTCTTCGGTCTTACTGCTTCGGTTTATGGGTTCGTGCGTACGAGCAGAAGCCTTCACAAACTGCTGCTGAAGATATTCAAGCTGCCCAGCTCAGTGTACTTTGATGACTACCCGATGTTTTCGACATCGCTTTCTTCCAGTGACACTGATAGCATCATCAGCGAATTCTTAGACATTCTGGGCTGGGGCCACGCCAAGACAGGCAGCAAATCACATCCTTTCGCGGAGGTTTTCTCCGTCTTGGGAATGCAGATTGACTTGAGCAACTTGTCGAAGAGAAGCATCGTCCTCTCGAACAAACCTGGCAGGATCGATCGGATCGTGGAGAAGCTTGAATCTGTGGCTGCTTCTGGTTTCCTTACGGTTCATCAGGCTCAGATTTTGCTGGGCTTGCTCAACTTTTCATCTGGTTTCTTTGCCGGTCGTGCCCTCAAGCATTCGTGCAAATGGCTATCTGGCTTTCTAGCTGGAGACAGGCCTTCGCCAAAGACCGTCAGCGAGATGTGCAAGCACACGATCAAAATTCTTGTGAGCACGAGGCCCCGCTGCATAAGTTGCGATTCGACCGGAGAGCCTCCTATCCTGGTGCGGACTGATGGAGCTTGGGAGCCTGCCAAAGCCTTCGCCGGGATCGGTGCAGTGATTCTTGATGCGAGCAGCGGCGTTTCCAGAGTTTTCCAAGGACAGGTCCCTGAGCGCCTAGTGGTTCGCTGGCGAGAGGAGGTCGGGGAGCAAATCATCTGTGAGGTAGAGCTGTATGCCCTCTTGATGATCAGGGCCTGCCTTCAGAATTTTCTTTCAGGAAAGAGAATCATATTCTTCATTGACAACGATGCCGCTAGATCTGTGGTATTGCGTGGTCAAAGCAGAAGTGACGCGATGCATCGCTTGGCCCTGGCCTTGTCTATGGTCGAGGCCGTCGCCCCTTGCATCTCGTGGATAGAGAGGGTGCCATCCTCTTCGAACATCGCCGACTGGCCCTCCAGGGGCGAAGGTTGGAAAGCGCAGAAGGTCGTTCGTGCGGCAGAGGTAGAGCCTTACTTTGTTGACCAATCTTTGATTGACGCCTACCTGCTCTGAGTTCGTCGATCCGAGGGGGTGTGTTCGGGACAAACTCTGAGCGGCTTCAGGCCCGTGCTCTTCGCATCGGCTGCGGCCCGGATGCAATGGTTCCCGAATTCCGAATTCGTTCAAACCCCTGATCGCTGAAGAGAAAACGAAGAGTGCGCGACCTTCTCTCCTGTCAATTTTTAACTTGACCGGAAATACCATTGAGCATCGAGCTCGACTCTTTTGATAGAGTCATAGTCATATCGAGCTGGATTCATTTGAATATATCGGATTGCGAAGTTTTTTAATATTCTTATTGTGAATATCACTGAGATGATACTTTGTACAGGATCGTCGGTAATTGCCTTTCTCAAACATCGCTGATTTTAAAGAAGAAACTTTTCTGCCTGCAGACTTTTCTTTCTTTGAAATCGGCGACAGGCCGCAGGCCGTGTTTGACATTTGGCAACATCACTTTATGCGATTTAACTTTCCGCCTCCCTTTTTGGGTGGTTTTTCAAGAAGAGTATTTGGCATGCTTTACAGATCATTGTCGCATGCCCATGCTTCTTTGCATCACTGACAATATTTGTGTTTGTGACGAAGTGATTGCTCGAGCTGAGCTTTTAAAACTTTTCCCCGCCCGCCCGACCCAGACATCTGTGGGGGGGGGTGTGTTCGGGACAAACTCTGAGCGGCTTCAGGCCCGTGCTCTTCGCATCGGCTGCGGCCCGGATGCAATGGTTCCCGAATTCCGAATTCGTTCAAACCCCTGATCGCTGAAGAGAAAACGAAGAGTGCGCGACCTTCTCTGCTGTCAATTTTTAACTTGACCGGAAATACCATTGAGCATCGAGCTCGACTCTTTTGATAGAGTCATATTCATATCGAGCTGGATTCATTTGAATATATCGGATTGCGAAGTTTTTTGATATTCTTATTGTGAATATCACTGAGATGATACTTTGTACAGGATCGTCGGTAATTGCCTTTCTCAAACATCGCTGATTTTAAAGAAGAAGAAAACTCAGCATGCGCAGCTGTGGCTCGCCAGCTTGAATTTTCTTATCCCGCCCTGTCCCACCCGTGAAGTTGAGCTTTTCGCTTCATGTTGGTTGGGATGGTTGATGTGTGTGGGCCTACCGCCAGGCCGTCGTTCCCGCCGGCAGTGATGGACCATCCCCATTGAGAGCAAAAGAGGCTGAGTGCGAAGTGCGATCTCTCATATTTCCTCCTTTCGAGATATATCATCTTGAATTTTATGAGTGAACCTTTTTGTTATCATATTGCTGATAAGCCTAGTTTGGGTAGCGAAGCGGACCAAACAGTTTGTTCCAAGGAGGCCCGGGGGGGAGGGGGGGAACAATGGGGGTTTGAGACCACTCTCAGTTCTGTACGCCTCAGCCATCGGGCTTCGGTCCACGGCCTACATGCAGTTGCTCTCAGTCATGTCAGTTATGTCAGTCATGTCAGTTGCTTGCAGTTTTCAGTTTCCTTTTCACGCGATTCATTTCAGTTCTCCCTTTTGCGAAACATTTATGTGAGGATGATTTTGAAGAAGTTTTACCTTTTAACTCTCCTCCTCAAAGGAGGTACTTTCCAACTCTTTGATTCATCATTTCAGTTGTTAGTGATTTTATGGTATTTGATTGTGGGCTATTCGCCCCTTGTCAGTTCAACGATATATATCGCGCCGATACATTCTGAATCAACCGGAAGGGGACTTTTAGTCCTTTTAGTGTCTGGGGGGCGCCTTTTCAGGCTTCTTCGCGCAATGGAAGATAGGCTGTGGGGCCTTCTTGAAGAGAAGGGCTGCAGTGCTGTGGGTTTGCTTCGCATTCACTTTCAGACTCCTTGGCACCTGGCATGCGCAGTGGACAGTGTTGAAGACGCTGTGCGATTGGCAGAGCAGATCACTCCGAGTTCGATTCCTTCGGACCACAAACGGTTGGGATCTCAGATCTGGGAGTGGATGACTGCTCACACAGGTCTTTTCAAGCGGGTGCAAAGCAGGCTTACTGCGAAGGCCACACGAATTGAAGCGACCCCTGGAAATTCGGTGTCTCCTTGTGATATCTTCGATCAGTGCGTGAGCAATAGTCTTGATCTTTGCAAGCAGACCAGTCGTGCACATGCTAGATGGATTTCGAATGGCGCCGGGACCCCGGCGGATGCAGAAAAATCTTCCAAGAAATTCTGGGGAACTGTCCTGGTTCAGATCATGGTGGAGGCAAAGCTTCCTATCGTTGACATTCCGGTTGAGAATGAGGAGCAGCGTGTTTCTTATGCTCTCCGAGCCTTGGGGGCTCGGAGGTCCAAGACACTCAGGAATCGTGCAAGGACCTGGCGCAAGGCTCGTGACTGGATGCTTTCAGTGAAAGGTTACCCTTTCCCGAAGAGTCCTTCTGATGTTGTAGATTACCTCATCTTCTTGGAGCAGGAGGTGGGTACAAAGAGCTGCATTTCTGAGCTTATGAGCGCATTGTCTGTCATTGAGGATGCTGGACAGGTTCCTTTGACAAATCAGCTGTGCAAGAACCGATTGGTCGTCGCGGCCTCAAAGAGCACCGGGGCTGAAGTGCAGGAGGGGAAAACCAGCAGGAAGCAGGCGGCTCCCCTTTCGGTGGCGATGTTATTATCTTTGGAAATTTTTGTGGTGACTGGTACGAACCCTCATTATGCTCGGTGCCTGATGTGGGCCTGCTTGGTTTGCGTATGGGCTTGTATGCGTGTCTCTGATCTGCAAGGAATTGACGTTTCTCGCCTTAGGCTTTTTCGTGAGGGGCTTAAGGGCTTTTTAGTGAAGACCAAGACGACAGGACCTGATAAGAAGGTGGCCGAAGTTCCTTTCTTTATAGGCAGGTGTGTCGGGATATCAGGACGTGATTGGTTGGGCACTGGATTTGACCTGTGGAAAAGCTTGGGACAGCTTGATCGCACTTTCTTGGTTTTCCAGTCTTCTGAAGATTTTGAGGAGCCGTCTTACAAATTCGCCAAGCCGGAGGTCATTAGCAATTACATGCGTCTTATTTGGCGCCAGCTTTTGGTTCCATTCAGGAAGCTCGGTGAAGATGTTTGGAGATCCAGGGCTGAGGGGAAGCTGCTGGGCGATGAGTGCTATCTCTTCTGGACAGGTCACAGTATGAGACATGTTTTGCCGACAATTGCAGCGGTGCTTGGTGTTCCGAAGGAGCAGAGAGATTACCTTGGCAGGTGGCATGTCGGTCTGCACCAGAGTGCTGATTACATACATACATGTCGCCAGATCGTGCATGACTTGCAGCAACGGGTTTGCGACAAACTCTCGGGCGGAAAGCCTGGCTATGATGAGGAAGAGTTGTTTGATGAGCTTAGGGCCTGGCTTCGGGAGAGAGGCCTGGACCCTGAACCTTGGTTGAAGCTTCATGCCGTGATGCGCACCGTGAATGGTTGCAAGGTTTTGAATCAGAGATGGCCGCTGCTTGAGGATGCCACCGAAAGGTCGGACGACGCTGCCCCGGCCCCGTTGGTTTCTAACTCTTCACAAGATTCTGGAGAGTCTCCGTTTTGGGTGAGCATCAGCAGGCACTCAGGGCACAGGCGGCTGCACATACGGAATGGCTGCTGGGTCACTCCCGGTAGTTGTCATCGCTTCGCTGAGGTGTGGAAGGTTGATTCTTCGGTGGCCGACAGTTTCTGTAAATTGTGCTATCGTGATAAGGAGAGCTCATCTTCAAGTTCGGGGGAGTCTTCCTCCACAGACTTGGGTGAGCCAGCAGAGCCGCTCGAGTTGGGCGACCCATCTTTTCACACTTGATGCAACTCGTTGGAAGTGTGTGTGAATAAAGACGGGAGGGCGCTCTGCGTGCAGCTTTCAGTGCACTATCAGTCCATGCGTGAGTGCTTTCAGCTCTGGCGCAACTTCGCGCAAATTCTGTGGGATGCCGGCGGTATGCTCAAGGTTCCCTTATCAGATATCAGAACATGTGTGTCACGATGTGGCAACTCTCAGATCTGCGAAGCTTGCTTCACTTTCAGCTCCCCTTCGGGGTTTCAGTCTTCAGCTTCAGTGCATTCTGTCAGTCTTTTAGGTGACTTGATTTTAGACCCGCGGTAGTGAAGCGTCATGGCCGCGGACCCAGCTGCGCAGCGGGCGTACTTGCAGGCTAATGTGGATGCAGACTTTGTGTTCCTTCTTGAGGAACACGGGGTCGAACTTGCACTTCAGTTTGCTATCGGTCAACATTACAAGAGCATTCGCACTTTTGCTGCTTTCGCTGATGATCGTGGGGCAGCTCGTACTGCGATTACAGCCGATTTCGCTATCAGGCCGGAGAGCGCGGCGGATCGAGCTAGGATGGCATGCATCATCACTGCGTGGGAAGCTTCCAAGATGATTCGTGAGGAGGAGGCTAAGCTTCGTGCTGAGGCTAAGGTTTTGGGTGTTCAGAAGCCACTCGCCTCTTCGGATCGCGCGGCCATGCGGGTCGCCCTGGAAGCTGTTCGCGGCTACACCGTGCCGGAGTCCGAGGAGCCGGCGCCTGAGTACTTGGCACACAAGCTTGAACAGATTGAGAATGCTATCTTGATGAAGTTATTTCTCGAAAAGAGTCCAACTCGCTGCAACTTCAGACTTCCTTGGACAATCAGGGCCGGCTTCGGGTCATGCGACAGAAGCCAAAGGGTCGACTTCCGCAGAATACGGAGGAGCTGCGGGCGAAGCTTCGCCTCGAGGCCTCCACTTGGGTCATGCTCTCAGCCAAGTGTCGCGGTCGTGCATATTTGCAGGGGCTGCAGCTGTCACACTTTGATCGTTTCCTTGAGTTCCTGTTGGGTGACAAGTGTTACAGCATGCAAGTGGCTTCCACTGCTCCAGCAAGCTCTTCTCATGCGGAGAAACAGGCACTGTCTGTGCCTTGGAATGTCTTGCTTCAGTACGAGTTTGAGCTTCGTAAGTGGGCTATCAAGGAGGCCCATCGCGACGGTACCCCGCTCGGTGACAAGTTGTATGAGGCCACTCGGAATACCGAGCTCAAGGAGCTCCACTTCACCTCTCAGATCGCCTTGTCAAAACGTTCGGCCGCTCATGATCCTCCCCCTCCAAAGTGGCCCCGCAAAGGCAAGGACGGCAAAGGGGAAAAGGGCGGCAAGGACGGCAAAGGTGGCAAGGACGGCAAAGGGGGCAAGTCCACTGGCAAGATTCAGGTCGGGGAGTCCTGGTACGATTTGGTGGCCAAGACCCCGGATGGTCGCGAGCTGTGTTATGCATACAACATCAAGCGGGGATGTCAGGTCAAAGGCTGCCAGCGCGTTCACGCATGTCGTGTGAAGGGCTGCCAAGGCAACCATCCAGCATATCAGCACGGCGCGCAAGGTGGCTCCTGACTTCGCCGTGGTCCGTTGAATTCAGTTGGCGATGGTACTTCTGGGATACGTCCTACGCTTCGCGTGTTGTATCTGTTTTCAGGTCCCACTCGCAAATCGGATGTTCGTGGCTCCCTGGAGGCGCTTTGCAAGGCACAGAGTATCACTTTGGTAATGTCTGAAATTGACATCTGCCGCGATCCCAAACTAGACCTTTTGGATCCTGCCATCGCGGATCGATGCTTGCAGGAGGTTAAGAACTCTGAGTGGGATGTGGTTTTGGTGACCCCACCTTGTGGGACATTTTCGCGGGCTCGGTGTGTGCAGCCGGGTCCTCGGCCACTGCGATCACGTCTTTATTCTCGGGGCTTTCCGTGGCTATCTGATTCTCACCGAGCTCTTGTTGAACATGGCAATCAGCTTGTCTCTTTTGCTTTTGAGGTCTGCACAAATGCGCTTTCGAATTCAGTACCTTTTCTACTTGAGCATCCTGAAGATTTGGGACTCACTACCAACGGTCATGCTCCGGCTTCCATATGGCAGCTACCGGAGGCCGTTGCTCTCTTCAAGCATGAGAATGTCATCACTTTCGCAGTATACCAATGCCAATATGGGGCGTTTTCGCCCAAGCCCACACGTTTTCTGTCTTCTATTCCGGTTACTTCTCGAATGCCCTTCACTGGGCCGCCTCGGTTTGACGCTTCAGATCGATACCTCGGCCCTTTACCGAAGTACTGTGGTCATCGACATCAGCAAAAACTGCTCGGGCCTGCCGCTACTTCCGCGGCCGCAGCTTACCCGGACGATTTGTGCAGAACCATTGCTGAATGGTGTTTCTCCGTCTTCGATGGGGGGGGAACACTGGCTGCATCGGCTCCTACACAGCTGCTGGAACCATGTTTTCAGTTTCCAGCGAAGGAAGTTGAGGCTGGCTCGGGCGCTTCCCCTGCGGAGCGACTTGCTGCGGAATGCTTGAGGAATGGGACAATTTCTCACGGGCAACTTCTGCGCATTTCTGAATTACTGCCGGATGAAGACAGAGTTCGACAGACTTCTAAGGTTGTCGAAGGTCAGCGATCGTTCACTGCAGGAGCCTTTGTTCACTCTGACAAGGTTGGCATCCGGCGCAACACGAGGAGTTTTCCCTTGTCTTCAGAGCTATTGGCCAAGCTGCTCTCGTGTGGCTTCCCTGGCCGATCCTTTACTTCTTTAGCATTCTTTCGTGATCTTAAGCAACCGCCGCACCGGGACACCACGAATGGACCTTTTGATAATCTGCTTCTGGCCTGTTCAGGGTTTTCGGGTGGCGGTCTCTGGGTTCAGTCGGAGGGCGGTTCAGTCCGTCGTTTCATAAATGGTTCTTGGCTGTCGGGTCATATCCTGGACTGGGACGGCGGCAAGATTACCTTCGATCCACATGTCTGGCATTCCACGGAGGACTGGGAAGGTTGTCGGTTGGTCCTGGCCGGGTACGCCATTGCGAACGACGGACAGCTTGTGGAATCGGACCGGGATGCTTTACTTGACTTGGGATTCGACCTGCCAGGAAAGCGAAAGCGGGGCCACTGCGAGACCACGACCGCAGGGGATGCTGGTGACGATGGGAAGGAGATTGAGGACCTACCTTATAGTGAGCTGAAGTCTGGCTGTGAGGGACCGCCCTTGGTGGGCGAGTTCGCAGGGGCGACTGACGAGTTTGTGGACGGCTTCGGTAGATGCTCGCCGGGGCGTTGGAAACCTATCTGCCGGGGGCGCCACATGTCTCCTGCCGCCACTTCCTTCGCTCAACAGCTTAAGGATCGTGTTCGAAAGTTTGTTCTTGAAAATGTGCCTGATCTGGCAAAAGCGACTTTTCGTCTGGCGACGGGGCATTGGAATGGTCCCTTGTTCGCTCCGGAGGCAATGGACAAACTTCGCGAGGACTGGTTCTGCATGCTGCCGGATCCTGTACGAGCAAGGGAGCTGATCCCTCATCAGCCATTCTACTTGAGGGCAATGGCACAGACCCTAAAAATCTTGGAGGATCCCGACTACCGCATCATCGAGGAGGGCAAGTTCTGCTTCGTGAATGGTGTGGAGGTCGGACACACTGCGCCATTGGGGCCGGTCCCTCAAGTCTTCAGAGCTCGTCGAAAGGATCAGAAATACGATGAGTCCGACTGGCAACCGCTGATGGATAATTATCGGGACGGCCCTGAGGTTGCAAAATCGCTTGAGGAGGCATTTGCAAAAGAAGAGGCAGAAGGCCGTATGTTCCCACTTTCTCTTTCAGAGGCCTGGGCCCGCTATCCGGGGGCGGCACTTCGTATTGCAGCGCAGGCAGTGATTCCGAAACCTGACCAAGACTTTCGTGTGGTCCATGATGGGACCCACGGGGTCCACGTCAACAATGAGATTGTTATGCTGGACCGTCTTGAATCGCCAGGGGCTAGGGAAGTGTCCGCGATCCAAAAGCTGGGCAACGTGTCTGATGAGAAAGTCCTCTTCGGGCTTGTGGGGGACGTGAAAAAGGCGCACAGGCGCTACTTGCACCATCCCGACCATTGGGGGGTGCTCTCCTGCAGAACTCGGAGCGATTCCTCTGTGGTCTGGGTCAATCGCACCGGGACTTTCGGAATTGCTTCAGCGGCTTATTGGTTTGCGCGGATCATCGGTCTTGTGGGCAGGCTTTCCCTCAGAGTTCTTCTTCAGGCATTCCTCTTCATGCTCATTTATGCTGATGATCTTCATGTGCTCAGTGGGGGGCCCGATCGCTGGCTCAATCTTTGGATGTCCCTTGCGCTTCTTTGCCTCCAGGGTACCCCCTTTTCAGAACGAAAATGGCGTGGAGGATTGCAGCTTGATTGGGTCGGTTATTGGATTGATTATGGGCGCTTCAAGCTGGGAATTTCTGAGAAGAGGTGCCATTGGATCATCAGTGGCATCGAATCCATGGAGGGAAATGGCTGGCTTGTTGATGTCCGACGATTTCATGAGCTTCACGGGAGACTCGGTTTCATGTCCCAGGTTTTGATCTGGATTAGACCCTTCTTGGCTCCCGGTTACGCTTGGCTGGCTGCTGTACGGAAGGGAGCGGTTCTCGCGCTACCCAACCTTATCCGTTGTGTCTTGAGGTTTATCGCTGACCGCTTGAGGCACGGTGCTCGCACTTACGAGTCAGGCCGTCTTGAGAAGGACGTTGGGGAGCTTTTCCGCACGGATGCAGCTTGTAATGATACTTCCGTGGTCCTGGGCGGATGGTTTCTTCACAAAGGACCGGACCCAAAGAAGGCACCATGGTTTCAGATCATCTTGGGCAGGGATGAAGTTCCTTGGCTTTTCAAGAAGGATTCGGGCAGCTCGTGGGCGAGCACTTCCGCTGAGGTTCTCGCATCGTTGGCAGCGCTCCACTTGTTGAGACGCCATTTCAAGGATCTTTGGTCAGTCCCTGGACACTTCCGTGCTAGCTTCTGTGGCGGGACTGATAATAAATCTGCCGAGGCGCTGTCTTGCAAGCTGCTCACGACTCGAGTGCCACTCATGTTTGTGGTGATGGAGTTCGTCACCTTTTGTGACGCTCTGGGTTTCAGATGCAATCTCAGCTGGAGGCCCAGGGACTCCAATCAGGAGGCGGACCGCATCACCAAACATGTTTTCGAGGACTTCGATGAAAACTTGAGACTGCCCTTCAGCTGGTCAGATATGACCTTATCAGTTCTGCCGTCTCTCTTGAGATTCGCGAGCTTTCAGTCTGAACTTGATTCCATCAAGGCCTCGATTGCGGATGATGGAACAACCTCAGCTCCTCGAATAAGATTCGAGAAAAGTCAGTGGGGATGAGGGAAAGGAGATGCCCTCGTCTGCGAAAGGGGGCAAATCCCTCTCGTCATCTCCTGTATGCAGGAGGTTTCATTTGCACTGTGTGATGTCGGGCTGTGCGGACCAAAACGAAGTCTCCTTGTGCGTACTGCTGTCGTTCCCTGTTCCTTAAACCCTTTCCTTAAACCCTCCGGGTTTTAAGAAAGTTTTGAGCCTCCTGGGTACAAGCCTAGTTTGGGTAGCGAAGCGGGCCAAACAGTTTGTTCCAAGGAGGCCCGGGGGGGAGGGGGGGAACAATGGGGGCTTGAGACCACTCTCAGTTCTGTACGCCTCAGCCATCGGGCTTCGGTCCACGGCCTACATGCAGTTGCTCTCAGTCATGTCAGTTATGTCAGTCATGTCAGTTGCTTGCAGTTTTCAGTTTCCTTTTCACGCGATTCATTTCAGTTCTCCCTTTTGCGAAACATTTATGTGAGGATGATTTTGAAGAAGTTTTACCTTTTAACTCTCCTCCTCAAAGGAGGTACTTTCCAACTCTTTGATTCATCATTTCAGTTGTTAGTGATTTTATGGCATTTGATTGTGGGCTATTCGCCCCTTGTCAGTTCAACGGTATATATCGCGCCGATACATTCTGGATCAACCGGAAGGGGACTTTTAGTCCTTTTAGTGTCCCACCCGGCCCACCCTGTATATTATTTCTCATATGGTCTGTTCATAACAGCCCAATCTGGATGGGGGGGCAAATCCCTCTCGTCATCTCCTGTATGCAGGAGGTTTCATTTGCACTGTGTGATGTCGGGCTGTGCGGACCAAAACGAAGTCTCCTTGTGCGTACTGGCGTACTGCTGTCGTTCCCTGTTCCTTAAACCCTTTCCTTAAACCCTCCGGGTTTTAAGAAAGTTTTGAGCCTCCTGGGTACAACATATTATGAAATATACGAGCTTAGATTTGCAAGCGATTTACGTGGCAGCAAATAAGAAAAGATCCTTTCAGGTATGTGGTCTGTCATTTCGGAGACAAGTTCTCTGCCTACTGGTGGCAGCGCGTAGGAGGCCTTGTCACTCGAATCGCACATCATGCCCTAGCCTTTGCCCCTCACAAAGCCTGGCTGTATGTCGATGACCTGCTGACAGCCCTGCTCCGGGCACACGCTCCCGAGCTTCTCTTCCTCCTTATAGCCACCTTATCTAGCCTAGCGGCTCCCATCAGCTGGAAGAAGGCCTCGGTGGGAGACAGCCTTGTGTGCTGCGTTTGGCATTTCAACTTTGGCCTCGAAACCGTGGAGCTTTGCGAAGCTCTGCAGTCAGCTGCGAGCTCTTTTGGCCAAGAAGAAGGTCCCCAGAAAGGACCTCGAGGCATGCATTGGTCTGCTTATGTGGGCAACAGCCATAAGCAAAGTCCTCCGAGCCCACGTCGCACCACTCCATAGCGTTCTCAACAGCCCTCCAGGAAGCAACTGCTCTATCTCCCCACGAATGCGGCCAGCCTTCCTACACAGCCTCGACTCCAGGGCAGTCATCTGCCGTCTCATACCCGGAGTCAACCTGCCTGTCAAGGCACGCATCATCGAGGTCGGCAGCCGACCCGTGCGTTGCAAGGCCGACCTGCCAGCGCAACCCAAGTCTTCAGGCCCTACTTGGGTCCGCCTATATCCGACCCAACATGCCCTGAGATAAGGCTTTCCAAGGCTGCCCAGGACAGCGGAAGGAGACAGGGTCGGCATAGGGGGTGGATCACTACCAAGCAGAGCATGGCGTGGTTTGCCGAGTCCTGGAGCACGGATGAGGTCAGACACACCTGGCCTTTTCTCACCAAGGATGCCCAGAAGTACATCGCCTGCTTCGAGACCCTAGCCCAACTGGCCTTAGCCATGACCGCGCGTGAGCGGCACGCCTTCTCTCAGTTTGCGGTCTGCTTGCCTTCACAGAGCGATAACACGCCTTCTGAAGCGGGTGTCAACAAGTTGTTTACGCCCAGCTGGCCGCTTTCCCAGTTCCTTCAGCTCATAGCCTCTTGGTCATCCTGCCATGGGGTTGACCTTCAAGTGTCCCACGTGGCGGGAGCCCACAATCAGTGGGCAGACGATCTCAGCCGAGGACGTCTCCAAGCCTTTAACCATAGACCGCAAGAGAGCGTCCGTATTTCACTGAAACGCCTTGCCTCCGCTGCCTCTGAGGCCTCCTGGGCCAGCGCACCCGAAGTGCCCAGCCCTCTCTTGCCACTTGCCACGACAGGACTGACCAAGTCAGCCCACAGAGAGGTCTAGCCGCGGGGCGAAAATATCAGATAGCCCTCTTCTGCCGCTTGCTGCCCACATGTTCTAGCCTAGAACCTTCTGCCACATCCTGTCTTGCCCAGGTCCAGCTCCACCGCCCGCGGTGGGGGAACTCTTCTTACTGCCCTGTTTACCGGTTGGATCTGTCACCAAAGCGGGGGTATTTTCCTGTATGACCGATCATCTCTTCTTGCTCGGTCAGCCATTGGTTAGCCGCCAGCCTACAGATCCAACACGGTTAAAAAGAGAGCTGAAGTGCTAGAGCAGTGCAAGCCTACCTAAAACGTTACCTGTTTTGTTTCAGGAATGTTTTCGGAGCTTGTGAATCTCTACACGTGACATGCCTACATGCCTTCGTGTAGCCTGGCTCTAGCACTTGCAGTTCTCGAAAAGCCCCGCACCTTTAGCCTGCAGCCTTGCCAGGTATTCAGCATTCAGCGCTGCCGCCGCGCACCGAGGGCTGCTGCTATCGCATGCAAAGCCAATCGATAGCCTTTTGCTTTCAGGTTGCACAAGACAACCGTGGACCCAGCCCTGGATCCCTGATCGACAGCCTCGGCCTTGCCTTCGAAGCTTATTTAACCTACCGCAGTTCGTTTGCCCTGCAGGCCTTCTTCTTCTTCGACGTCAGCCACGAGTTGCAAGCCCCACCCCTCGGGTTTCCCTCCCTAACCCCCGCGCTCAGGTCTGCCACGCGACGCCGACTTCGCCTCTTGACTAGCCTTCTGACTTTTCACGCGAGCCCAGCTCTTGTCTCACGCCAAGTGGCCGCCTAGGCCTACTTCAACCCCGGACGCCTGCTCCCGGGGGTACGGTTTTACCTATCGCCTACAGCGAAAAGCCCTGCCTTTTGCAGCCATCACTGTGCAATGTGATGCTCAGCCATTGCTGCCTCAGCATTTGCCTTAATTCACAACGATTGCAAGCCTCTTTCACTCGTTTCTCACCAAGACTAACCGGGGGTATTTTCCTGTATGACCGATCATGCCTTCTTGCTCGGTCAGCCTTTGGTTAGCCGCCAGCCTACAGATCCAACACGGTTAAAAAAGAGAGCTGAAGTGCTAGAGCAGTGCAAGCCTACCTAAAACGTCATCTCCTGCATGCAGGAGGTTTCATGTGCACTGTGTGATCTCGGGCTGTGCGGACCAAAACGAAGTCTTCTTGTGCGTACTGCTGTCGTTCCCTTTCCCCCGCCGGGTTTTAAGAAGGTTCGAGCCTCCTAGGTACAAGCAGAGATGGCACGGCGTGAGGATTTGATGCAAGATTCCGCCGAACAGTTGCGGAAGCACAGGCGAACCCCGAGTAGGTCGAGTAGGTTCTTGATGTGTGAGTATTTGCACGCCGAAAAGCGTTGCCGAGCTTGTTTGCGACGTACGAACTTCGTTTTCTTCCAAAGGTGAAGAATCCGCTTGAAATTGAAGTTGGTGCCATACTACGCATGCCTTGACTTTCCTTAAAGTGCTTAACTTGAGGTGAACTGGCATGTCGCACGTGTGTTGTGCTCCATTGGCATGCTGGCAGCTGGGAGTTTCCGCTCAGCTTCCCAACTTCCATAATAGCACTCCCACACTGGCATACTGGCCTCCAAGCCTTTCTGGCTCATTACTTCCAGAAAGTCCCTAAACCCACCCCCGCGAGGAAACGATGTTGATGATTTTCCAATACCCAATTTCCTTTCAGACCCCCCCCACCCCACTCTAAAAGGGAGCTATGTTTGGCTGCAACAGACTGCCGAAAACCCGCTACGTGACAAAGGAGACGACGATTCCTTGTGAAAGTAGCAGCGTTTCGCGTTGTGTTCGGACCTTTGTATTCACTTGGCACATAAACGTAAGCACCGTAGGTCGACGTAGGTGAAAAATGATCGAAAAGAGTAAAGCGGCTGGGCTGGATATATGTTGGTGTGAGCAGGGGTATTTGACGTGGCGGCTGTTGCCCACTGTGCATTGTGCAGAAACCTTTACTTATGTGCAGGTATGGGGCTTCAAAGCAAGACATGGGAGTCCGTGCCAACTCACCAAGTGAATCCGTAGGGCTAATAATGAGAACAATCCCGCACAGCCCATAGACTCCATAGATTCTGCTTTTTGCAGCAGCCCATCGTCATTCAGCTACCCGCTTTGAGAACATTGGCTTATAACGTCAGTGCCATGGACAAAGGCTGGTTCGATGTGGGTCCGATGCATCACTTCGCAGGAGCCGCATTGAAAGCAGAAGAAAATCCGGCGTGCCCCTGCCGGGAAGAGGCAGTCACAAGCGCATCAATTGCGATCATCTCACAGCGACAACTAACGGATGCCGGCTTGTGAATTTTCCCCCTTGCAGGACTGACGCCATCGCTTCTCAGCATTGTGCAGGCCATGCTGCGGACGACTCTCAAAATCGAGGTGCCGATGCTTGGTTGCATCTGTGGATTCTTTCGGATTCGTGGTCCTCGCCAGTACGGTTCGGGGATACTTTTACTTTTCTCGCTTCTGCCTTTCACTGTGCCCAGGATGGACGTTGAATCAGCAGGGCCATACATTGCCATTGTGACCACCGCCCGTATGCCTCAGGAGGACGGCGTTGCAAAGGCCGGAAATGCTGCCAGCCCTGCATCACTTGAGCTTGCCTGGCTCTTGCAGAGCATGCAGCGGAGGTGATAAAGTGCACTTTGCATGTGTGAAGGTTGTAGTGAGCAACTGTCCGTTCAACCCATGGAGGGGATCTTCAAAGTGTGGCAGAAGCAGATATGCGACATCTCACGCCACAGGAGTGCCGCGTTGCAATTTCCTACAGAAACGAGCTGCCATCGGCCACTGATGGGATTTGCTCTGCTGGAGCTGCACCAGATCCAAGGACCAGGTCGTAAACGAGCGACTTTGGGCTCCCGGCCTACTGACATTTGTTCCCCAGCAAAGATTCACGCTTTGCTTGGTCGCTGTGCGGCTGCCACGATCTTCAGGGAGTCCTGTGGAGCTGCGGACGCCTTTCATCAGCTAGTCGGCGCCTGAAGCTCGAAGCACTGATGCACGGCAAGAAGACTCAGCAGCACGAAGACTTATCTAGAAAACGCAGACACGCTCTGCGAAACTGTAGACATTTTGCTGCTTTCAGCGGATGTTCGCGAGGTGACCGTGCATCACAGTACCGCTTTGATGCCGCAGCTGCAGCAAGCCCACATGGCTCCTGCAAATGCAAGGGCGGAACATCTTCCCGTGCATGAACCTGATGAAGCAATTGAAGCTTCCACCCGCCGGTTGCATCATGCCACAATGCGTGATGCCCTGCCTTGCCGAAAAACCTACGAAGGTACCGGACTGCCAAGCCTGATAAGGATCCCTGAAGCACCAAACGCCAAAAACTTTACAAGAGGGCGGCCCTAGTTCACTTGCCGGGTTCCTTTGTTTTCTCCCGGTTATTGAGACTGAAGCGTCATAGCGTATGAGGGATCTCGTAAAGTCCACACCTCAGTGCCTAGCCTTCAGGAGGTCGCTGTGATATGCGATGTACAAAAATACTGTAAAACCACAGGGGAAGCCCAAAAACGACACCCCTCAATAAATGTCCTTAGTTTGCTAATTTGGGGAGACCGTCGTCTGTCATTCTGTCCTAGAGCAGGTAGTCCTCAACGATAACCCCAAACGCTCTTAAGGTGCCCGTGTGTTGCCATGTCCACCCCGGGTTCGTTGAACCCGGGCGAACACAGTGCATACGTGCAGCCCATGTCCTTGTGCAATTAACTTCGTACCAACAACTATGATGTTGATGGTCATGCTGCAAAAAGGGATCTCTTCTAGGAATAAGACTATTCGCGATCGCTCATGGTCTCAGCCTACATCGCAGAGTGGGAAAGTTGCAGGGATCATCCAAGACTGGAAGTTAAGTGTCAACTTAACCGATTGGGTGAAAGCTTAGCTGAGCCCCTTGCAACATGGGAAGAAGGCAAAACGCCCTGCAGATGAAGCCACCTTGCATCAGCTGCAGCAAGGATCTTCTTCGTGTGACAAGTTAGGTAGCCGGCGTTGATGCGTTTGCTTCTCCTGATGGCAGTTCTCGGTGCATTAGGCGTGCCGGGTTGCGTGTCATGTTTCAGGCATGCGGCAAGTTCTCTGGGCGAGCCAACATGTGAGCATACTTCAACCCCGAACATGAAGAAGCACAAGGTTGTGTCTGGTTCGGCTTACGGGCTTCTGAATCGTTCTGCATCGGCGGAGTATTGTTGAATTCATCACTGCACACCATTCACAATCTCCGATCACATTGTCTCTTGTTCTGTCGTAGAGATACATCAAATTCATGGCTGGTGCCCACCATGACTCATAATTGCCGTGCCGCAGCAAGGACTATGTCTGCATGGCAATGACCGTCAAGCTATGATCGAGTGAGTGGAAGCTCCGGCGACTGCCAGCATCGCGGTCCCATGCAAGGCACCAAACCGCCTTCCAGATGAAGCCGTAGTTATCATTCCTAAGAGCTTGCGCGAGCATGGCTCTTCTTGTGAATGCATCAGCAGCAGGACGAACTTGCCGCGTATATCCAGACTAGGTTTGGGTAGGCGGCACTGATGCAGTAGCTTGCCCGGATCTCCTAATGCTGCGGGCTGGATCTGGCTCCGGGCACAGATTTCCGCGACATGCGTCCAACAGATGCCTCGTGGCGTTGCCTTGCCTATTGAACATACTTCTTGGTTTGGCCGGTGTAGCTGCATGTCTTGGGCATCTTGGGCATGCTGTTCCGTGCCACTCTGGGTGGGTTCTGGCTTCATTGAAGGCGAGCCTCAGCTGTCAATGTCGATTCGCAAAGGCTGAAGTGAACGCGTCAACTGCAGGAAGGATGCTCATTTCACCCAGCATAACTTAGACAGGCATACCTCATTTGAGCACAGAAGGCAAGAAAGTTACATCCCGCTTGCCGCCAACGTTGTGTTTGGTTCTGCCTTGCGGGCCAATTTTGTTATCTTTAGAAGGTTTGGCTCATGCGGGTTTCTTCTGGTCCCAAACCCTAGGCCCCAAACTCTGGCCCTAACCCCTAACCCTAAACCAGAAAGAGTGTAGCCAAACGTTTTACAAGAACAACCTCGAGCCAAACGTCCTGACAAAAACTCCTCCACCCTATCTTGCGAGTGTAAAGTTTGTGCTATAGGGGGTCACTTAAGAAGCACTCAGGAGAGGGGGGCAACCCTAATGCACGTGCATGTCAAGTTGGGGGTGGTCAACCCCGTGAAGTGGTTTTCTCTCTGAAGCATCCGGAAACGTGTGAAGATGCCTGAAACTGGTGCTGCTTGGGCTGCATTCTTATCGTACCTTAGCCCAAACATCCTCAACCCAGGTCCGTGGCAGGACCTTGCCAGCTAACGTGAGCCGCTTTGGCTTTCGATGCAACTTCATTTTTGTCCCGTGCCCATCGTCAGTCGCAGGAAGAACTGCATGGAGCAGGCGCAGTGCCGCAACCAGGACTCGCACGGCATGAGCATCGTCAACTGAGGCAGGGAAGATGGACGACGCTTTGCAAGACAAAGCCACCGGCGTGTTCCCACTCGTCAAGGCTGAAATGAAGGCGTCAAGTCTCTGAAGAGGATTCTCATTTCATCCAGGACAACTCAGGCAGGCATATCTCAACTACTAGCATGCAGCATGAGGCAAGACAGTTACATCCGACTTGCTGCCAACATTGTGTTTGGTTCGGCGTTGCGACAGCAGCAGGAAGGGTGCTGATCGTATGAAGGCTGGGTAGCGATCCCCAGGCTCTGTCGATTCAGATATAGTGTTGTGCATTGGATGTGGCTGCATCGGTGTGAAGTTTCCGAATGATTACTGGCTGTGCCGGGTGCCTGAAGCCCCCAGTCACTAGCTTGATCCACATGTGCTACAGTGCTACCTTTGCTTCAGCGGCATAAGATTCTAAGGACGTCTGCGTCTTCAAGGGATGCGACGCGGCGACGCGATGCACCAGTCCGAGTCCGGCGGAGCTGCGGAGCAACGGTGAAGGTGTGAGATCTCAGCCAAAGGCAGGTCCGCAAATTTCACGGTGATCCTCGTCTGCTCAGGGCCTCCAGGCTTTCGTGATGCGCTCGCCTTACTTGCAGACGGAGATCTTGCAAGCTGTAGCACCCCAGCCACCCGAGAATCCAAGAAGCAGACCCCAAGCCTAAAAGTCTTCAAGGGTTGTGAAAGTGGAGCTCGCGCAGTTGCTGGTCTCTCACTCTGCTTTAGCCACTTCCGAGGTCTCACCTAGGGTTTACTTAGGCCAGGCCCTTTAGGCCCTTTATACCCTTTAGGCCCTTTAGGCCCTAGGATTTTCCGTGAGCTCCGGGCCAGATGTCAAAGTTCTGTCTCGGCCCATGTCTTCGCCATTACGATGGCCGCTGGCAGCCTGGGCACCGAAGTGTGGCTGGCAGCCTCAGCATGCCACGCTCCAGTCTGAAGAACTGCATGCCACCCCGAACAGCTCGGAGTTCTCATGTGACGCTGGTGCCAAGGTTCCGCTGTGTCTGCGGTACGCGCTCTAGTTTAGTTGAGACGGCACTGTCATGATATGCCTCTGCTAGGGCTGGCCCTAGCTGGGAAGTACCTTGCAGGCGCGGCGGATGGCTTGCATCAGTGAGGAAACCAGCGCTGCCTGCAGGGACCCGTAGGACAGCCTGCAAGGTTAGCTTTGGGGAGTCCGGACGCCCGACCTCAACCTGACTCTCGTCTCCAACCCGAGACTGTCGCTTCGGCGTCCGGACTATCTCACGAGGGGTGCGTGGTGGAATCCAAATAGGAGAGAAAGGCTCGGACGCGTGCATGAGCAAGATGATGCCTGCATGTTTGCTTCCAGACGCAGGGCGGACGCAAGCTTGTCGGCTGGTCTTCATTCACGGCAACCTGTGTCAGATTGTCTCAGAAAATTAAACCGGATAATTTCCTGTAGGCGCCCACTTCCCCCCCTTCTGTTCAGGATGGAGTATCGTGATCCCAATTACTTACCGCTTGAGGGCCGTTAGGGGTTCATAGACGCTCTAACTCAGGGGCACAGACTACACGGAGAAGCCGCGGGTAGTAGAGGAGTGGAGCAGACAGCGGCCAGGGCGTGCATACAGCTTGAGCTTCTGGCTTTGGGTGAATGCTGAAAATCTGCCACCGGCAACTCTCTGTGCATCTGACGTGCCAGACAGAGATTGGCGAGACGCGTCGCGTTCGGGGCTCTGAGCTGCTCTAGTTGCGTTCTGGGCGTGCTTCTGGTCGTCAAAGGCTTTTGCAGTGCATCCGTCAGTTCGCAGAGGCCATGCCTTGGGCAGGCAGAGGTCTTAAGCAAGACATGGACACAGTTTGGAGCGCGGGTTGAAGAAGTTTGCTAGTTTTTCATCACCAACAAAGTTTTAGACACAGCTAAGTGGTTTTCATCATGTCGGATTGATTCGGATTGCCGGGAACTGTTCCCCATGTGCTGGCTTGACGATCCGGCAAGCGGACCAGGTAGGACTGATGACCGCGTGCAGAGTTCTGGTGCTCCTCTGAAGTCATCTCTGACGCCGAAATTTGATTGCAACAGTTTTTGTTGTGCCCCGTTTCTGGCAGAGCTGCTTTAGCTGCATGGACATAGTCTCCACCGGCTGTGCACTGAATCTACTGGACTCTTGCTCGGAAGCCCTTGACGGCTTCAAGTACAGAAATGACCTTCTGCTCCCCACCCACTGTGCTTCCAGGACTTGCCTGTGCATGAGGAGGGCCGTCGAGCGGCGGACGTATGTGAGCCGCCCAACCTACCTGCTCTCTCTGTTGGCAGATGGCACCGGGACGCATTGGCAGCTCTTGGCCTCAGACGTCGCCGCTTTCAATGCTTTGGGAGACCGCCAGTGGCGGGCAACAGCCAGAAGCCCTGGGGCATGCTTCCGCGGCCAAAACAGCAGCACCTTGACACAGCCGACAAATGCAGTGCTGCTGGCCTGCGCTTCCGACCTTTCGAGGCGCAGCGCAGTATTATGCAGTATTCGCTTTGCGACTGTGTCGGTGCTGCATGGTGAAGCGCGGGCGACCGGATTGAGGCACGACACAGTCTCGTCAAGCAGGAACGCGTCCAGATCTCAATGATCCTCGTCCACGCTGTGGCCAAGTCCATCCAGCCGCAGTTGCCTGTTCGGCGCGAGGTGGCGTCTGTCTTGCGGCTCCTGCAGGAGTTCTGTGCAGAGCCTGAGGGTACAGAGCGTGCCTAGTTCTCCACACTAGTTGTCGGCTGTATACGGCTACGGGGTTGCTGCCAATCGCTGCCCGGAGCTTTTGTTTGACGCAGTGGAGGCCTTTGCCTTTGCCAGATTTACGCCCGCAGTCACGCCTGCACAAGGGCCTCGAGGCTTCCAAGAAATGTCAGATCTAGGCAGAGATTGGCGAGACGCGTCGCGTTCGGGGCTCTGAGCTGCTCTAGTTGCGTTCTGGGCGTGCTTCTGGTCGTCAAAGGCTTTTGCAGTGCATCCGTCAGTTCGCAGAGGCCATGCCTTGGGCAGGCAGAGGTCTTAAGCAAGACATGGACACAGTTTGGAGCGCGGGTTGAAGAAGTTTGCTAGTTTTTCATCACCAACAAAGTTTTAGACACAGCTAAGTGGTTTTCATCATGTCGGATTGATTCGGATTGCCGGGAACTGTTCCCCATGTGCTGGCTTGACGATCCGGCAAGCGGACCAGGTAGGACTGATGACCGCGTGCAGAGTTCTGGTGCTCCTCTGAAGTCATCTCTGACGCCGAAATTTGATTGCAACAGTTTTTGTTGTGCCCCGTTTCTGGCAGAGCTGCTTTAGCTGCATGGACATAGTCTCCACCGGCTGTGCACTGAATCTACTGGACTCTTGCTCGGAAGCCCTTGACGGCTTCAAGTACAGAAATGACCTTCTGCTCCCCACCCACTGTGCTTGCAGGACTTGCCTGTGCATGAGGAGGGCCGTTGAGCGGCGGACGTATGTGAGCCGCCCAACCTACCTGCTCTCTCGGTTGGCAGATGGCACCGGGACGCATTGGCAGCTCTTGGCCTCAGACGTCGCCGCTTTCAATGCTTTGGGAGACCGCCAGTGGCGAGCTGTGCCCCAGCAGCAAGCCTGCGGCAATGATTAGCATACGAACTGCGGCTCAACAGATGTTTTGCGCATGACGGTCTTCATGTCCAGTGCGTTCTTCGACGGCCGCTGCAGTCGGAGTCTGAACAGCCTTGCGACGGTTGTGGCCAAGGCGTTTCGCAGACCGACATGACCTTGACAAAGACGCATGCTAGCGGCAAGAGGCTTTGGGGCCGACTCCTATCGGCCGCAATTCTACTTCATCTACTTCTCTCCTTCATACTCGGCTCCGGGGCTCCTCGCTCGGGGACGTAGATGGCGCCACGGCTCAGGGCCAAGTTGGACTTGAACTCTGCGGCAACATGGAGGCCAGGCGGAGGCTTAGAGGCTTGCAGCCTCCTCGCGAGTCACTGTGACGTCACGATGACACCAAGTGCATGGCAGAGCGTCCTGATGTGGACCGCGGCTCTCTTAGACCGGAGGCGTGAGTTTTGATTCTAAGGTTCTCTGATGAGAGCTGGCCTCCCAACATGGCGACTTGTCTCTGGGAGATTGTTACGAAAGCTCCTTCCTCAAACTTGAGGAGGGCTTTCGTCTGGAGCCCGAATGTTCCTTGGCAGAAGCCACCAGAACGGTGCATTTTCGCCGGGTACAGCCCCAGCACGCAGTTTCGATGAGAAACGGGTTTTGAATGATGCTGCTAATGCGCCTTTCTGGGTGTTTCGTATCCTCGGATGGGGAGCCTGGCTACTTTAGGACACAGAGCCCCCATTTGAGCTTTCGTCCCCATGCGTCTGGGCACAAGTGCAGATCAGATACTGGTTGCAGAACTCGCCCTGCGGCATTGCTCACGCCTTGTCCTGTTGGTTCGCGAACATGCAGACTTTTCATTGTGAGGGAATGTAGGGGCTGTGGTGTGGTGTGAGCCACTTCCCCAGCCTTGGAGGCTTGGAGGGCTCAGGCCCAGGCCGCACCTCGGGCCCGTCAGCACCTCCGGCATACTCAGAGTGGTAGTTAGATCCACGCAGCGGAACTCAAAGGCCCATAGTTTCAGACCGCCGTCACGGCGTTGGAGGACACGGAGCCCTTTCAAGTTTCGAGGTACCGGGCCTCTCTGGCGAAATTCGCCATGCGATGCCTCACTGCATCCCAGGCATGGTACCGTCAAGCAATAGGGAGTGGTGTATGCGTAGCCAGAATCGGGGCATTTCGGAGGTGTCCCCTGTGTGTGGACGCAGGTGAGCTATGCAGCTTGTCCGTGTCAACGAGGCGGCCGCCGTGGGTTCCCGGCTCGCTTGCGCCAGCTGTGACTGCACCGAGCCGTCTCAAGCCAAAACGCAAAACGATCAGACCTGGCACTGTCAACCCGGGGCTGGGCTCTGGCAAAAAGGCAGGCGCTCGCAGCATAGGAAGGCCATGCAGCTGATCTCCCCTTGCACCTACTGCTGCACATTCGCCTGTCCTCGTGGCGGCAGCAAGTCCAAAATTGTTGTTGCTTGCATGCTTCGGCCCTGACTTTGGACTGCGTTAGAGGTGCAAGCAAGCATGAAGAGACCTGCGTAGCATGACATCAAGAAGCCTCTCCTGATCCCCATGCCATGCAAAACGCGTTCACGATTGCACCGCGCCACCCGCAGGCGTCATCGAGGTTGATGACCAGGCATCCCATCAGAAAAGTCCCGACTCCGAGATGACGGGGCTGCAAATGCCGAGGTCATGCAGAACAGGCGTCGCGCTGCTGAAGCATCATGTCGGGATCTCCTCCGGGGGTTCCAGCGTCAAGCGGCAGGTTGCAAGTTGGTCCGTGGTTCGAGGCTGGCGCCATTTGCTCAGCGTATGTCTTTGATACGATCCGCGGGACGTACAGCACGGCGGCCAGCGATGCACCGCTGCACCAAATTCGGCGTGGTTGCCTGCAGCAGAAGTCGTCTGCATTCAGTTGCATAAGCAGATGCTGCAAAAGTGCCTTGTTTCATGGCAACTGGAGACATGCTGGGGTTGCGCCGCCTTGATGCCCAGAGACTGCGATGTGCTCCTTCTCGCTTCGCCCAGGGGCCTCTACCGGCCTTGCTCCGCATAGCCTGGGGTCTGGTCAAGCCCCTCACAGCCGCTCCGGCCGTCACGTCTGTGCACCAAAACCTCCAAAACCCCCCCAAAACGGACCTGCTGTGATTGGCTCCTTGGCTTTTGAGGGGCGAGGCGGGCGAGGTGTTCGCCTTGGCCTCCTCCGGCAAGGCCTGCGTTTGCCGGAGGACGAGCCCTTCGCCTGCAGTGCCCTCAGCCCTACGCCATCCAAACAAGGGGCCCTAGGGCAGGCGACAGGCCCTAGGGATGTAAAGCGCCATAGACCCATACTTCATTGCACATGGCCCGCAAGTACAGACCACCGGCTTTCCAGGCAAGGATGGGGAAGAGCTTCGACTTGCCGCCATGCAGCCTGAAGCTCGACGTTCGACTCGGCACCGTTGTTGAGGCAGCTTACGGCCTTATCCGTGGAAGGCGGCCTGGTGGCGGGGCAAGCAAAGGGCCGCGGTAAAGACGCCTTTTGCGGGCTGCGCAGCATCCCAGAAAGTTGGGAGGCTCGGACGCGCTTGAGCTTGCGTGGTGGTTTCGAGGGAGCTGATACGCCTCTCTTGCACCACTTTCTTTATTAACTGAGCGGCCAGGATACCCAAATGCACTCTTCCACGGAATGATTGCAGGTAAGCCTGAGCACGTCTGAAGCTGTGGCAGTTGCAGAGAGTGCCCAACATCCACACCTGCCTTGCAGCGGTCTTGTCAACCCTGGCAGCTCCTGATCTTGCATCCAGGTCTTTTTGTAGCTTTTCCTTCCGGCGGCCCCGTCAGGCCTCAGGAAGAGTGCCTAGCAGTAAGCTGGAGGCCGTTCGGCAACTGTGGCAGCTGGCGTGACGCACGGCGAAAAAGATGTGGCAGCGCGGCATGTCTTGAAGGAGCTTCGTCGTGTTCTTGTCTAGCTAGAGCTAGAGACGGCTGTGTGAGTCTTGCACTATCAAGCACCCACGATCCTTACATCTTGCGTTCGTTCGACGCTGTAGATGAAATCCCACCTGCTCAGGGCCTCTTAATCACAACCTCTACACGTACCCTCGACGTTGGCAGATCAATGCCCAGTTGAAATGGCTGCCTCCATATGAAGCAAAAAGCTGATTTGGTAGGGATCCCAAGGACGTGATCAGCAACAGCAACAACGACCGCATGTCTCGAATTCGTAGTAGGGCCGTGAGCCGCAGTTCCAAGCGGCTGACAGATGTAGATCAAGGGCTTTTCTGATCTTGAGGGAGAGTGCATCTTGTTGTCACAGCAGACAGCAGAGACGATCGACTCTGCACAAGAATAGTGCCGTGAGCAGACTGTCAGCTCAAGTTCTTCAGCCGAAGCAACGCCACTAAGTCACAATCGTACTTGTGTTCCCATGCACACGTAATTTCAGCTTGAACAGCAGATTGTTAAGGCTTGTCAGTAAGCAGACGGTATCAGTATAAGTTTAAAGAACTTGCCGAGAGCCACCTCAATCTGTGCTTTTTCAGCACATGCAGATGAGTGTTACCCTGTTGTTTCTTGAGCAGACATTCACATTTACAGAGATCTCCCGATAAAGTGCGGGCCCGTCGATGACAACAGGGCCAGTAGACATGAGCCGAAATGTGGATTCCATCTAAACTTCAGTACGTTTCTTGACTGCTGCTAAAAAAACCCATGGACACTGGCCGCATTGCAGCTGCAAGATGAGTTTCGGAGTATATCGCCCCCAGATGGGGGTGGCAAGCGGAATGCGAGTGCTTTGCAGCGATCAAACACTTCAGGAGTTCTTGTAAAAGAGAAAGAGCTGCTCATGTGACCTTGATGTCGGAAACTCGTTGAGGAGCAACGGCGTGCTGCTGAGTGCAACGGCCGCCAGCAGGCAGGCAGCTGAGGAGATGCAAAGGTTGTTTGTCGCTTGAACTGTCCCCATCTTGAGTGCCAGGCGCCAGTGGCGAATCCAATTACTGGCGAGATGGCCGGTGCTGTCCCTGAACCGAAGACGGCAACACGACGTCCTCCGTCAGGAACATGCCCGTTGTAGGCTTCCAGGTTCAATCTTTTTCAGTGCCTGAGCAGTCCGGTTATGCTGCCAGTCAGACAAACTGTGCGCTGTGATTGCTTGCGGATTGCCATCCTGGCTCAAAGCTCGATTAGGGCGCCTTTGTGCGCAGAGGACGGAGAGGCTGGCTAGTAAAATTTCCACATTTCGCGGTGCGTGCACGGCTGAAAAAGTCAGAGTCGCGAGTCGTACGCATATCAGTAGAAGGATCCCGTCTCCAGTGCGCGGCACTTGATGAACCGCTACAAGGTGGCACATGCACGCATTTGCACGCATGGGACTGTTGGTGTTGCTTGTCTGTCGTTGGCAAGTTGGCAGTCGTTGGCAGTTGGCAGGTGCTCAAGACGCTTGGAGACGGGACGAGCACTTAGTTCATGCCTCGCCAACTCGTGTCAGCTTGGCTGCTTTCCTTTCTCTCCGGTCCTAGAACTTGCCACCTCAATCCGCTTTGTTTTCGATTCAGGACATATGGTTCAGTTCTGAAAGCCCAGAACAAGCAGACAAATGAATGGGTGCGCACGGGCTGCTCTTTCTCACTGGACACTTTCTCAATCGAGATTCTCGGACAGTGCTGATCCGACAGGTGGCAATCAAGAAGATGAAACAGAAGTACTATAGCTCTCTCCCTACTTCAGCCGTCGGATCGGTCAGAGATGTCTGTGGCATCTTGGCTTGAAGCCGAGGCTGGGATGAATGCATGAAGCTTCGTGAGATCGCGTCATTGCGGAAGCCAGGGTCTTAAGATCCACTTTTTGGATGCACTACCGATGTCAGCCCCCTCCCCCACATGCTCCCTCTCCAAGGCTTATACATCCCAACATCGTGAAGCTCAAGGAGGCCACCGGGTGGCTTCAAACCGTGTGTGTCTGTGTTTATGTCACTCTTAGACAGTCTGGCTTGGCTGTGCAGGTCATCAGAGAAAACGATGAGCTTCATCTAGTGTTTGAGTTCATGGAGGACAGAACTTGTTCAGATGTCCTTGCAATGTTCATCATGCACGTGTCCTTGTCAGTCTTGTATCGACCAGGCCAATCTGTACGAGTTCATGAAATCCAGAGCCGATGTCCTGATCTTCTTTAGAGCTGGACAGTACTCAGCCGTCAGCACAGAGACGGAACTGAACCAAGACTGAGGTTCGTGCGATTCCAGAGAGCAAGGTTCGAAATATCATGTTTCAGACCATGCAGGCAGGGGGCAACTGCGGCATTGTGGCATCTGCTCCCACCGTGAATGTCATGCCACGCTTTGATGTGTTAGCCGGCAGGCCATGAACTATGTGCATAAACACGGCTACTTTCATCGAGACATGTCTTTTGCTCAGCAAGACGCCTGAGTTAAGGGATCCGAAGCAAGATTGACTGATTCACTCCAGGAAGCCAGAGAACCTGCTCGCTGGTAGCTCAGATAGCAGCCACGGAAGGGTTTCTTGCTCTGAAGCAGAGCACAGCCTCAGGTTAGTGGGGAGACCGTTAAACTCGCTGACTTTGGCTTGGCGCGTGAAATTAGAGCGTCGCGCGCTCGGAAGTTTGCAAGGCCCCCCTCAGTGTCGCAGAGCTTTCTCCTTCAGGCGCCCTCCCTTCACCGAGTACGTTTCGACTCGGTGGTACCGAGCACCGGAGGCCCAATCATTAGCTGATTGAGCCTCCGAGCTGAATCCGTTGCAGGTGCTGCTGCGTAGCTCCATCTACAACTCCCCGTTAGACATTTGGGCCGGGCTTGTCGGATTGAGTTTCTTGTTATCCTTGCGCCGTGCATCCTGGGGGAGGGGGGCTGCCTTGTATTGTTCTCAGGCCTGTGGTGGCATCATGGCCGAGTTGTACACGCTGAGGCAGGGTTGCAAGTAATCATGTTCGGTGTTTGAATGCGCCTGTGGCAGGCCGCTATTTCCGGGAGCATCTGAGAGCGACCAGTCCCTTGCCTTTGACTTTACTTTGGGGCACGAGGCAGACATGCCAGGAATGTTGTTTGCTCTGCTTGCTGCAGACCGCTCTACTTCTAGCGACAGGTATAGCTGATAAGGTCTCTGGCTGCGATAGCTACAAACCGCCAAAGCGGTAGAGTCACCTCAGTGACCCCGGTGATGCCAGGTGTTGGCTTTGAAATCCGAAAGTGCATTGTTCTGCATTTGAGGCTCTACAAGATTTGCTCCGTGTTGGGCACTCCCACAACAGCGCGCATCCTATTACGGAGACCCAGTCGAAGCCACAAGGAGGTTTGCTTCTGGCGAGGTCAGCTGGCCAGAAGGCTTCAAACTAGCAGCCCAGCTGGGCTACCGATTTCCACAGCCCCAACCTGAGTCGCCCATGCCGCCAGAGCCAACCTCCATCGTGATTGCTTGTTTATAAGGTTTGTGCCTACGAGACTGGAGACGCTCGTGCCACAGGCAAATGCCGATGGCATCCAGCTGATGCAGGTGTGGCCGTGGCAATACGTCTGAAGCATGAGAGCTCGTTGCGATGAAGGCCATGATGCAGTGGGACCCGAACCGGCGGCACTCCGCTACAAAGATCCTCCATCATCCATTCTTCGAGGCGACAACAAGTTGTTGAAGCCTTGCCAGTGTAGCTCGAGCTTGTGGTTGAGGCGGATGCCTTGAACGAAACTGCGTGGCTCTTGGAGCACATGTGTTTTTATGTTGACTGGGTGCGGACTGTTGCAATTTCTGCTTATTTATCGGTGCCACTGGGAGCGATTGTGTTGTTATAGC